>CM062815.1:892759462-893359462 GCA_031772625.1 Pinus tabuliformis
TGTCGCCAGAAGTGAGTAGCTTTCCATTGAGGCATGCAAGCTTCAAAACACTGAAAGGAGTGTTTCTAAGTCAAATTCTTGGATAAATAGCTGATGTCAACAAGAAGTGACTCATTGTAGGAGGGCCTTGATGTATCCCACATCTACGAAACGAAACGAAGCAAATGATTTCTGGAGGTGAAAACGTTCTGATGACAGAAGGTTCAGGAATGGTGGTCATGAAGAGATGAAGATTGGAGGTATTGTAGTGGACGAGGCATTAACTGGATTGTGGCTTCTCAATTGAATGACTTCTCTTGAACATGTCGGCGACACTGAGATGGATTGGTAGCGTTAACCCCAAAAGATGGATTTTATGGAAGACTAATGGTTAGATGACTAGTGAATGAAATAACCCAACCCGACTCAATAATGGTGATGGAGTGAAAGTGTCATGTTCAAGAGCGACCTGCTACCATAAATTTCTTCAAGTTTCTTCCCTTTTTCCCCAGTCATTGTTGACCAATACCTCTTATTTTTGTCAAGCTTGAGGAGGATAACATATGCTTGTTCTATAATTTTCCCTTTTGGCAAACTTGTCGCTATGTTTTATCGAGTCTAGCGATAATGAAACTCGGTCTTGTCTAGAATGGACAAGTTTGTCGTTGTTTTTTTAATGAGTTTAACGACAAGGATAACTCGTTTCTTTTCATGTTTAGAGAGTTTGAAAAGGGACGAAAATAAAACTCTAGAAGTTTTTTTTCATAGAATAATCCCTTAAGTCTGAAAAAGGATAAAATAATACAAAAGGGATGACTTTTCGATCACTTTAACGAGCCGAAAAAGACAAGCGCTCAAAATTTTTCGTGAGATAATCCCTCAGGTCTGAAAAATATTAAAATATACAGGAGGGATGACACTTCCAATCACTTTAACAAGCAGGAAAGGTAAATTACTCGACAATCATTTCATATTTAACAAGTCTAAAAAGGGTTTAAAGGAGACTTTATTTTGAGGAACGAGTGGTGTCTAGGGTAGCAACTGGATCCAGGTAATCTTGGAACTTCTCAAAACATGGTGATTTCTATGAAGAGGATGGCTAATATGACCACTCATCATAGATGTTCCTCAAAACGGGTAAACAACCAAGTGGAAGCATATGATTGGCCAAAAGAATGGAGGTGGAGAGGTACACAACCAAGGATCAAAAGGCTGATAGAATGGCAATCACAAAGGTTAATTACTAAAGGTGGGTTCATTTTTTAATGAGCTTGAACCATGGGGTAACTATGCTCGGTGGTGGGTTTATTTTTTAACGAGATTAAACCATGGGGAACTATGCTCGGTTGTGGGTTTATTTTTTAACGAGCTTAAACCATGGGGGAACTATGCTCGGTTGTGGGTTTATTTTTTAACAAGCTTAAACCATGGGGGAACTATGCTCGGTTTTAGTTTTCTTTTTATGTAAGCTAGAAATGACAAAACTAAAAAGCTAAAAAACACAAAACTAAAAAGCTAAAAATGACAGAGCTAAAAAGCTAGAAAAATGAAAATTGAAAAAAAAGGTTTGCACGCCCCCAACATGATGAAAAGGAGATCTCCTGTAGCCATATGGAAACTTTTATGGTTAGGTAGGATGGTTTCATTTGTAGAATAGACAAAACACTTCCTTGGCTTCGTTCACAGAATAGACAAAGGTGAATGGTGTGTCAGACCAATCACATAACCTACAGGGAAACCATGTTAGGCAGGATGGTTTCATCCACAAAATAGACAAAACACTTCCTTGGTTTCATTCGCAGAATAGACAAAGGTGAATGGTGTGTCAGACCAATCACATAACCTACATGGAAACTTATCTTTTCAACTAGGTTCGTTCGCAAAATAGACAAGGGTGCATGCCCCCTAAGCTTCGTTACATTCACCAAACTACTCCTGGCAATCAGGTGGATGGAATGAAGGTTGAAGAGACACCGCCGATGCAAAAGAACCATTTAGGGATGATGATTGACTTGGAGCTATGCTTGAACTAGGAAACTAAAGCTGGTCAATGCTGACAATATCGCCTTCATGCGAGAAACACATCACTCGAAAGAGTGTTGAAACAATAGCCTCCATGTTATAAACATAGTCACGTCCAAGGAGTAGATTGTAATCTAATAGTCCTAGGACTACCATCCCATTCAGATTTATGGTTTTCCTTCCCATAGTGATCGGTAACTTAGGAAGGATCCCTAACAGTCGATTGGTTCCTTTGTTAAAGCCTAAAAAATTTTGCATAATAGGCGTAAGCGATGGAGAACCATGCACTTTCCAAGCAGTTGAGAAAAGGATACTCACTGATGCCCCTTCATCTATGATAGTGCCAGACACGATCATTTTGTAAACTTGTACTATGATCTGGAAAGGTACATAAGAAGGAAGGCGAGATCTTGCTAGTCGATTCCAATCAAAGGAAGTGACTAGACTACTTGGAGGGGGTATCAAATAAACGGGAAAATTAACCCCTTGATTTATGAGAATTGGGGGATTTTCCTCCTATTGTGAAGGAATGGGTGGATTGCCCCCAAGTTCGTCGGACTCTGAAGTAACAAAAAGAATTTGAACGGTATCATTCTCATTCTCTTCAGGGATGGTATGATTTTATGAAGGTAAAACTGGGTCAACTATCATCTCAACTTGTTGACTTTGGTCAGGTATAGACTCATAAGATTCACTTTCAGAGTGAGTGGTTTCGACCAACGGTTGATTTAAGTCAATCGGTTTTTCAACTAGTAAAGGACTTGGTGAGAGTTTCTTATAGCCAGATGGAAGTCACTGCTGTGAAGCAGGAAGGTTATCCAATACTCTTTTGGTTTCATCCAAAAAGGGACAACGGTGAAGGGTATGGTTCCCTTCACATAACCTACATGGAACTTTGAGCTTTCCTTTCTGTCCATGAACTTCACTATTACTAGTTGATGGTGTGCTGTCAACATGATCACCAGAGGTTGATGACACCGGGTGGTGCGAATGGGGGGACCATTCTCTCAAGATCCGAGGAAAGCATGGACAATCTCGATGAAAATGGTCTCCTCTACAAATTATGCATGGAAATCTGGGTTTGGAAAGCTTAATGTGCAGATTTTCACCAGATGAAGCATGGTTGCCCCCTTGCTGAATTGACTTCTTCTTCTTCTCCTTCCCTTTCTTCTTCTTCTCAGCACATGGTTACTTGCATCACTACTTTCACCAAGCGAAGAGGAAGAAGGGGAGGGAGAAACAAACGAAGAAGAAGGCAAAGGGTCAACCTCAGCATCAACTGGAGGCTGATTCGATTGCAGAGGAATTACGGTATTTTGAACCACAAAGGTTGAGAATAGCCATACTGTCAGGCCAATTGTAATTCCCGGGAGGGACAATGTGGCTATATATGGAGCACCAATATTTCTCCAAGAATAAAAAGGACTAGGATTCCCCTCAAAAGGGATTCCTTGATTGGTGGATCCCGGATTTGTCTCCATATATCTCAACCTAAGATCGAATTAGGAATAAGGGATGTTATTCCGAATTCAATTAATTTTAATGACGCTTTGACACAATTTTGCTATTTCAATTTTTAAGAGTTGATAAAAAGCTAAAGATGACTCTAGTCCCCTTTGATTTTTAATGACCCTGAAGTGACAAGTGCTTATATGGACCTTTTCTTTTAAAGAGTTGAAAAGGAATGAAAGTGACTACTCTGGAAAATCTAGACAGAGGGATTACCAAAACAATCACAAAACTGCAATATACACCTTCGTGATAAATTAAAGAGAAATTACCAAGGACTTATGTACGACAGTCAATCTTCCTGAATGGTGTGTTCAGTGCATTGTGATCGATGGGGCAGCAGACACGACTTCCTATGGATAAAGGATATAAGCCTATTGTGGTCTCCCAATATATATGTGACGGTATGGGGAGCACAAGTCTGTGCTAGCACTTGTTGTATCAAGGAGGAGGAATCACCCAACCTTCGATGAAAATGATAGTTACTAGTTTTACGACGTTGGAACACGTTTCTAGCATAGTCTTCTAAATGTGTTGCGTTAAGTTCCAAAGCGTTGTTAGGTTCGCTGCGAGATGTTGATTTAAAATTCCTAAAATGAAATCTACAATGATAAACAATCGTTGTTTATTTTGAGTAATGAAAATCCTAGCTACTAAGGAAAGAAGATTACAATTCTTTCAAACAAAGAGCAAAGAGCACACACTAATGCACTTTCCTAAATCATTTTTCGCACACAAACTAAATGCAAATGCAAATGCATGTATTTGTTTTTCGTTCCCCTTAATGTGAAAAATGCCAAAAAGGAAAAACAAATGTAGCAAAGATCTGAAATATTTCTTTCAAAATGACATTTCGACAATTTCTTTTTCAAAATAGAAAGGAAGACTAAATGACACTTTTCAATTTTGAATAAAAAAAATGCTTTCGACACTTCGAATAAAAAACAAATCAAACCAAATACATGACAAAAAGTTCAATCGACTATCCAGGGAAGGAAGAATCCACGACACTTCTCTTTTTTGATACAAAACGACAGTTACGACACTTTTCGTATCAAAGCGACAGTTCGATTTAAGCAACTTTTCAACAAAGGATTGTAAATGATGGACAAATACATAAAAACATTTACTAATCCTAATCAATGGAGGCTGATCTATGTGATGCAAGCAAGCTTTAGTAATGAGGTACTGTTCATAAGTAGCAAAAACAACTAAACAAAACTGAAAACAAGGACAAAAACCCCAAATTTCTAGAATGGAAATAGGTTCAGTCAGTCATGACACCTGGGCTTCACAGAAACAGGGATGCATCGCACCTACTACACTCAGGAAGTGCGATGCATACTGGCTTACAGTGATAGATAGTGCGATGGGCCAGGGAGCACAACTAAAGTTGGTTTTGGCTCAAATTTGCAGCTAATTTTAGTGAGTTAACCTGAGCTATGATGGACAACAAAGAGCAAAGTACAGAGGCAAGTCTCGAGAGGTTACTGAGCTACCAAAAGGACATCTAGAATGATTGTAAGTCCAATGTTTTAATTCATAAACTAAACTAGAGATTGATTGAAGCAGCATTCATCTACTATGCAATTGCATAGAAAGAGTAGTTCGACGGCTACTTGGCTGACTTCAGGCTCTGTCTATAGTTTATAAAATAAAAAACAACAAAAAACAAACATCTTTTCAGTCCCCAACGGAGTCACCATTTTGTTTCTAGGAAAACTAGTGTCTTTTTGATCGACTAGCCCTCTAGGTTTGGTAGCTACCCTAGAAACAACAGTTTAAAGCAATTCACGATTTCTTCTATGCACAATAGATAAGAGAAAGATGATTGGACCAACCTGGAACTTCCACTTAATCCTTTGGTCGATCTTTCTCCCCCTTGATAGAGATTGCAACTCCTCTCTGTACTTATCCCGCTTGAAGAGTACCTATAGAAACACAATAGCGAAGAACCATCAAAGAATATTGATCTATTGTAACATAAACACTATAAAATCAGATATATAATGAACGTACAATAGAATTCACAAATAACAACATTCATGAGTGCACAATTATATGGAAGAAAACTTGAAGAAATTTATTAAATAAAAGGGAGAATTACAACCTAGTTTTCTGATCCAGCATCATCCTCCCAGCATCAATCCCTCTTCACCTCATGAAATAGCAAGATCACACCAACAATACAATGCTCTTATCTCAAATACAAACTATCAGCACTTCCTTGCAATTTGCAATATTCCAGTCCCTGGATCTCTTAGATGAGTGATCCATTTATAGATGTGTGCAAGGGTGTGAGTCATCTCTCGGGTATTGATTAGTGTAATTCCACTTGTTTCATTTGGTTCCACTTGTTACAATTGGTTCCACTTGGAGATTTCTTGAATCTCTTACTCATCCTTGGGAGAATTCAGAGAGGCAAGTGTCATAAGAGAAGTTTCTAGAAGATTCCATGAGCATCCACTTAGCAAATTGTCTCAGACATTTGTCCATCCTCGCCCATCACACCCTGTACAAGGCCTAATCAGTATGCATCACACTTTAGCAATGTACCACTCAATATGCATCGCACCTAGCCAGTGTAGCAGTCAGTATGGTTCAGTTTGGGCCATTTCTGGATGGTTTTTCAGGTGGAACTTTTGGGAAATGATGTAATCAGATGACCATGTTCCTTTAGGGTGTGAAACAACTCTTTTAGGGGTTGATGAGTCCTAGTTTATCGACATATAAGATTGGGGTTGAAGTGCCCAAATATGTCTATAACAGCAATCCTTTAATAACAAATACTGGGACTACTGTAGGTCAAATGATACCAAGGAATAAATCTTCCGAATGACCATGGGAAGCGATGAATCCTTGGAAGATTATGAAGAGAGGTTTTAGCTCAGTTATTAAAGGGCCAGTTTCACACTTGACCTCGAATCTCTGAAGTTGGTCCTCCTCAGAGGGGTCCCGGAAGACCTTATAGATACCCTCCATTTTCCGGCTGGGGGAGACTGTGTTTAGAAACCATTCTGGGGCAGACCGAAAGAGAGGTAGGGGAAGTCAACCCTTAGCCAGTACATCCTCGTCTAGTTCATCCCTTAGAGGTGAATTTGAAAATCTGTTGGAAGATTTCAAGATCGAGATGAGGCAGACTCTTGCCATGCAAATGTATACCTTGCATATCAAAAGAAAAAAAGAGGAAGTAGAGAGGGATTTGACCATTCTTTGTCCTAGGTACACCAGAAGGCATCCTAAGAACAAATGTCCATTGAATTCTATAGAAGTGTGTTCAATCTGTGAAGAAGACCATTCTACGAATCAGTGCCCTTCCTTGTCCGGACGTAAAGCTGCATACCAGGGGGCCGAAGGAGCCACTGAACCACTCTATTTCATGAACCAAAGGAGGCCACATGGGCCCAGACCTTACCAACAGGGAATGCAAGGGACATCCCAGACATATTACACCCCCAATCGAGCCACTTCCATGCCTTCTTGGGGTCTCCCTACTCATCCTTACTAGTCCAAACCCCTTCCTTGGTCCTATCCATCTCAATACCATGCTCAACTAGCTCCTCATTCATTTCACTCTTATGCTCAGCCACAGCCTCAGTGGAATGCACCTCATCAAGGGTGGAGACCCCAATACAACTCTCCTCCCTTTCTTTTGCCTCCACCGCCTGCTCAACCACAACCACTGCCTCTTGCTCCACCAAGGCAACCCCAAATACCTGCTCAATCGAACCCAAACCTAAATAATAGATAGGCCTAGCAAGTATATAGTGGGGAAAAATCATGCTCGACCTATGGTGTGGAGATTCAATAGATTAACCTACGATCTGGAAAGGTTCTCCCAGATAACCAGCCTCCCCCTAAGGAGGATGAAGAAAAAAAAGAAGAAAGTGAACCAACAGCCACTCCACCCTTTCTTGAGAGATTGACTGGAACAAAACAGCCTACCCCAGAAGAAACTAAACTTTTGGGAGAATTGAAACAATTATGTGTAAAGATACCACTTCTCCAAGCCATAAAGGATGTGCCTATATACAACAATATGATTAAGGAGAAGTGCTTCAGGCACCTAGGCAGGTGCAAGAGAGATGCTCCAACTATCAATGTCATAGGACAACTGTCCGACCTGATTTTGGGGCAAGTAATCTGTCCAAAATATCTAGACCATGGAAGTCCTGTAGTCGATGTCCACATCAATGGCACCATAATCCCCCATACCTTGATTGATCTAGGGGCTACCATTAATGTGATGACCAAGGACACTATGCTCAAGCTCAACCTTCAGGGCTCCCTGAGAAAGACCACAACAATGCTATAGTTAGCAGACTGCTCCACCGTGGCCCTTGAAGGGATTGTGGAAGATGTAATGGTCTCCATCGATTCTTGGGAGTACCCTACTAATTTCCTGGTTCTTCAACCAAAGGCAAAGCTTACTGGGTATTCTCTCATCTTGGGAAGACCTTGGTTGGCTACTGTAGATGCCTACATCAGTTGTCGAGTAGGGAACATGACAATCAATAATGGGCATATGTCCAAACAACTAGTCCTATATCCTCCTGCCCAACCTTTGTTAGAACATGATTTACCTCTCTGGTTGGAGGAGGAAGATGAGGATGAAGTCTATTCTGCACCACTGTGTGCAGTGGAAGCTACCATGGGAGGGGTGGGGGGCACAAACTGAGGATGATCTTATTGAAAACTTGATTCATAATCCACCCCCTAGTGTGTTGCCATTAGAAGAGTTGGTGGAAGAAACCCAAGCCGATCCTTTAGTTAATCTCTGTGTGGCTGATCCGACCTCTCTCCGAGTTAAGAATGTGGAATTCAGCCCAAAAAGAACCTTGAATATTAACTCATCCCTATCCGCCTCTTAGGAGAAAGAACTGTGCCACTTATTGATAAACCACTTGGATGATTTTGCTTGGAGCTATAAGGAGATGAAGGGAGTGCACCCTTTAGTCTGTACTCATCACATTTACATTAAGGAAGATTGCAAACCAATCAGGCAACCTCAAAGGAGGATGAATCTAGCCCTTAAGGACATTGTCAAAGAAGAACTGCAAAAGTTACTAGATGCAAGATTCATCTACACTATCTCTGACAGCGAATGGGTCTCTCCTTTGGTGCTAGTGCCAAAGAAAAATGGTAAGTGGAGAATCTGTGTTGATTATCAAGAACTAAACAAGGCCACCAAGAAGGACCATTTTCCTTTTCCTTTGATAGATCAAGTGTTAGATGGTCTGGCAGGGAAGAAGTTTTTCTCCTTCCTAGATGGGTTTAGCGAGTACAACCAGATCCAAATCAGCTTAGAAGACCAAGATAAGACCACTTTCACTTGTCATTGGGGTACCTTTGCATACCGAGTTCTTCCCTTTGTATTGTGCAATCTCTTGCCACTTTCCAGAGAACTGTATTGAGTATATTTTCTAAATTGGTTCATGATGTAGTGGAAATCTATATAGATGACTTTACCCCTTATGGTTCCAACTTCCAGGAAGCTTTGGCTAACCTAGAAAAAGTTTTGAACAAGTGTATTGAAATTAAATTGTCCCTCAGTCCTGAAAAATGTGAATTTCTAATGACTTAACGGACCATGCTAGGCCATGCAATCTCTCAGCAAGGATTACAGGTGGACCCCAACAAAATTTCCATCATCCAAAGGGTCCCAACTCCTCAAAAGGTAAAAAATGTTCGAAGATTCTTAGGTTTAGCAGGGTATTATAGAAGATTCATTAAGTATTTTAGTGAGCTATCCTCTCCATTGTTTGGTCTTTTGGGAAAATATGTTGAGTTCATATGGATTGACAACTATCAAGAGGTGCTGGATACCTTGAAAAGTAAACTGGTGACTGCCCCAATTTTGAGAGATCCAAACTAGGCCCTACCTTTCCACATTCATACAGATGCCTTGAACAAAGTGATAGGAGCAGCCTTAGGGAAAGTTGATGAGAAACTGCCATATGCCATATATTTTGTAAGTAAAATCTTGTCAAAGGCAGAACTAAACTACATTGTAACCAAAAAGGAGCACCTAGCTATAGCCCATTCCCTAAATAAGTCCAAATACTACATCATCGGCTATCAAACATTTGTACACACTGATCATGCTGCAATTAGGTATTTAATGAACAAACCAGATGTAAATTCTCATATTATTAGATGGTTACTTTTATTGCAGCAATTTGATTTAACCATTATTGATAAGCCAGGTAAGGAAAATGTTGTTGCTGATTTTTTGTCTAGAATAGATCTGCTTGCAGGTGAAGAAGGAATGGTGGATGATCAAATGCGAGATGAACACCTATTTTCTATCTCAGTAATCTCTCCATGGTTTGCTAATATAGCAAATTACTTGGTTTCAACAAAGTTCTTGCCACACCTGTCCTCAAAAGAGAGGAGCAAGATTGTGAGAAAAAGTGCCCCTTTCACCTGGATTGGGGGAAATCTCTTCAAACTTGGCCCAGATCAGGTTTTGAGGAGATGTGTTAGGGAGGAGGAAGTTTTTGACATTCTCTTGACCTGTCATGATGGGCCCTGTGGGGGCCATTTTGCAGCAAAAAGGACTACCTTCAAAATCCTGCAAACAGGTTACTATTGGCCCACTCTTCATCAAGATGTAAGGAGATATATCAGCCAATGTGACTGATGTCAAAGGATGGGGAAACCTACTCCAAGGGATGACATTCCCTTGCAACCTCAAGTGACTTTCGAGCCATTTGAGAATTGGGGCATGGAATTTGTGGGTCCTTTCAACCCTCCTTCAAAGAAGAAATCTTACATCATTGTGTGCACTGATTATCTGACAAAATGGGTAGAAACAAAGGCGATCAAGGCAACAACAAAAGAAAAAGTAGCTGAGTTTTTGAGAGAGAATATCTTCTACAAGTTTGGATATCTGAGAGAATTAGTCACTGATCAAGGGAATCAGTTTACCTCCAATCTGATTGAAGACCTGCTCACACATCATAAAATTAAGCACAGAACTTCCACCCCTTATCATCCACAAGCAAATGGACAGGTGGAAGTCACTAACAGAGCTTTGGAAGGGATTTTGACTAAGGTAGTGAGTAGCAGCAGGAAATGTTGGGCAGATCAATTGGTTGAGGCCACCTGGGCCTATAACACCACTTGGAAGACCACCACAGGGTTCACACCCTATGAGTTGGTCTATGGGAAGAAGGCTTTGCTATCAATATAATTTTAATATAACACACTAAGGATGGTAGCTCAGCTGGACCTAGATCTCAACCATGCATAAAAGGAAACATTACTTCAACTAAATGGATTGGATGAACAGAGACTGTAGGCCCTTCTCCACTCAGAGGTAGTCCAAATTCAATGGAAATTATGGCACGACAGACACCTCAAAGAGAAACAATTCCAAGAAGGAGATTTGGCGCTGCTGTATAATTCAAGGTATAAATATTTCAAGGGAAAAATAAGGACAAGATGGCTGGGACTGTACATAATAGAAAGGTGTAATAAAAATGGTTTAGTTTTGATCAGGACCATTGATGAAGAAGCCATCCCCATGCTTGTCGATGGGCATAGGTTGAAGATCTACAGGAAGTCTCTCTCCAAGCAAGAACTCATTGAGAATCTGAGTAAAACAACATTGGTAGTGGAGCAAGCCTCTGCCTCCACTCCACCCACACCCTAAAAAACAAAACACAGAAAAGAAAGATTAGGAGAATAAAATATCCCTGGGTGAAAACCTGGAGGCACCCCAACTGTCTCATAGAAAAAAAAAAGAGAAAAAAGAAGAAATGGAGAAAAATGTAAAAAAACAAGAACAAGAAATTAACTTCTTTTTTTTAATACATTGCAGATTGCAAGAGAGCCACAGAAGAAAAAGGGACATGGCCAAGCTAAATACACCTCTGATAGATCATTTCTCCATCACCATTGTCTTTTCCTAGTCCCTGGTCTCACTTGTTCTGGAAATTATGCATCCTACAGGAGGCTCTGTGCATTCTACAGGAGGCTCCTGTAGAAATCACAGAGAGCTCGAAGTCAAGTCCAGAAAAGGATCAGAGGGCTAGAAACTCGTCCAGAAGACTTATGGACCCCCTTGCCACCATTCATCCTCCTAACTCACCATTCCACACCTGCACCACTGCATTTCCACTCGCTTCTTTCTTCCCTGCACAAAAAACACAGAAATCCTATTTCTTTTGTTTAAAAAAAAATGAAGAATAAACAACAACATCCTTAACTTATCTCTTACATAGTGCATACCAGCTGATTTTCCTCTTCCTTTAAACCCTTCCTTAGCTAACTCTCCAGTCCGTGCTCAAGCCTCAACCAGAAGTTTTAGGGGGAGAGGTAGTTACAAGAAATCCTGCAGGATTCCTGTGAGAGCTGATCCCCTTAAAAATCGAGCTCGAGAGGCAGGGTCAGTGTAGCCAGAGATGATAAAATGTGCAAGGCACCAGTCATAATTAAATATCACCAGCATTAGGTAGCCAAGCCAACAATTCAAAATCCATGGCCGCCAGCAGCAGCAATCCATGTACAGAACGCCAACATCTAAGCATGCAACAACACGGTAGCGACTAACAGGTAAGTGACTAAACTGGTTCCTCTGTTTCATGAGTATAATTTAAAAAACTGCATGGACAGTGAGATTGTTGTGATTAAGCAAGATCAGTGGCTAACTAACTCGCCACCCTCATCTAGTTCAAATAGCATGTCTCGTCGAGTTCAAACAACGCTCAGTGGGTGCAATCGACACGTGTGTTCAGTCAACTCGGGAATAAAACTCAAAATAGGTAGTGGTGGCGGCGTATAACGAGAATGATGGAAGTGATTGTGGGCAGGCGGCATGAAGATTCATAATGGAATTGAAGTTGGGACCAACGGTCCAAATGGGGATAACGTACCCTTCCTACCACCTCACCTCGTCACTGTAGAACACGCCCATAAACTTAAGTACACTGCAGTTGACTGCCTCCACCACCTTTGTTTGCATTTGTATCGATGAGGTCTTGGCTGTAGCAACCTACCTACCACCTTCAGAACCTTGAAATAGTCGCTCTCTGCCAGTTTTAGAACCCTTTCGCTTATCAGGCTCTACAGGAGCATTATCGCACTCTATAGGAGCGAAAACATAGTCCTACAGGAGCACTTCTACAGGAGGGCCAATGAGCAGCATCGTAGAGGAAAATTCAAGATTTTGTGGAAAAATTGAGCTTGAAAAGGTAGGCTCAGTAAAACCCACTCTGCAATTCCATATATATAAAAAAGGTGGTGGGATTTGGAGCAAAGTATTGAGTTGAAAAGAAAGGGAAATTGAGAACAGAAGTATGATCGTGTTTTAAAAAACACATATATACAGTTTCTCCATTTACTCTCTGCACTGAAATACTGTCTCTTTCTCCTCCATGGTATTCTCCTGTGTAAAGAGATGATGCAACTGTAGAGAATTAAGCCTGTAAAAAAGTGAATTTGCATTGGGTAGTTTGTTTATTTTGTGGAACAAAAAAACATTGTCCTGTATACTCTCTATTTTTAAGAGATTGTTTCCCTCAAACAGACTGAGAAGTAAATTAATTTTGAGAACAGAGTCTGAAGGGAAGGAGAGTTGCAATTTGCTTTTGTTAAAAAGAGAAGGAACACGAAAAACTCTCTTTCTGGTTCCAGAAATGGAAACGTCATTTGTTGCTCTGTTTTTGGGTTTGAAATTTGCTACCTTCCTCCTCACCTGAAACATCTCTAAACATCATGACAGGGGGTTTTATGTGGAAGGAGCCTCTGAATTCAACTAAGCTACATGAACATCTAGAAGTGGTAGCCCTCTTTACTAGGGAAAATTGGATGCCTTTCTTTGAAAAATTTCATGGGTATGATGAGGAAATCACAGAGGAATTTTTATTGTCTTTAAAAGCTCATTCAAAAAGCCATGCCACTGTCAATTTTAGGGGTCTAACCATAGAAATTACACCAGAATTCATCAACAGGATTGCAAGTCTCCCACTTGGACTACCATGGAGCAAAGAATAAAAACCACTAGGCCAAGTGGCCAAGAAGAGCTTTTTCAGCTTGATGAACATCCCGTGGAGGATAATAATGGCATAAAGAGGACAAGTCTACCTTATCCATGGGGTGAGGTAAGCTATCAGATCATGAAGTATATCTCCTGTGAAGGAAGATACAGTATAGTTTATGGGTATCATTTCAGACTGTTACATGAACTAAGATATGGCATGGACCTTCCTGAATCCAGAAAACTCAGTATTCCATATTTTCTCCCCCAATCCTTAATAGAATCTAGCACCAAATTGAAGACAAGGGTTCCAGACCAATTGGCCTACCATGGGCTAATTAAATTGCTATTGGAGGATGCCCTCCACACTTACAAAATCCCCATAGCCTGGGAGATTTTCAGGAACATGACTAAAGAGTATGATATAAAAACTCTCACTGATGACCTTAGTCCATCTGGAAGTGAAGAGGAGGAACACAGAGAGGAAGCTGAGAAGGAAATCCATGAAGAAGAACAGAACATTCAATTAGAAGAAGAGGAATCCCACAGAGAAAAAGAAGAAAAACAAAGAGGAGAGGAGAAACATGACACAACCAAAGATGAGCCTGAAACAGAGAAGAAGAAAGAATCAAAAATAGAAAATAGTAAAGCCATAGAAGGGACAAAGAAGAGGACAAGAACTAAAAAGAAGAAGCCTAAGACACTTCAGAAAAAGGTTGCCACAGGAAAGGGAAAAACCTAGCAAGCAGAGGAGAAAAAAACACCAGAGACAGCAGAAAAAAAATCAGAGATGGCAGAAACAGGAAAAATATCAGATGAAAAATAAGAAGCACAACAACAAGAAGTGTCTCCTGAGACACTAGCAAGAGAAGCAGCAGTTGTTCTTGCTGCACTTAATTCTCCAGCCAAGCCCAAAGTAAAAAGCAACAGACAACCATCTATGTACTTCAAGGCTCGAAAGAGCACCAGAATAAATATGGGGACCCTCAGCCACCTTCAAAGGAGCCCATCACCATTTAGGATGTCCCCACTGCAACAAAGGAGGAATCTCCCTCCAAAAGCCCCATCACTTACGAAAGAGGAAGTCCTAAGACCTCTACATGGAAATAAAGGATCAAGCTAATGGACTCTAAAACAGTCCTATAGGAGGTGGAGACCTCTCTATAGGAGACATTGGAAAAGCTCCAAGAAATTGAAAAACTTGAAAAGAAGGTAGAAGAATAGACCAAGGAGGAAGACATGGCAAAAGTGATACCAGAGCCTGGACCTCAGCCTAACTTAGGCTCTTAATAAAAACTTCTGGAAGGTGGGAAGATCATCCCAAAGAATTTTGCAGTCCCTCTTTTCTTCGAGTTGGAAAAGGAAAGAGTTAGGACCCATACATGGATGAATATTGCAAAATCAAAAGGGGTGGAAGACATTGGGCACATGGACAGAAAATTGAGAGAGATGGGAAAATAATTGAGCATGGTCAGGCATACAAAAAGTATCAGAAAATGAAATATTAAAGAAGCAGCTGAAACAAAGGGAACCTCAAGGAGGAAATGAGCTATCAATCTTAAAGAGACAACAACAGGAAGGGGAACCCCAAGCAGATACTAAGATAATGATAAAACAGCGACAGAAAATGGAATCCTAGGCAGAAAATTTGGTGTTGATTTTGAGAAGGCAGCTACAGGAAAAGGAAGCCTAGTTAGCCTACATGGCCAGCCGGGCTATGGAGGCATTATAGTGTAGGAAGCCAGCCAAATCATATGTAGTGTACCTCAAGGATCAGTGGCTCCAATTTCAGATTAAGACACTGGCCCAGAGGGGCACAATACCTTTTCAGGATTATGGCCAATTCATGCATCTATGTGATCAAAATTCAGCTAAGGACAAAGTGAAGCTAGCAGAGTTTTACTTGCACAACCTAGCACTTACTGACATGAACTTATGGGATCCAAATGTTGCATTGGGAGACTTGCAGTTGATGGCCATGGCATCTTGGATGAGCCATGAAGAGAAAAGGGCAGTGGAAATCCAGAAAATGATGGCAAAAGAGCTGAGTGAACCCCTGATGATTAGAGTAGAACCAACAAAACCCATGGCTCTCATCTATGCCCACCAACACCTTGCAGCTAATCCTCAAGTTGTCGCAGACTATTTTGATAAGCAGGCTCAGGCTATTCCTCACTTCGAGGACATGGGGATATTGTTTGGAGATGACTGCATTGATGCTTGCATGAGAAGGTGGAATATATTGCCACATAGCCCACAGATCAGGGAGTATCACTGCCCAAACAGGATGAGGGAAGCCATGAGGAGAGTGCCCGTGTATAAGAACTCAATGCAAAGTTTGAAGGTTAATTGGATTGGCCTTAAATTTAGTCCTCCATTGTTGCTAAGACTGCTGGAAGGAGTAAAAGAGGAGGAAGAACAGAAACAATGGGGAGAGGTGGATAGGAAGGCAGGTTTCCATGATAAAGAGGAAGATATGACATCAGAGGCATGGGATGTCAGGGAATCTGTCAGAGCCATGAAGGATGAAGAGTTAGATTAGTTGCTTAGAGGATGAGAAACCCATTCAATAGGGAGGTGATGATGAGCCCTAGAAATGGGTAATTATATGGGCTCATTTTTCCTCTTACTTTGACTTAATCCACCATTCTCATTAGTTCATTGCATGTTTTTCAATATATTTATGCTAACAGAGTGAATTGGGTTAGTCATTTTGCCATGTAGTCTAATGTGTGCTTTATGCATATTTTTTGGCCAATTTTGGACAAAGTTAAGGGATTTATGAGAAAATGGCAGCCAAAACTCGAGGAGAAAAGGGAAGAGGACTTGTAGGGGGGTGTCTCCTTCATTTATGACCCCTTTCATCAAATCCTCCATCAGCAACTCGGATCACAGAGGTCCAGATTCCAAGGGATAGTCGAGCAAGTAAAGAAGGACTGTTGTTTATCTCCAGTTCTAGGAAGCCAAGTTCCATGATTTTAGTAGGAATGTTGGAGGACTCCATTTGTATAAATATGGGGGCTTAGAGTCTTAGTAGTTTATCCAGTAATTAGTAGAATTTTCACACTTTTGTGTAGCACATTGTTCAGCTTATTTTCGAGTTCCTTTTTGAGAATAGTTCATGTAATGTGACTATTATTTTTGATAATGAAGATGAAACAGTATTTGAGCCAACACTGATCTCTTTCAGAGGGCTAATGCTCTTGGGTTAGGGTCCAACCCAAGCTGCCAAACACCTCTTACTGTGTACTTATATGTTTTTTCTTCAGTTCATGAGTTAATTTCTGTTACATAGATTCATTTTACTTTGTTAGATTAGGTTGCTTTTGATGGTTTGAATAGATGTTTTGTATTTCAGTTGCTTAAGTAGGTTGCTGCAGCGACAGAATAAGATTCAAAAAGTCCAGCAATAGGCCTTGATCTCCTTTCTTCCTTCATGGGACTATGATTTAAGTTCAAGGCACTACTGCTACCACCAAAAACACAATTTTTCTCTTCCATGCAAATGTTAGTGTGATGACTTGATTTGGAAAGATTAATATGTTGATTCAGATTCAGTTGCCTAGAAAATTCTTGTTATTTTCCAATAGATCTCGTTGCTTGCTTTTCTGTTCTCAGGTTATCGTTCAATATTTTCTGTTCCTAGGTCAGGAATTAGGTTAACGAGTGATATTTCTGTTTTCATAGTACAACTAGATTTTTCCCGCTCAATTTTGATAAGTAAATGTGTAGATCTCTTGCAGGACACCTCAACTCACCATACATCCATAAAATAGCCAGCACCAACTCACTTCTCATAGATTTCTCAAGTCATTCGCAACAATTCGCCAATTTTCCATAAGTTCTGTGTTTTTCTCCATAAGCTTCTTTCTTGCCATTTGAACAAATCCAACCATCATGTTATTTGTTGATCTTCGTTGACAAGCTCCAGACACCTCAACACCTTCATCTAGCCTCAGTTACCCTTTTCCATCATTTTTCTACCTTCAAAACTCCAAAAATAGCTCGCAGCCTCTTCATGTAGATCCTCCTGTAGATCCCCTACAGCCTCCTGTAGAATTTCCTGTGAGTGATTTTTCGAAGTCTGATCACTATGAAAGTCTTCAGATCGGTACTAGGGGCTTCTTATGACCTCTCCACAACTTCCTCCACCTCTGCAAAAAACCAACTCCACCTTCCTTCGCCACCAAACCTCTGCACAATCACAACCAAATAAATCACAAGTATAATAATTTCACATAAAAACACTCAAAGGCACAAAAAGATGTTTTCTTCCCATTTCTTTTCAAAATTAGCTTGAATAAATGCAATTTACCTTTCCAGAAGCCAATGGCACTCATTTCATCAATTTTCATCTCTTTTCTTGCAAAAGTAGGGTTAATAGGTAAATTAGGGTTTGCTAGGGTTTGCTAGGGTTTGCGTTACATTTCACTTTTCCTTCTCCTTCTGCAAATAGAATAGCTTATGTAGAGTTAGCTTTATTTCATCACAGGTAAAATCTTCTTCTGAGAATTCATAGAAGTTGGATTAAGCTCCTAGCGAACTTGCGCCAACTAACCAAGTGACAACCTGCAGTAAGAGCTAGTACTTGTGCATACAACACCGTCACTTCCAAGTTTGTTAGGAACTACCGGTTTGATAAAAGCAAATTAGGGAGCCCCAGGAGTTGCAACATTATTGCTACAATACTGGTGCTCACCAAGGATCTGTGGTGGATAAAGATCAGTGTATCACAATAGATCCGGGTACTAAACAAACGGGAGTGTCTGATGAAGAATGTAAGAATTTGGATCGGAAGGCAAAGAGCACAATACGATTGTGTGTCTTAGATTTAGTATTGTTGAATGTATCAAGGGAAGCTACGGTGAAGGCTTTATGGGACAAGTTAGGGACTGTGTACCAATCTAAGTCTCTGGTGAATAAACTGTTCCTACAGAAAAATATGTATAACGTGAGGATGAAATATGGAGACTCGGTGACAGAGCATCTGAATGCATTTAATACTGTGGTAAGTCAGTTATCGTTTGTTGATATCAAAATTTTAGATGAATATAAGTTCATTAGTTTGTTGTGTTCTCTACTAGATTCGTGGGATAGTCTGGTTATTGCAATAGGTAGCAATGCAACTGCATTGCAGTTTGATGAAATAGTATCATCCTTGCTGACGGAGGAGATGAGACGGAAAAATATGGAGAGCAAAAATGGTGATGCCTTGTCTATACGAGGATGGTCCTAGAACGGAAACAAAAATAAGTCATCAAGTTGGAGATCTAAATCTCCAGGAAAACTTGTAAAGGTGGTGTGCTGGAAATGCAGAAAGGAAGGGCACTACAAAAGGGACTATAAATCTAAAGCTCCTAACAAAGGAAAGGGATCTGATGATGCTCCTTCTGCAGAGGCAAAAACCACCTCAGATGAAGGTGGGGATGTGTACTTGGCTTCTTCAAGTACACATATAGATCATGAGGCATGGTTGATTGACTCAAGTGCATCCTTTCACTTCACTCCCCATAGAGAGTGGTTCTACAAGTATGAGAAATATGATGGTGGTGATGTCTTCTTAGGGGATGATAGGAAGGCTAGAATCATTTGTAGCAAAAAAGTAAAGTTGAAGTTGCAAGGTGGAAGGGTTAGAACACTTTCGGGTATTCTACATCTTCTTGCATTGGTCAGAAATCTAAATTCTATAAGCAAGTTGGACGATGTAGGTGTAAAAACAGTGTTTGAGAAGGATACCTTTAAGATGGCTTGGGGAGCATTGGTATTGATGCAAGGAGTTCAGATTTGAACTCTGCACAAGCTGTAAGGTAGCACTATTATTGATGGGTGCAACAGTTCTGTGGTTCCTAAAAGTGGAGTAGAAAATATAGTAGTCTCTGGAGAGAAGACCATGCTATGGCATCAAAGGCTTGGACATATTGGAGAGAAGGGCCTTCGAATACTTCATGGTAAAGGTATGGTAGAAGGTATGAGTAATAACTCTCTGGATTTTGATTTCTATTAAAATTGTGTATATGGGAAGCAGAATCGGGTGAGTTTCCCCTCTGGTGGTAAGAGGGCGAAATAGATATTAGAGCTTATGCACAGTGATGTGTTTGGACCTATGAAGGTTCCATCATTGGGTAAGTCTATGTACTATGTATCATTTATAGATGATTGCTCAAGGAATACATAGATATATTTCCTTAAGAAGAAATTTGAAGTCTTTGAAAAGTTTAAAGAATTTAAGGCTCTGGTGGAAAACTAGACAAAGAAGAAAATAAAGGTGTTGAGGACAAATAACAGTGAAGAGTTTTATAGTAAGGAATTTGAAGAATTCTGTAAGAAGTGTGGTACAGAATGGCAGAAGACTACTCCATATACACCTCAACAAAATGGATCTGTAGAAAGAATGAACAAGACATTGATGGAAAGGGCAAGAAGCATGCTCAGTGGTGTTGGGTTAGGACAAGAATTCTGGGCAGAGGTGGTGGAGACAACATGTTACCTGGTTAATAGATCACCTTCATCAATGTTGGAGGATAAGAATCCACAAGAGGTATGGACTGGTAAGAAACCCTCTCTTTCACATCTGAGGGTATTTGGATGTGATGCATATGTACATGTTCCAAAGGAGAAAACCAAGTTAGATAGTAAATCTGAAAAGTGCATCTTTATTAGGTATAAGGATGTTTTAAAGGGTTATAAGTTTTGGAACCCGGTAACAAGGAATGTTGTGTACAACTGAGATGTGGCGTTCAAAGAGGTGAAAGATGTTACTAAACATGAAGTCCAATCAAAGGAACCTGAGAAGATAGAGTTTGAGCTAAAGGAGGAAGAATCAGACTCTACAGCAGAGGAGGAATCAAAAGATGAAGAGCCACAAACTCTGTGTGTGAGAAGATTAGTTCCAGAAAGAACACAGCTAGAAAGGTATGGTCCATCTACTTTCTGTTCAAATTTTGCTTTATCTATTATTCATGATGATCTTAGAACTATAAAGGAAGCAGTAGATTGAGAGGATGGAAAACTTTGGAAAGAGGCCATGGTTGATGAAACGACATCTTTGCACAAAAATGAGGCTTGGGATCTGGTGGAGTTTCCGGCTAGAAGGAAACCCATTGGCAACAAATGGGTGTTCAAGAACAAGACAAATGCAGAAGGAAAGGTGGATAAATACAAAGCTTGGTTGGTAGCAAAAGCTTATTCCTAGGTGCCAGGAATTGATTTTGGTGATATTTTTTTCTCCTATTGCTAAGGTAACTTCTATTAGATTACTTTTATCTGTTGTTGTTGCTTTTAATTTTGAGGTAAAAAATATGGATGTGAAGACAACATTTCTTCACAGGGATCTCGAAGAGGAGATCTACATGAAGCAAACTGAAGGCTTTGTGGTGAAGGGTAAGAAAGAATTGGTATGCAAGTTAAAGAAGTCCCTGTATGGGTTAAAACAATCACCAAGGATGTGGTATCTGAAATTTGATACATTTATAAGAGGACTTGGCTTCACCAGAAGCAAAGAAAATCACTGTGTGTATTTTAAATTAATTGGTGACCGTGTTATTTATCTAGTCTTGTATGTGGATGATATGTTGTTGGTTGGAAATGACAAAGAAATTATCCAGGATTTGAAGACCCATTTGTCCTCCAAATTCGACGTGAAGGATCTTGGTGCTAAAACTTATATTTTGGGCATGGAAATTAAAAGAGATAGAACAAAGAGGAAGCTCTGGTTAAACTGGAGGAAGTATGTCGAGACAATATTGCAGAGGTTTAATATGCAAGATAGTAAACCAGTGAAGGTTCCTATTCTTGTAGGTGTAAATTTATCTGCTGAACAGTGTCCCAAGACACAAGAAGAGGAATAGGACATCTCCCATGTTCCATATGCAAGTGTAGTCGGTAGCCTGATGTATATGATTGTCTGTACTAGACTAAACATTACACATGCAGTGGGAGTATTGAGCGGGTTTATGTCAAAACTAGGGAAGGAGCACTGGACAACAGTGAAGCGGGTTTTCAGGTATTTGCGTGGCACTAGTGATTATGGTTTGTGCTACCAAGGAAGACCAGTATTGGACAGAGTGTTGGATATTCATGGCTTTGTTGATGCAGACTGAGCTGGAGACCTGGATCAGAGGAGATCTACAAGTGGGTATGTGTTTAACCTATTTGCAGGTGCAATTAGTTGGATGAGTAAGAAACAATCTGTAGTGGCACTATCAACTACAGAGGCAGAATACATGGCAGCCACTCATGCAAGAAAGGAAGAAGTTTGGTTGCAGAGATTGTGTTCAAATATGGGGTTAGTACAGGGAGCTATAAGGATGGACTATGACAACCAAAGTGTAATTTTCTTGGCAAAGAACCCTACATGTAATTCAAATACAAAGAAAATTGATGTTCAATATCACTTTGTGAGGGATATGATAGAAGACAAAAAGGTGTTGTTGGTAAAGGTGGACACTTTGAAGAATATTATAGATGCATTGACAAAATATATGAGCTCTGAGAAGTTCTCTTGGTGTAGAGAAACAATGGGCGTTGCAAGGCTGGATAAATGACTAAGCTCTCTTGTGGCCCCATGTGGGAAGAAAACAACAAGTGGGAGAGTGTTGGGTTGTGTTATCTTCTTTCCATGACTAGCCCACATAGTTAACCGGGCAGTTAGAAGTGGGGCAGAGGCCCCCTTTTGTTGCGCCGATTGCGTAGTGGGGGAGTCATAGGGGGTTTGAGGGGTGAAGGTAACCCCACTCTATGGGGTCTAGGGCAGCGCCCTGGAAAATTTTGGTTTTGGACCCTATGGTAGGTTGGGCGGACCTACCTATGGTTTAGTGCATGATTTCTGCACATAGTTTTGGATGCGATGGTTTTTTGTCCATGGTTTTGGATGTGATGGTTTTCGGTCCATGGTATTAGATGCTTCGGCATGTATAACTATGCATTGTAACATTGAGAGGAACATAATGAAAAATCAAGCTAGTAGTCCCAGTTTTGGATCCAGGGGAAAATCATTGTGTATATATGTTTTATGTGTTATGCTCTTGCATTGTTTATTTTCTGTGTTTTAGAATTTGTATGCAAGTAATTTTTGTATGGGGTTAAAACGTACAATACTATGCTAATTTTCCTGTTTTTGTGTGCAAGTAATCTTTTTGGTTGTTGCAAAAGTGGTATGGTGATGTTTGGGGAAACATTTGGCCATGATGGTGGCTTCTGCCACTCTTCAATAGGATTCTAAATCGTAATAGCCAAAATTTGTGTTTTTCAACACTTTCAACTAGCTGTTGGGAATTTTAGCTCTTGTTGCACTATGGGTTTAGGGTTTTGTATAGGGTTCGACAATGTTTGGGGTAGTGTTTTATGAATTTTCTGAATTTTCAATGGTCCTCGGTTTTGTGATTTTCACTGGTTCTGATACGTTATCCTACTAGCCAAACTTTGTGTTTTTTCAACAATTAGAAATCATTGTTGGGAATTTTAGCTCTTGTTGAACAGTGGGTTTAGGGTAGAGTTCGATAGGGTTTATGGTAAGTTTTATGAATATTATGTATCTTTTCATTTATATTCGGTGGTTTATCTGAAAATTCGGGGCTTTTTGTAAAAGTTAAAGGGATTTTGTAAATTTGCAAAAACTTATTTGTTATTTTCTTGTAAATTATGGTTTTCAATAAATTTGTTTGCTATTTTCTTTGTAAATTAATGTTTTTCTATCTATTTTCTCCACAATGTGCCACAAATTATAATTATAGGTTGTTTACTCCCTTCCTAGCATTGGACATTAGATGTGTGGGATTACTCTTTCTTTGGTGGACTACTGATCAATAACCTGTTAAAAGAGATATAATGAAAGGTCTTCTTTGTTCTTTTGATTTCTCCCTATTCTTGTCTATCTTGTACGTCATTATCTAGAATGAAAAACAATTATTCTCTCTTACCCAGTCTCATATGCCTCCCAACCCTCAATCACTTTCATTGAAAAATATCCCTTCCTTACTTGGATCTATGGCTATATTTGCTGCTATTAGTGGTTTCGGGTAAACAGAATTAAGACCTATTGAAGTTCGGCACAACCCTTTCTCGCCCCTTGTTTGACTACAGAAAGGAGGAAGGCTTTACTACTTGGTTGGATGCTTCCCAGGCCCTTGCTAATTATATTTTATAGAGGTGTTTCCCTATCCTAGACTAAGGTGACTATGGCTCATGTTCATTCTAGCATGTCAACCTTACGATATTTCCATATCGCAGATGTTTCTGGAGTCCACCTATTCTCGTTTCATCACACAATTCACTAGGATGTTTGCCCTGTGTAGGCACTGGTGTACTAGCTGAGTGGTCCATTGCCACTAATTTTAAATTTGTATCTTCATCTTCTTTACATAGTGTCTCTATCTGTATCCAAACTCTTCATGGGGTATGCTACTTGGATATGTAACTCTCTTTGTTCTTTGACTGTAAAATATTTGGTGAAACAATCAAAGTGAAATCAACGAGGAAACTTTGGAAAATCAAGGCTAAACCAAAGAGAAATCAATGAGCAGACTATGAAAAATTTGTGCCAATCATTATATGAGTCCCAATAAAAAATATAAACACAAAATTACAATGTTATTAGTTAATGGCATGATTTTCTTCTCAATTTGAGTATTGTTGTTAGCATAGAAAATTTTAGGGGCAAATGTTCGCCCTTTGGCAAAATTAAGGGGTTTTAAATTTTTAGTGGGCGAATATTTTGTATCATAGTACATTTTTACAAATCACCTCAAATAGCCCACCTTATTTTAAGGGAGAGGGTAAAAAAGGTAAATTTAGCCCTTGAAATTAGGAGTTACAACCTTCCATTCGCCCATTTTCAAGAATAGGTTTTATTTAAGTGAATCCTATGGGCCAAAGGCCCAAATACCATATTTATAAAAGAGGTATGGTAAATTAATAAAAATATAAATAAATGAGAGGTATGGTAAATAAATAAAACATTTTTTATATTTACTCCATAAGTCACCTTATATACATGCAAGGGTGTAAACAAATAAAAATATCAGTAAAGTGGAGGTACGGTAAATAAAGAAAATGTCTTTTTATACTTACTCAAAAGGTATGGTAAATAAATATAAATATAAATAAACTAGACGCATGGTAAATAAATAAAACCTCTTTTTATATTTAGTCCATAACCCCCATTCTATCTATGAAGGCTCAAGAAAGAGGTTTTATTTAAGTGAATCCTATGGGCCAAATATCATATTTGTGATGATGATGATGATGATGATGATGGTTAACGTCCGCTGAGACCAAACAATGGTCTATCGGACCTAAAGAAACAAATTATTTATTTTGATTTAAGATTTTATTCCTATGCTCAAAAAGCTTGGAGAGAAGCCTCCTGAGCTCACTATAATTTTGACATTGCAAAAGGCTAGTAAGGTCAGTATTGTAACAAAGATTGTGGAATTGAGATCTAATGTGGTTATACGCAGGTCACTCTAAGAGGAAGTGGTTTTCATCCTCGATGTTCCTATTCTCACATATATGGCAGATCCTTTCCATCCATGGCGTTTTAGGAACTTCCCAATGACTTGTTTCACTATGGAGCTCATGAGAATTCGTTCTAATCTTTGCTATATTAATTTTCTCCTTTGAGCTAGTTAAAATAGAGAGATACTTTTGATCTTCTAGGGTGGGGTTGAGGACCTTCTTATAATAACTTAATTTTCTTTTAGCCGCTAAATCTTTCTCACACCACATTTTTTCTTTGAACTTAGAGGTAACAATATCTTTAATGTTATTTATGTTTTGCAATGCGTCATTTTCGTTGATCTCCCAATAGTTTAACCAGGCCCTTGTGTCCTTATGCCACCCACGATTGAGGCTTAGGTGGTTTTGGCTAGAATTTAAAGCTAGCTTAGGAAGTCTATGATTGTCTATGTTACTGATTTTGTGCTTGTACAACAGAAACCTAAGCATAGCTAGGCTCTCAATAGGGAAAAGACCTACTTCTATAAGGAGAATAGGATAGGGTGTATTACTTTTAATTTTCAAGTTATAAGTTATACAACGCTTCTGGATTTGCTCAATCTTTCTCCATGATTCTCTGGAGATGCTACAACCCCAAACCTCACAGCCATATAAGATAACAAGAGTGACTAAAGTTTCAAAGAGGAACTTCTTTTTATCCCACATTACGAGGTTTTCTATTTTACAATTATTTTCAAGACCAAAATAAGCTTTCCACCCCCCATTAATCCTTTTCTCAATGCTATGGTTCCAGTTGAGCTTGTGACGAATATCAATTCCTAGGTACTTGTAAGAATACGCTTCCTCCAAGTTATTCTTGTCATACATAAAATTAGCGTAAGTGTCCTTCTTGGATTTGATAATCATAACTTTTGTTTTGTCAGTGTTAACAGGCATACCCATGGTAGAGCAGAAATCCTTAAGAAGCCTGAGTTTCTTATTAAGATCAGATGGGAACCTTTCCAAAAGAACAATATCATCAGCATAAAGAAGAAGGATGATGACTATCCCATCTAAGATCGTGCCATCAAATCCTACTTCCTCTAAATAGCCTTCGGGCTTATCGATGTAAATGCCAAATAGGGTAGGGGAGAGGGGGCAACCTTGTTTAACTCCGATGTTACACTTAATATCTTTTGACCACCCCTTATTGCTCTTTAGCTTGGCAATTACATTCTCGTATAACATTATAGCGGCAGCTCTCAACTAGCTCTTCTAATCTATTCCAAAGGTTGTATCTAGGAACCGTATCGAAAGCCTTTCTAAAGTCCACAAAGCAACAAAATAAATTGGATTTGTCATTACGACATTCCTTCGCAATGATCCTAAGCGTAACAAGGTGGTCTATTGTTGTGTGATGACTTCTGAAACCTGCTTGGCCTTTAGCCCGCTTACCTTCACTTTCAAGCCATATGCTTAACTTCTTTTCCAAGATACTACCATATAACTTGGCTAAGAGAGGGTTGATCATAATTGTTCGATAATTAGAGGGGTTATTTGTATCCCCACTTTTAAAAATAGGAATAATGAGGCTCTCAGTCCAAGGTTTAGGGAACCCTTGCTTGACTGCTTGATTGAAAAGCTTGTGGATGTGGGGGATGAGGACAAGACCTCCAATTTTTAAGATTTCTGCTTGGTAACCTTCAATGTCCTTAGCTTTCCCATTAGCGAGGCAATTAACCCCAAACTTAATGTCTTCTAAAGAGAAAACTTCTTTCATTGTGAGAAGGGCTTCCAAATTATCCATGACATTTTGAGATTCATAAAGCTTTTTAAGATAGGAATTCCAATCGTGAAGAGCAATTTTATTATTATCCTTAGTCTTTCTAGTTAGAATTTGCCTCCAAAATTTCTTAGGAGCTACCTTAGAGAGGTGTAAGAGATTCTCCTATCTTTGATGAATGTACTACCTCTTTTTCCTTTTAGTTAGGGATTTGTATATTTTTATCTTGTCCATTTTAAGAGATTCATCAACAGCTTCCTTAATTGCTCTCCTCGCACTTTTACAATCTTTGTCATACCATGGATTGGTTTTGCTATTTCTTTTATTATTTGAAACTTCAATTGAGAACTTGTTAATAGAATATGAGAGGGTTGTAGTAAAATTATGATAGAGGTCTTCTATGTTGTCTATACTAGATAAAGGAAGAAAATTAGTTTTTAATTAATTTATAAAGAGATCATTTTTATTTCTATCAAATATTAAGTTCTTTTGGCTATAAGTATTATTTTCTATGGGAACTCTATGCATAACAAAATTGAGAGTTATAAGTAAAGGCCTATGATTAGAGTCAGGTTCGTGGTCGTTTAAGATGTTAAAATTTATTATTTCGTTGTATAATGGCAGATTGGAAATAACGTAGTCTACCACGCTGCTACCAAGTCCATGGATGCAGGTCATCTTGCTGGAATTGGGCCACTTCTTTAGACCATTGCAAATTATGAGATCCTGAGCACTACAGAGCTTGACTAGCTCCAACCCAAACAAATTTTCCCCGAGATCTTCACAGCTCCTTTTGTACCTGTAAAAGAGGTATGGTAAGTTAATAAAAATATAAATAAACGAGAGGTATGGTAAACAAATAAAATATTTTTTTATATTTACTCCATAAGTCAACACTCAAAAAATGCGTTATATTTAGGTGAAACCTATGGGAAAAATACTATGGGAAAAATACTATGGGACAAATACCATAGACTAGATTGTTATTAATACCATGCAAAAAAACATTATTAACCCTAATATTAGTATTAATAAAAATAAAAATGGCACATGGTATTGACCCATGGTATTCACCAAAATGGCACATGGTATTGACCCATGGTATTCACCTGGAATGTAGCCTATTTAAATGGGGAATTAAACCAGCATAGATCCATCTTTACTCTAGATCTACTAACCCCCGAGAGGTATCAAATACCGTGATATGCAAACTAGCATAGAGTGAAAAAATATTTGATCCAATCAAGAGTAAAAATGGATGTTGTAATTTAATGTATGTTAAACATTTTAGCTTGGTTAAAATAAAAAATAAAATAAAAATCAACTATTAATTTTATTAATTTTTATAAAATACTAATAGTAATTTTTAAGCTCGAGGTTTATGATAACCCATGGTATTGACCCATGGTAATACCATGCTATTCATGTGAGCATAGACTATTTAAAGGGGAAATTCTATCATCTTAGATCCATCTTAATTCTCGGTCTAGCAAGTTCTCAGAGGGATAAATAGATTTCATCCGCGTAAGAGTGGTAGATGTGGAGTTAAGATGTATATAGGTTGGTTTTTATGATAATGAAGATATTAAATAGATTTAGGAAGTTATATTGTAAAAACATCTTAAGGTGAATGGTTAAAGCATAAACATTGGACAAGTATATTTGTATACTTCTGTTTTAAACTGAAACAAATCTAGGGCTAAAAGGAATGGATTGATTGCACTAGTCATCCTTCTATAAATTTCCAACATATGCTGGAGTAAACAGATTGTAATTTGGGTAATTTTTCTAACTGCAAACAGGAACATACTTGTGTATTGGCAGGGTGGTTACGATGTCCCTAGAAGTGATGAATTTGAATTTTTCTTGCTTTTATATATAGTATTAGGTTTTTTGTCATGCTTTCTGTGAATGGCACGGGTGAATTTTATCCTACACCCACTAGGTTATCGATATGTAATTTCTGTAATTTTGATTTCAAAAGATATTTTAAAGAAATGCAATGATTTCATTTGTGTATTCAATAAACACAAGATTTTATAATTGAGTAAAATATTCGCCATGCCTGGTGAGAGATTCGCCAAAAAATTATATATACATATCATATTATTGATAAAATCACCTTCCATTTCAAAAGATATTTTAAAGAAATGTACTGATTTCATTTGTGTATTCAATAAACACAAGATTTTATAATTGAGTAAAATATTCGCCATGCCTAGTGAGAGATTCGCCAAAAAATTATATATACATATCATATTATTGATAAAATCGCCTTCCATTTTTCCTATATACCATGGAGATTCACCCATTTATTATACTTGTAAATTTAGGGGGGTTCTTAAAATTTTCTCTGGTTGTTAGGAAACCTAATAATATACAGTGTAGTGTATTTGCGGGATTCAAAAACATCAGAATGTTTTATAAGAACATGATTCTAAATGTGATCAATTTTTTTTGTTTAAAACAGAACGTGATTTAGAATATTTTTACCCTCCCTTCTCCTATTTCTTACTCAATATACATTTTCTTTCTTATCCCATCATTTTTAGAATTACAAGTTATTCATTTCAATCTACCATTAATTGATTTTCTCAAGAATTTTCATATGTTTATCTTCAAAATTCCTTAGGAATATTTATAATTTCTCAGCTTCATTTATTCATATATGGCAGAACTTGCTCAGCTTAATTGACATTGATGTTTGAAATTGATTGATATGTTGATATTCTACTTCGGAGATTGCTACAACTCTTGAAATTGTTGCCTTCAACTCATTGTTTCTTCTTTAGTTTTCTACACAATAGTTCTTTGGCCTATACAAATATCCATGATTGAAGTGAGGCTTTAGACAAGATGTTTGTATCTCATTTGTAGGGTATTCATTTCAATCTACAGATAATTGATTTTTTCAAGAATTTCCATATGTTTGTCTTCAAATTGCCTTAGGCATCTTTACAATTTCTCTACTTTGAGTAATTCTATTCAGAGTTCAGAGTGTATCATTGTTGGGATAGAAAGGTTTGATACTTTTTCTTTTACTTTCCTATCACAGTAAATGGGGATAGAAAGGTTTTGATACTTTTACTTTTATTTTTATGAATATATCATAGTAAATGAGGTTTTATAATTTCTCTACTTGAGTAATTCTATTCAGATTTCAACATGTATCACTGTTGGGATAGAAATGTTTGACTTTTTATTTTACTTTCCTATCACAATAAATGGGGATAGAAAGGTTTTGGTACTTTTACTTACAGTAAATGAGGTTTGATATGAGGTGTGAGGTTTGGTACTTTTATTGTTCACTATTTTATGGAATTTTCATATTATAAGAAGTGACTTGTTCAATATTTCATTATTCACTCGTTTGTCATTTAATTAAAAACTCAGGTATAAATGTGTTGTAAATCATTTGGTGTGTAGAGGCATAACAGAAAATCCCATTTGCATTCTCAGGTAAGATTTCTCCATTATAATAGACTATTAATGTTCCTTCTAAAATGGATTTTGGTTACAATGCTGCAAATAATATGAAATAAAATAATGTAGGTTATAAGCCAAAATATTTATGTGACAAGGAAAAGAGGCAATCCATACAAAATCATGGGGGCTTTACTCAATGAACCTTTAACATATTGTGTGCATTCCTGGCATACTAAAAAATATCCCTATTTTGACTACATATTGAAAAATACCTCTAAAAATCACATTGTTTATCCTCCTATCAATATGAACCCAATACACCTTACCAATTTATAAAACCCCTACTTTCACTAGATATTGTACGTATCCATTTTTTCATTAACATTTTTTATACCCCTTTATATTTTTTCATTAAATTTAAGCTCCAATTTTTATACCTGCCAATATAAAAACCGTTTACCCCTTATATATCCCCCAATATATTATGTCATTTTTTCCTCAATATATATCCCCCAATATGAACCCACGTGGTATGGTATTTCTCCCCCAATGAATCCCCCGTGTCAAAAATCCACATCATAATGTGGTTACAACAAAAGAAATATGACACCCTTATTCTTTATGGCCTTAAGAATCTACAATGTCGAAACTTGTTGAGTTTCCTTCTTGATCCAAGTAGGTTGGCCTACCTAATAATGGTTTATTAGAATGTGGTGGATTTTTGGCATATAATTGATTCCAATTTTCCCCTTGCAACCATGGAGGAATTGAATACCCAAATCTCACACTTGCGCTACTAATCCCTGCATTAAATGGAGGTGTCTAATGAGCATATATAGAATTGACACTTGCACTAGTAGGAATAAATTAAGTGGGTAAACCTCCATTTTCATACCGAGGAACTTGAATGCTTATGAGGTATTGGAATAATGGTGTATTATCTACAATAGTGTCCAATGTGTTTGACGTCATCCTCGTTTCATCAAATATTTTTTCATCATTTTCAACCATATCGCTCATCCCTTGTTCCTTTTCAAGCATTTTTTGAGCCTTTCATATTTCCTTTACTTGTCATGCCATTTGTTTTTGATGGCCCTTCTCTTGCCTTACTTTCTCTCTTTCAAGCCTTTCCTCCGCTTGATGTCGTGTTGCAACAACCCTTGCTGCCTTCTTCTTCGTGGATAAATCCTTCTTTTCTATTTTAATTCCTGAATTTTAAATTTCTTTTTCTTAGACTCAATTAATAGGGTTATATAGTCTTATGAGGTGAGTAACTGTGAACTTCAGCCCAAATGAAGAATATCTATTGTTCCTTACTTTTTTGCATTGACACTCTCTCTATTGGTAGCTTTAGGAACCAACCAAGTGACTTCACCACCCATATAACCGGCATTTCATTGTTTGGAACTTTCCTTTCAATATTTGAGAAAATTGATTGAAGGATATTATTATATTCATCTGATTCCTCATTACCTTCACTATCTTTTTCCATAGATATATTGTCCACAAAAAAATGAACAATTTTATTGTTTAATTCTATTGGTTGTGAAGGAATGTTCATGCTTTGTTCATTAGTTATTCAGACACTATGTTTGTTAAAATTAATCATGGCATTTTCTAGACATGATTCTAGATTTACTTGGGTTGGCAATGTCAATTGGTCGGTGTTGCTTCCTAGTGTATCAGCAATGCCATTGTCAGTTGGATGTTCAACAAAGTCATTAATAATAGCAGCAATAGAAGTTCCATGTGCTTTAGTTAGTAGAACGACCTCCATATTACTTTCAATTGGTTCATGATTATATTGTGTTTCACTTACATGTTCATCATCATCACTGTATAAGTGCCCTTGAGAGGGAAATCATATTATCAACTGCAACCACATCATCATTTTCATCTACTTCTTGCACTTCAACATTTGTTTGGACATGCTCTTCTTCTTGACCATCCACATGAAATGCCTAGCTACAACTAGTATCATGCATAAGGGCATCATAATTCAATGGCTAGATTCCAATCTTCCTAAAGCCAACCTTGATATCTTATGGTGTCATAGCCCTTTTAAACATTTTACTTGAAAGCTCTGTTAGCTCAAACATTTTCATCTCAACCACTAGATTATTTTTCATCCGTGAAGCATGCTATGACCTGAAATAGTTCTTGAAAGGGCCAAATGCACTCACATCAAGGGGTTGCAATTTGTGCGTGGTATGAGCGGGAAATGTTAACAGGTTGATGCCCAAATTGTTTGCTTCATCAATTGTTTTCACAACAATGTGGCTCCCATGGCCATCTAATATCAATAGGTGTATGTTATTAGGTGAGACACTACCTGGTACAGATGCAACAAAGTGACAAATCCAATTTAAAAGAAAAATCTTTAGTCATCCATGCATGGGGATATGCAACCATGCGTGTACCTAGTTCACTATTTTGTATATAGTTTTGAAATGGATTTTTACCTTTCAATAGCTTAAATCTCGGGATTGAAGCACCAATTGCACTGACAAAAAATATAATATTTATCCAATTCATTCTCTTAGGAAAAATATTTGGCACGTTTTGGAGCCCTCTCTTGGAAATTACCTGCATGCCATAATTTCTTCCTGCCTATAAACCTGTTTTTTCACAGTTCCATATATGGTCTGCACCATAAGAATGCTTATCGTATGCACTGGAAAGGGTGTCATAGAACTTATATACAATTATAGGGGGGAAATTTCAAGCTTTGTATTTGTTAAGGCCCTCAATTGTATGCAATAAAAGGTCTAGATACCTTTTTTTAAGCCCAAACCACCATGATTTACTAGGAATCCCATCTTTGAATGGGTTTGGCCTCCCCTGACAGATTTGAGAAACTATGGATTTGATTTGTATCAATTCTAGCCCATGTCCAAATTGGGCCATCTCCTTACACCACTCAACCACCTCGACCTCCTCCTCTTTAGTCATAGTTGTAAGAGGGCCTATACATTTTGCATGAGTGAGCCCATTTATCCAATAATGTATTGATGAGGGAGGAATACCATGCTTCTTTACAGATACCCAAATTGAATATCCATTAAAATACATATCTTGAATTGTAGCTAACATGTCTTCTTTTCTCCAACCTCTTATAGTGTTAATCTTCTTAGTTGAACTTTCCCATTAGAATGTGGTTGATGGTGGGACAACATCAAATTATGTCTCATGGCTATCAACAACAACATTACTAGGAGTGTTTTTTACATTCACGTGATCTATCATGTCCTCATGCGATGAAGTGCATCGTAGTCAGGCACCCCCGGTCACTTTCCTGCCACTTCTTGTACGAGAAACATAACTAACTCTTTCCATAGATGCAACTAAATGCATATTTATTGCATTAATTTAGTTAATAATAATTGAAATTATACTTTCATACAAGCTAATAGTATTTCTACTTTCCTACAGGCAATTAACAACAAGTATGTTAATAGCAGCTTAAAAAAAATTCATACATATGCCTTTTTAACAGTATCCTTGAAAAATCAAATCTACAGAAGGAATTTGTTGTATGTCTTCAAATATATCAGTGATTGTTTTTTTGATAACTTGTTTTTACACTTAAAATACCATGATTGTATTTGCAGTTGGAAAATTTTTGCTAGTGTGTTGAGATTGACCTAGAATTGGTTTTATGTCTTCAATTATATAAATATATGTTTTTGATAAAATGTTTTATGCGTTATAATAAAATGATGTAGACATTGGAGGAATTTCAACTAAAGGAAGTGACACCTGGTTCCTTTTATGGTTAAGATGTTGATCTGGTCTAGTTCTTTTTTATAAATTGTTGTTTGACTTATATTTTTTAGCCTCATGTTTGTCAATATTGTTATTCCTATAGATAACAATATCCAGGCATGAAGGAAGTTGAAGGATTTCCTTGATAAAGGAATTTATTAGCTCAATAGAAGATCTAGGCTTTCTTTAGTAATGGTTAGTGATTCTCCTATTGTGGGAATGGTTATGAGTTTGTCAATATTGTTATTCCTATAGATAACACTCTCTAGGCATGAAGGAATCTCTAGGATTTCCTTAGTAAAGGTTTGATTGAGCTCCTAATTTTGTTTAAAAATGTTGAGCCTCATACCAGTTGAGATTATATAGGTTTTCTTAGAAAAAGAAAGAAAAGAAATCGGTAAGGTGCACTATCATGATAGTAAGGTGCTTACACAGGTTGTTTATACACACCTATTATTCATGACATTATTTGGTAGTTCTTATGATGGTGAGACTCAATATACATGGACTCACTTTGGATATATTTTCTTTCGCACTAGATATGGATCGGTGCCTTGGTCTCAATCTAGGAACAAGTGGGAAAACATTCTCTGATATGTTGCCCTGGTTGAGGATAGCATGTTAAGGCATATGAGGATATGAAGGATATATGCTATTTTATTTTATATCCAAAGATACTTTGTTTCAAAGGGTTGTCCATTTTGATTAGAACTCCAACCTCAAATTGTATCTTTCTCCTCAAAATTGTTATGTTGATGAAAATGGATATTGTGATGATATATTTGGCTGTGTAGAATAATAAGTTGATTAAGAAGGTGAAAATTAGCCTTCACCACCAACAAAAATTGAACAACTTGAAATCATGAAAAACCTTTGAGGAGGGTATTTTGTAAGTAAAAAGTCCTCACATGTATGGCTATGACCCAACTGATTTTAACTATTTTTCCTCTATTCCTCACCATATTCAGTCACCAACCACTATTGTCTCCCTTTTTAGTCATGCCATTTCACATTTTCCAGAATAACTCTCCCATACATGAATGGAATATTTCCATGAAAGAGGAGTATTCTTCCTAGATGAAGAATGACACATGGATTTCATTCCTCTTCTGAATGGATGAAACTTGGTTCATTCTAAATGGGTCTACAAACGAAATCTTGAGAGTATATGTTTGTAGTTCAAACTCAAAACTCTTAGCTGTGGAGTGAAAGTAAGGTCTTCCCAGCCACAAAGAGTTCAAGCAAGAGTCCATGCACTCACTTAGTTCCATGGCAAGAAAAGGCTCCAAGTGGCCATACCATAAAGCTATATTCAATATATATATTATTTGGTCCTAAAATATTATTATGTATCCTAATCAATGCTACACGAAAAAATGGATGGGATAACCAAAATAAAAGGGAAGTAATCTAATTAATATGCTCATTAAATTACTTATGAATGGGGAATAGCAAAGAACTATAACATTTCATAATTGATTGGGAAATGATATTGATATTGAATTATTCAAACGAGCTTCTGAAAATTGTTCAACATTAGGAAGACCTTGAATTATATCACTCTATTTCCCACTAATGTAGAAAATGATTTTATTGAAAAACTTAAGGCATGTATTGTGGTAAAGAGATTTTCACAAATTAATTAAACTGTGCAAAAAAATGAAATAAATAACCTGAATATACAGTTAAATGTTCTGTGATGGAGAAATGAAAATAAAACTGTAATTAAACTATGCAAAAATTGAAATAACTAACCTAAATATACTATGAAATGTTCTGTGATGGTTTGTCTCCAGGGCTGGTGAATAGTTTGAATGTTAAAAATGCAACTTCAGCAAGGGTTGGACTTCTTTTATAGTTTTTTGCACTTAGACTTAATTGTTGGAATAAATTGACATGGATTGCAATCTCGCAATTTTGAATGTGTGATTTCGATTGATTTGGATGTGATCCATTGGCTAGGAAATTGTTATGGTTGATCCATGTGATTTGATCTGGTTTAATGAGAAATTTAAGGACCTCGGTGTCATTTACTGAATTTAATGGGTTTTGTGTCATTTATTGAACATAGTGGGTTGAATTGTTGAATAACACAACAATTATGACATACATACATCAATTTTTATTATGTGGAGGTATGAATATGTATTTGGGATACATAGCTTCAGTTCAGATCAGTAGGGGTTGAAGTGACTACTACTTTGTACTTCTATAATAGACCAGTTTGGGAGGATTTATGGTTTTATTTGTTTTCTAGTTGGGACAATATGTTTTGTACTCTTCATATTTAAAAGACTATTTATGGACAATTGTGGGCCCAGTCAATATTTTGGGAAATTTTGGACATAAATGAAAAGATATTTACACTTAATGTTATATATTTTTGTTTAAATATTAGTTGCAGATATCTCAATTTATGGTGGCTTGGGGGGACCAATACTATAACAACTATTGGTCCCTTTACGGCATTAGACATCTCTCACCTACTATTACAACAGTTCTGTACTTTTCAAAAAAAGTCTTTGTTGTTGTTTTGTATTTTTGAGGTTGAGGGAGTAAACACATAAGATAACATCAAAACCACTTTGGAAGCTAAAATCTAGCCTTGCCAGCATCAGAGAGGGATCTCTCTTTTTAATTTAGCTTTGTTTTTATATGAATTTTAGGCTAGTTACAACTGTACCTGTTTGTTTTAATTTCATTGGTTTGGTTGATTTGAGTGTTATAATTCCATTGGGCTATGGAGTCTATAAATTAAACTAGATTTTGCATCAATTTTTAGAGGAGTTCTCACAGGTAAAGCTAGGTTGCACTATTTGGATCTTTTCAAAATTTAAATGGGTGCTAGAATAATAGAAGTGTAAGGCTCAGTAGAAATCGAGGAGCAATTAATAATTCCTTGGTTGACTTCGGAGGAAAACATTAAAATTATCAACAACCAAAATAGGGTGCTTTGAATATAAAATCCTATTTATCACAATTTCTGTTGAATAATTCATATTTTTTTTAGAAAAACAGAGAAAGGAAAACAATGTTCAAACACATAAACATAAGATACACATCACCATTTGGTATGCCACATGAATCTTGTGAAAGGTCCTTATATTATTGATGCTACAGTACTTTGAAAAATACAATATGCAGCAGAAATTACATTCAGAAATCAACCAAACCAATCAAATTAAAACAAACAAGTATAGTCATAACTAGCCTAAAATCCATATAAAAACAAAACTAAATTAAAAATAGACATCCCTCTCTGAAGCTGGTAGGGCCAGATCCTAGCTTCCAAAGTGGTTTTGATGTTGTCATATGTGTTTACTGCCTCAACCTCAAAAATACAGAATGACAACATAGTGGCAACCATACTAGGGAATCTGAAACTTTTCAGGTTCCTAAGAAAAGCATATCAAGTTCCAGATCTAATTACTGATGGTGGATAGTGATTAGACATAGGAAGGTTGTACCATTCACTTGGCGACTCCATGTTTCAAGAATCTGGAGCTCAAAGTTTGCATGGCGACTCCCTTATCAAAGAATCCAGAATTGTAAAGCACTTATGGTGACTCCATTCCATTGTGGATTGTTTTCAAAATGAGTTCAAGAGTACAATGCAGGTATGCTCCTATGGTCAGATCAAGAATTCTAGGTTTTCCAAATCCCATACCCAACAGTGATTGGTTAATTTATCTTCCATTGTTTAAAGATAAAACATGAGATGATGTTGTTGTACATTTATTCAGGTTTCATATGCACATACTTAAGCTTAAAATCAAATTTCATGAAGATTTTCTTATGAAAATTTTTATGTCAATTTGTAGGAATTTACAGGGTAAGTTCCTCAGACAGAACACCAAAGGACATTGCTCACAAACAAATTACAAATCAATACACCAATATTTTTGACATGGTTAAAACCCTCAAAGAGGGAAACAGTGCACGGCTTGAGCCAACGTGGCCACTTTAGGCAATTTATTAATAAAAGAATGAAATTTTACATAAGCTTCTCTCATGGACGGTTACCCTACAAATGACCCTCCATGCTCTTTAAATAGAGATCATGGAACAATCGGGTGTTAAGCCATGGATCAAGTGTCGGTAATACCGAGGATAGAATGAACTGTCGGATCACTACATATCGTGACCATCAGATTGTAAATTACAAAAAGTACATAGTAAAGAAACACACTTTACCTAACTCTATACTAGACCAAGTTATACTTAACTACTTCCTATGTGTCGGAATATCCTAACATCCCCCCTTAAGAACAACTTGGGATAGGATTGAAGGATGTACAAATATGACACAATAGGAGAAGGAAGGAGGCACTAGAGCCTATCCCCCCTTAGTGACAACTTCCTGAACTCCAACCATAAATAAAGTTTAGTAAACTTCGCCTCTGTGAGAGCCTTTGTAAAGATGTCTGCAACTTGATCATCTATTGAACAATATTGCACTTCAAGAACATGGTCATGAATGAGCTTTCTGATGAAGTGCATGTGCATTTCAATGTGTTTGCTTCATTGATGTTGGACTAGATCTTTGCATAGTTGAATGGCACTTTGATTATCACACCAAAGTGTAGTCGGATGTTGCTGCTGAAAGCCAAACTCTGACAGGATCTGACGAAGCCACAAGGCTTCCTTACTAGCTTCTACGGCACCACGATACTCTGCTTCTACTAAAGAAAGAGAAATGGCACCTTGTTTCTTGCAAGCCCATGTAATAGGTCTTGAACCAAGAGTGAACACATAACCTGCAGTAGACTTCCGATCATCAGGGTCACCAACCAAATTGGAATCAGTGAAACCAACCAATAGAGGAGCTTCTTCGGCACTGTAATGAATCCCAAACTGAACTGTACCTCGAACATAACGAATTATTCTTTTAGCTTCTTTCCAATGACTTTCATGTGGGTTTTTCAGAAACCGAGCAACAAGGCCAACAACAAAGGAAAGGTCAGGACGAGTATGGGTTAGATACAAAAGTTTTCCTACAAGCTGACGATATAAGGTAGCATCAACTTCAGGAGAAGTACAACTGACTGAAAGTTTGACTCCAGACTGAAAGGGAGAAGGGGCTGGCTTATAGTCTTCCATGTGAAAATGGCGTAGAATATCACAGGCATACTTGAACTGGGAAAGGGAAATACCTTCCTTGGATTGCAAGACTTGAAGACCAAGAAAATAATGTAAGTGTCCTAAGTCTGTCATTTCAAGCTTCCTTTTAAGGCTAGACTTCACATGGTTTATAAGGTTGGGATCACTACCAGTCAGGATAAGATCATCAACATAAATAACAAGAATGATAAGAGACTTTCCCACTTTCTTGGTGTAGACAGTATTGTCAGAATGACACCTAGAAAATCCATTTTCTAAAAGAAAGTTATCCATTTTGGCATACCAAGCTCGAGGAGCTTGCTTGAGACCATAAAGGGATTTCTTAAGCCGAAATACAAGGCTAGAGTATGTTTATATAAAGCCAATAGGTTGTTCCATATAGATTTCTTCATGCAAGTCCCCATGTAAGAAGGCAGATTTAACATCCATCTGATGGACTTCCCATTTGAAAGAGGCAGCAAGGGAAAGAACAAGGTGGATAGAGTTCATTTTGGAAACAGGGGAGAAGGTTTCAGTGTAGTCAATGCCTTCAACTTGTGAAAAACCCTTAGCAACAAGATGAGCTTTATGTTTATCAACTTTCCCATCTGGTCCATACTTGGTTCTGTAAACCCATTTGCATCTAACAAGTTTTCGCCCCTTTGGTAGAGGAACAAGATCCCATGTATCATTTGCCAATAATGAATGATATTCTTCATTCATAGCTGCTTCCTAATCTGGATGGCCTGAAGCTTCTACAAAGGTGTCAGGATCATAATTCACTGAAGCTTGAGCCAGTAAAGAGGAGGCTCTATCAGACTGAGAATGTGTATGTCGCTGATCTGTAGGATCACCGGTAAGATCACCTGCTACATCCGGAGTAGCACGAACCCATTTTGGAAGCTGAGGAGCTGAAGGAGGATCCTGAGAAGGTGGAGGAGGATTTTCATCCTCGCTTTCATCATGTGAATAAGAAATATTTTCAAAAGTAGAAGAGATAGGGAGAGGTGGCACATCTGTCGAACTAGGGTCGTAGGCCGATATATTTTCAGCAAACTTTACATCTCTTCTAATGATAACATTTTTGGACTTAAGTGGAATAAGTCTATATCCTTTGACATCTTCAGAATATCCAACAAAAATACATTTTTCACTCTTAGGTTCTAAAGCTTTATGTTTCTCATCTAGAATATGGGCCCATGCTTCACTTCCAAAAACATGAAAGTGACTTACATCTGGTTTAATTGAGCTCCATGCTTCTTCTGGAGTGATATTCTTTAAAACCTTAGTAGGAGTAAGATTTATTATGTAATTTGCATAGTTAATTGCTTCTGCCCAAAAATTAAGACCAAGTCCTTTAGATTGAAGCATACAATTAGCCATTTCCTTTAAGGTGCGATTCTTCCTTTCAGCTACACCATTTTGTTGTGGAGTATATGGAACAATATGTTGCATTTGAATTCCATTATAAGTGAAAAATCTGATGAATTTGTTGTTACCATATTCTCCACCATTATCAGATCTTAGCTTAAGAATTTGATGTCCAGATTGTTTTTTAACAAAGGCCAAGAATATGTTAAATACTTCACTCTTGAGTTTTAAGAAGTATACCCAAGTGCGTCTGGAGAAATCATCAATGAAAGTTAAGAAATACTTGTAGCCAGAGAATGAAACAATTGGAAGTGGACCACATAAATCACTATGCGCAAGCTATAAAGGGGATAAGGCATGCCAAGAGGCACGTTTTTCAAAACTATCCTAATGATGTTTTCCGAGTACACATCCGGAACAAACACCATCTTTGCAAGATACCATTGGAAGACCTATCACCATTTTTTCTTTAGATAGATTCTGAAGGGAGCGATAGTTTAAGTGACCAAATCGCTCATGCCAAAGTTTGCTCACTTCATCATTATGAGCAACAAATATCGAGGGAAGATTTGATGACCCAAAGTTGTGAAACTTATACAACCTTGTAGAATCATCAACAATGCCAGTGGCTAAAATCTGTCTAGGATCTCTTAGGTCCTTAATTACAACAACGTGAGGTGAAAATTCAACAATTTTACCTTCACCTGAATGAGTTATCTGATATACAGATAGAAGGTTGTAGGATAAGGTTGGAACGCATAATACATCATTAAATTGACCATTGTCTATATGAAAAGTTCCAGTCCCTACAACACTAAGAGATCTATCATCACCAACATATATATTTTTGGTGTTACAATCATTTAAAGAAGAAAACATGGCTTTGTTTTTGGCCATGTGATAAGAAGCTCCAGAATCAATGAGCCACTCATGAGAATGAGAAGAAGAAGATACATTTAGTGCATAGCCAAACCGAGATGCTTGAAAACCACATGCAAAAAGTGCTATTCCTGAAGATGAAGTTGAAGTTGAATAGTGCTCCAAATGGATGTTATGCTTTTTCATTGCTGCTTCCAAGGCTTCCATCTTCTTAAAGCATTTGGATTCTAAGTGGCCATCTCGATTACAAAAGTTGCAATGTCTATCAGTCTTCTTCCCTTTGTTTTTATTTGTCTTATCATTTTGTTGAAATGATTTTTCATTTTGAGGCTTAAATTGCTTAGGACCCTTGTTTGGTTTAGGACGATTCCTTTTAGGATACAACTTCTTAGGATTCTTTGAATTTGGTTGCTGCTGGGTGGCTAACGCTTTCTTAGAAGAGTTTCCAAGATGAAGAAGACCAAGGTGTAAGAGTTTTTCTTGTTCTCTTATTAATGAATCACAAAAGGAATCAAAGGAAGGGGACTTGTAGGCTTGTCCTTGAGAAATGAATGCTTCTCTTGTAGAATGGAAGGTGGAAACAAACACAGAATAGGCTGGTCCCAACTTAGTAAGAATGGAATAGATAAGGTTACTATTTTCTTTCTTAACCTTAACACCTTCCAAGAGAAGTCTTAGGGTCTTGAACTTGGACAAAAAATCTTCAATGCAAGAAAAATTATTGGGGTCTAATGTAAGCAACTCATTTTCAGTTGATGGGATTTAAGTTCATTTTTAATTCCAAAAACTTTAGTGATCTGTTTCATTGCTTCCTCAGGAGTATCAAGTTCTACAATATGGAATCTAAGATCTGGAGAAATAGACATCCTTATCAACCGTCGTGCTTGATCTTGCCTATTTTCCCATTTAGTTGTCTTATCTTCATCTTTCGGTTTGATTTCTTAGCCTGAGGCTATTTTGTAGAGACCTTTACTTATAAGTAAATCCACAATGTAGGACCACCATTGGAAGTAGTTGGTGTTGTCAGGAATAACTTGGCATGGACTTTCCATTTTAACAGAAACTAAAGCTATAGATGTTGAAACTAAGTGTTCCAATGGAAAGATCTTGGAAAATTAGGTTGGTTAAAAAAAAACGGCTCTGAAGATGGCTTTCGGATGAAGAAGTTATGGCTTTTTGAAGAAACGTTGATGAAGGGGTTTTTTTTTTAGTCGCTGAAGCTTTGGGCTGCGTGCTTACTTGAGAAAGCTCTCTTTCCCTACAAAAAAAAAACACAAAAACCCAACATGGACATACAAAAAAACAAACCTTATGGCTCGAAGTTAGCTTTAGCCGAAAACTAAATATTTTCCTCAAAGTTTCTGATTTTCCGAGATCACACTAAGGCACAGCGGAAAAGAGCATACGCATGAGAAAAATCCTTCCTTTCTGTTTCTGATTTGCCCAGATCACACAAAGTTGCGGGGCAAAGAGAATACACAGAAATGAAAGGTATAGATCTGGTAATAAAAAAACAAAAAGCTAAACAAACCGAAACCGAAATAAATAGAGAGAAAATAATTGTAAACTGCAAATAAACTCTGTATACCTCCAGACCTTAAAAATGACATAGCTAGGGCTACCGAAAACCTTTTCACGTGAAACGAAAGGGGTTCCTCACTGGAACACCGCTCACAAATAGATCACAGATCAATACACCGGTATTTTTGACGTGGTTAAAACTCTTAAAGAGGGAAACAGTCCACGGCCTGAGCCAACGGGGCCACTTCAGGAACTTTATTAATAAAAGAATGAAAATTTACATAAGCTTCTCCCATGGACGGTTACCCTAAAAATAACCCTCCATGCTCTTTAAATAGAGATCATGGACCAATTGGGTGTTAAGCCACGGATCAAGTGTCAGTAATGCCGAGGAGAGAATGAACCATCGGATCACTACATATCGTGACCGTCGGATTGTAAGTTACAAAAAGTACATAGTAAAGAAACACACTTAACCTAACTCTATACTAGACCAAGTTATACGTAACTACTTCCTATGTGTTGGAATATCCTAACACAATTTTGGAGGAAAAGGCTAGATATTGGTATAAAAGTTTTCCTGCTGCTAGTATATGTTGGTTAAAGAATTTTCATACTATTTTTTGTGAGAAATATAGAGAGGATTATCCATCTTTGTTACTGATTCAAAACTATTATGATCATTTTGAAAGTTTTATTCAATATTTGGAATATTACTATGATGATGATGATCAGTTCACAAACGACGAAATACTAGGGGATTTATAGGGAAATCTTTTTCAACATTATGAGCAAAGTGTAGAAGTCTTGCTTGAATTTTCTTCCCCTTAGGAAGAAACAAAGGATGTATGTTGTCTATATGTTCATGAAGATTCCCCACAGGAAATAATTCTTGCAGCACCACAACAAACTGATCAGCCAGAGGTAAAGGAAGAAATTTAGTAGCCTGAACCCAATCAAGAAGAGGACAACAGTGAAAATTAGCAGGATATTTTAGATACCATGGATGGACACGTTAACCCTGTGGTTGTGTCAATTGCAGAAGAAAAAATTGAAGAACAAATTCCTTTTACTAATCAGCAAGTAAAGGTAATTGAGCATATTGTTGAACATTCATTTATTGATTTATAGTAGTCTTGTGATCCGAAAGAAGAACTAACAGAGCTTAATCCTCTTGATCCCCAAGAGGATTTTCAACAAGTAGTGTTTTCTTCAGTAATTAAAGGCCAATCAGATTTGCATGATGAATATCTTGTCTCCAATTCTCTTTCATGTTATATCCTGTCTCAAGTTACAACACTTGAAGAAGATAATAAAAGTTCTCAATCATTAGTGTTACACAAAATATTGTCACCATGACTATTTGCAGTTAGTATGGGTCTATCATCATTCATACTATCCTCCTTAGCAAGTCTCAAACCTCAGCTCTCCATGTCAAGCTTTGAAAATGAGAGAAAGACTTTGAAAATCAATAAAGCTTTGGTTCCACACTTTCTCTTACTGTTGCCTGCGGTCCCGCACCCCTTGTTCATGTTACCTGCGGACTTTCCCGCTCTGTCTCTAAAGGAGTGGGTGCGGACCCCTGTGAAAGTAAAAAAGGCGCAAGTTTATTTTTAAAAACTCACTTGTGGTTAATTCTAAATGATTCTAGAAAGAATCTTGACGTGGATGGTTCGCTCCTAGGTGGTTCATGCATCCCAAAACTAAAGGAGCCAATCCCTTGATGAGAGGAGCTTATCCCTTTGAAGGAGGACTTTATCCCTTTGAAGGTGGACCTATTAACTTCCCTCCATTGCACTATAAATTAAGGCATTGGGCTAGTTGTTGGGGAGGTTAGAAGCTGAACATTTTTGAGGGTAAATGCTGTTGGAATTGATACTTCCTAGTTAAGCTTGAGAGGAGAGATTACATACCTTTTTGGCTTCATTGGAAAGAGAGTGAAACTTGTCAAAGTAGAGGAGATTCTTGTTGGACCCTGGGAGGAGCTTGTACAATATCAAGGCACTAAGGTTGTAAAGTTCTTCTTTGATTAAAGTTAATACAATCAGATTTGTTTTTCTCAACAAATTGTCTTATGTGATTTGTTTCATGAATTCCTTGATCATCATGATAAGTGTGCTTTATTATATTGGCTTTTCAGGTGCTATTTAATGTGTGTGCTTGTTTGTGTTTGTAGATTCTTTACAAAGATGCTCATTTGGATCAACGGAGGATGGCTTCTACAAACTTGCATTGGACCTAAGGTAGGCCTAAAACACTTGTTTGCCTTTATCTATTAATTGCATATTTAGAGAAAGATAGAATTTGTTTGGTTTGCTTGTCGCTAGATATCATTAGATACTAGGGAGGTTGGTCTTGTCCGCAAGAATGACTTATCCGACCGACAATTAGTTTCTTCCTTGGGTGTTAATGATGAAAGGAAAATTATTTATGCAAGTCATATTCCTTCACTTGAAATTAATGATCGTTTGCAACTACCTTGTAAGATTTTGTGTGACCAAGCAAATGATAAGGATTTTCCTATTGCATATGATATTTCTGTCATATTTGAGGAGATTCAAGAGCATTCAGAAAACTTGACTACAGTAGATAATAAAAAGGAACAAGAGTTTTCTCCCATTATGTTTGAAGAGAATCAATTTCAACACATGAGAAAAACAACACTTTGGAATGAGGTTTGTTTTCCTATTTTAAATGATCCTAAAGATCTTATGTTGCATGTTTTCCATGATCCTTTGGTTAGTTTATTGCATTCATTGGTGAAGGGAGAATTTTCTAGGTTCGTCAATGCCACTATTGGATCCAGTGGAAAAGTTGAGTTGCCATTTTCTGAATTTACTTTTCTACCTAAAGAAGTAGAATGCAAACTTCAGTTAAGTATCCATTTTCTTGAATGGTTTCACTGGATGTTTGTTATCACTTGATATGGAAGTCATTTTATTAGATTAGAGTAGGTAGTAAAGTGTAAAAAAGCTCAATGCCTTGAGCATTTTTTTTTTTCAAATAATTCTTTCCAGTTTCAATTTCAGATTGTAGTACATATTTTAGTTTTCAATGTGGAGAATGGTTTTGATTCTGGTTTGAAGATTTTTCAGTCACAGAGGTTTTTTTAACAGAGCAGGTTTCCAATTTGGGATCGGCCCAATGGATCAGGCTATTATTCTACGGTGTTCTTGACACTTCGCTAGGATGTGTCAACCCTATCTAGAGCCATTGCTAGGGTCCTATATTTTTTATATGATTGCTTGATTATAGCTGATCATTATTATGTTTGAGATGTTGGAAATAATATTTCCTCTTGCAAATTATTTCCAAAGAAACACCAAGTACTAAGAGTTAGGGAGATTTTTGCATATAAATGTTTGGATCAGATCAGATTGTAGGTATTTTCATCGAAAAGAGCTCAGAAGAAGCTTTCCAACAGTATATTATTCACTCAAATCCAATTCTCGGATCGAAGGAAAGAGCAAGTTGAAGTCTGCACCAGAAAGCACATAAGAAGGCATAAGTGAGAAATAATTTATTTTGAAGTATTAAAATAAATTCAAAAATGAATAATAAAAAATTTAAAAATACATGAAAATTTCTTTTATTCCAAAGTTCAAAAGTCAAAGTAGTCAAAGCCCCCCACACTCATGCATTAATTCCCCATTGTTAAAAGCATAGGGATATGTGCATATTATAAATCGATAGTTATGAATAGGTTTCAGATCCCTCGAACCCCTCCGATATTTAACCAAAGGGTGGGGTGGGAAAACCAGTTTTCAATTTTACTCTCATTTACATATGTCACCCTCACGTAATTTGGGACCGCCCACCCCCTAAATCTCTTATTGCCTACCCATCCTCCAAAATCCATTAACTGTTTTGTTTTGAATTTTATAAATATGGAAAGAATGGATTTCGTGTGATTATAAAAAAAATACCATGTGGATGGGAGGCTAAGTAAATGTTGTGTGGATGGCAAGGCTAAGTAAATCTCTTATTGCCTACCCATCCTCCAAAATCCATTAACTGTTTTGGTTTGAATTTTATAAATATGGCAAGAATGGATTTCACCCGATTATAAAACAAATACCATGTGGATGGGAGGATAAGTAAATGTTGTGTGGATGGCAAGGCTAAGTAAATTTTATCTGGATGGGAGGCTAACTTAAAGAGATCAGACAAGACTAGGGATGGAAGGCTAATTTAATTTAAAGAGATCAGGAAAGACCAGGGATGGAAGGTGACTAAGTGGGAAAAACAATTTGACAGGCACAAGGAGTAAAATAATTTTATAGCTACAGGGAAAAGAAATTCATTGGTGCACGAAAATAAATACATGAGAGAAAATAAGAGAGCGATTTTTCAAACAAATGTTTTACCAGCCATGAATTCACAAAAAACAACACATGGTTTTGCAAATCCATCCAAACATTTACCAGAGTAAAAGCAAATTTAAAGGGGAAGGTAAAAGGAGAAACAAGATATGGTTTTTGAAAAAAACACATAGGTTTATAAATCCATGGGAAGAGAAACAATACATGGATTTAGAAAACAACCCAAGGATTTTTGAAACAGTATATTAATTATAAAGTATAAATAATTTTTCAGAGAAGTCACATTGAAGATTAAAATCTTCAATGTGACTTATTTCGAAACAATATTTATACATTATGATATGGATCACAGAAGCTTGAATACCAATATATGAATTCACAAATCATTCTAATAAATACTTTGAATTATGAATTTCATTTAAATATTTAGAAATATTGATTTAAATATATTATTTAAAACAAAATATTTTGTGAGAAAATAAAGTATTTAAAAGAGGGTGGATAAGACAATGCACATGACAACACAAGATAAACATGGAAAACATTGCATATTCAACCCAACATTTCAGAACATAATGCCCTCGAAAGAGGGACAACACAAACATATGCTAGCAAAGCAAACAACATTACTCATTCAAAGGACCAGTCACCACCAGAATGCCCAGAAACAATAGATTTCCAGTAGTCAGTGAACCAATTCCATATTTGAATGCACAATACTTGATGGAAGTTCAGAGTTTCTAGTAGGAAAATTAGAGATATTATCTTATTTTTAGTTTATTATGCAGGATTTCTCCAGAAATAGCCACAGTCAACAACAATTCACTTAAAGGTTGAACATAAGATCAAAAATAGTGTAGACTTCCTATTACTTAGTTGTATTTTGGGAAATTTCTACATGTTTTTGGTAGATATTGCTTGTATTAAGTTTTATTCATTTTTCTCCAAAGATTACTAGAGAATATTTTGTAAACCAATTCCTTTTTTGGGATTTGATATTAGTTTAGCAGAAAATCTCAAGATACTTTGTAAATTAATTTGTAAATACTTCATCTATAGAAGTATTACATGTTTATTTCTGAATGCAATTTCCTTCTGCATATTGTAATTTTTAAAGCACTGGAGCATCAATAATACAAGGACCTTTCGCAGGATTCATTTGGTGTACTAAATGGTGATGTTTCTCTTCTGTCTATTTGTTTAAACATTGTTTTTCCTTTCTCTGTTATTCTAAATTTCTGAATTAATCAATAGAAACTGTGATAAATGGGATTTGTTACTTAGAGCACCCTATTTTGGCTGTTGATAATTTTAATGTTTTCCACTGAATTCAGGTCAAGGAATTCTTAACTGATCCTTGGTTTCTACTGAACCTTACACTTCTGCTATTCCACATTTCATTTAATTTATGAAAAGATCCAGTTAGTGCAGCCAAGCTTTCCTTGTGATAATTCCTCTAAAAATTGACGCAAAACTACAGTTTAGTTTATAGACTCTATAGCCCAATGGAATTATAACACTCAAATCAACCAAACCTTTCAAAAAAAAACAAACAGTTACAATCGTAACTAGCCTAAGACTTACACTAAAACAAAACTAAATTAAAGAGAGAGATCCCTCTTTGAAGTTGGAAGGGCTAGATCCCAGCTTCTAAAGTGGTTTTGATGATGTCTAATCCATTTAATCCTCAACCTCAAAAATACAGAGTGACAACAGTCTCGTGACAACTCAAGCATCAATAAACAAAAAACATTAATGTGACTACAATCCTCTTACACATCTGCGCTTCCATTGATGACCTCTGTCAAAACATCTGTGACATAAAGAATTGCAACACCTTCAAGATCCTCACATGGCACAAATAAACCATAGGTATTGGACATCCATTTCCAAATGCGGATTAAACTTCAATCATCTTGTTATCCCTGTCTCTCCATCCTTTGGACTTGTTAATTTTTAGAGTACTGTGTCTTAAATAAAAACATGACCAAAGAACTTTTTAATTCCCATCGCTTTTGTATAGTTGTCGAACACAGATGTCCTTTGGGTATGTATATTAGTTTGGAAGTTCCCAAGAAGACCATCACCCACCAATAGACTTTCCATCTAGGAGACTCATTACAAATTTTTTTTTAGGAATGGCTCATCCTCAACAAAATACACGCTCGACCACCACAAAATTTTTCCAGCCTTCCATGAAAAGTCAACGTTCATATGAGCTGACATCTCCCTATGCATAGGCATAATTTTCCATGTAGGGTTCGTTGATGGGAGCTTTATTTTCCATGCTAGTCTTTACCCTTGTTGTGGTTCCTTTCCTTTATGGAATCATATATTGAGATTTTTCCCTTGCATTTGCACAACAATGTTTTTTTCCTAATTCATCATCCCTGGGTGGTATACCATTATTTCTTCCATACCACGTAGTGCTTCCATGCTCAGAGTCCATTCCTTGGTGCAAAGAGACATGATGTTATAAATATGGTCCATGGTATGCCCAATCCTTCAATTTTTCAAGTCAACAGAAGAATTTACTCTGTATGGAGGAGGTTACCATATTCTCCATGAGTTTTTTGTTCCTGTCCATGCACATTAGCGGCTCACAATCTATTAGAATGGTGAATAATTTAATAAGAACAGTCTATATTCACCTCTCACTCTGCTAACTAGTAAATTTTGACACTCCAAGGTATATTCTTCATCATCATTTTCATGTTGAAAAAGGGAATGTGGCTCTCAATATCATAATATTCTTCTTCTTTACGCTTAGAATACTACAAAATCCTGCCACAAGGAAACATTTTCCATTACATTGCCGAACCTTCTTGCCTTTTGATTTTGTCGTTCCCTTCTCCACACATCTCATGATAAATATAGTTGGAAAATTAGTCCCAACCACCACAGTTATTAAACTGATAACAACCATACTTGTGGTACACGAGTAAATCAAGAAAGTATATTTTCATTGTAGGTTGTATATTTTGTTTGTAGGCTAAAGGACATGAATTAAAAGAAATTTCGAATAGAAGTACAAACTTCCTATTTCGCAACATGTCAAATAATTAAGAACTGGAATAATTTAATGTAGGGTTGGTAAGACTTATGGTCCAGATACTTATTCTACAACTGATATTTGTACTCCGCAAAATATACAAGCTCATAAAAGTATCATTTTTATACATGCTGGTTATGATTTGGGTAGACCTAGGTTCGATTTATACTACGCACCAACAAAACCCTCAATTACTATCCCTTTCGGCAATGACCTGCAAGTATGTCACAGTCTCACCCGAAGTGACTATGGGAGGATGTAGAACCAAGTTTCTACAATCTTGAGGTATATGAAGATGTGGTATTATAATGTTTTCTTATTCTTAACATTCATAAATTACTTTGCCACATTACATTAACCACTTAAATATATCATAGAAATCTGTAAATCATCACTGTGATGAAAATAAAGTGAAGGAGAAATAAACTTCTACGCTACAACATATAGTAAGAAAATATACACATGAAGACACCAATTTACAGTGGTTCACCCCAATGTGGGGTTACATCCACAAGAACTTTTGCTAATATAATGATTATTTTCACAAAAAACAGTTCTTGACCTGCACACTAAGATGCAAGTCATCTGCGCACTCAGCTACAGACTCAGGCCTCTATGCACGCAGCTACAGAACCTGCCCTCTTCTTCCAACTACAGATCAAAATAATTCCACCATAACATAGGTCTGGATCCTAATATGATGATTTTATTCTTTATTATTTGACCCTATATATACTATTATATCAAATGGTACATCATTACAATACCATGGGCTGAGCACCATGGACTCCCTAATACAAACAACTATGGTCCCAAAAGCCATTGATCTTTACATTATTACAAAAATAAGAGGCTTCTCCCTATCCTGAAGCCCTTATACCATACGGTATATTCAAATTGCTTCACTGCATGCTCCACTTCGCACTTTGTTGTGTGCTCCACTTTTCACTCTGTTGCGCACTCGACTGCACACTCCACTCCACAAAATGTGAAGTTTTTTCCAAAAACTATTCCCAACACTCACATGTGACTTGTCCCGAGTCACTTAGGTGCTTTGCCTCTGATTTTTGCTGCAATATTTTTGTAGGTATTGCTGAACTGCTACAATCTTTGTAACCTACTTTTCTCCATTATGAACTTCCTCCAGTAGTGCTTCCATCACACATTCTGTAGCCTTCTGCACCATCAATGTCTCCCTTTATTGACGTTCTCTACAACATAGTTTATAGTCCAGTGCCCATTTTCAATTGCATGTGGCACCAAGACTTTTCTCCTTTCTTCCTTAAAGCGAGGCTCTAGGGATAGGGTTTTTCATATACAACTTCGACCTACTGCCATTTAATTTTCCCTGAATCAATTCTCCATTTAACTTTTCTAATTGAACTATGCCTCCATCAATAATATGCTTGATTATTTATGGTCCCAACCAATGCATCTTGAATTTTCCTAGAATTTTTACAAACTTATTGTCATAGAGGAGAACAAAGTCTCCTACTTGGAACTTCTTCTTCTTAATATGTTTGTTATGGTAGGCCTTTTCTCTTGCTTTTTGTACCAACTGATGAACTCCTACTATAAATATATCTTCCTCCAAAGCAATCAACTGCGACATTCTTTCCTTCATTATATTAGGGTCTGCCATATTTGTGAAAGTTGTAATCCTCAAGCTAGGGATGATGTACTCCATGGGCATCATAGCTTCTTGCCCATAAACTAATTTGAAGGGTGTCTGACCTGTCAACGTTTTTTATGTGTTCCTATAAGCCCATAAAACTACTGGAATTCTAAGGTCCCAATCATCTCTATTCACATTCCATACCTTAGAAAGTGATTTTTCCAAAATATTATTAAATGCTTCTACTACTCCATTGGCCTTAGGATGATAAGGGGTACCCTTTTTATGATAAAATTGGAATTCCTCATTCAATGTTTCAATAGTCTTATTTAGGAAGTGTCAACCTTGGTCACTCATCAAAATCTTTGGACATACAAATCTAGACAATATATACTCAAAAATAAACTTCATAGCAGTCTCTGCATTGTAGTCCATTACTGGTTGTGCTTTGGCCCATATTGTCAAGTAATCAATTGTTGTAATTATGTACCTTGCACCAGTCCTCTTTCCAAGTGGGTTTATGGCTCCAATAAAATCAATAGCCCACTTATCAAAGGCTTGCATTGTAACTTGTGGTACAAATGGCATCTCATCTCTTCTTGAAGGTTTTCCTGTTCTTTGACACATACCAAATGATCTTTAGTACTCCTTCTTATCTTTATTTAGTGTAGGCCACCACAATTCCACTCTCAAAATATTCTACATGGTAGCTTTTCCTACATAGTGTCCACGAGCTGCGCCATCATGAGCTTCTGCTAGAACTATCTTTCTTTCATGTTCATGAACATACCTGCACAATATTTCATATGGTCCCATCTTATATAAATCTCTCTCTATTAATGAAAAGTTAGCTTCCTTAACCACTAATTCTTTCCTTTTCTGTGTATTATACTCTAAAGGAGCCATCCCTGTGGTAAAAAACTAAATGATATCTGCAAAATGGTCATCTGCAACTCTGATTGCAGATAATTATGCATTAGGGAGATTATCCTCTATCCTATTTGGTTCTTCCCTTGTTCCAATATTAATATACGATCAGGTTCTGCACTTAGTCTTCTTGATTTAACAATGATTTCAAAGTCATATTCCTAGAATAATAGTAACCATCTGCAAATATCTCCTCATAAGACAGACTTATTGACCAAATACTTCAGTGCAGAATGATCTGTAAACATTTTAATGTGTGATCCCAACAAAATGTGTCTAAACTTCTGCAAAGCATAACCATGGCCTGTCCTTCCCTTTCTGTAGTGGTGTAATTATTCACTGCCTTAGATAAATTTCTACTTGCAAAAGCTATAGTATGATTATTTTCTCCTACACCAAGTTGTTCCAATACTACTCCCAAAGCTATACAAGAGGAATGCACATGGACATGAAATTCCTTATTCCAATCAGGGAACACTAATATAGGTGCAACTACCATTTTTTCTTTCAGTATTTTGAGGCTCTTCTTACATTCTTCATTCCACTGAAAAACTACATCCTTCTTTAACAATTTCCCCATAGGCGCAGTGATCCGCCCATTCCCTTTGATGAATTCCCTGTAATACCCAGTATGTCCCAATGTAGTGCGAAGTTGTCTTACTATCTTAGGTGGAGGAAAGTTCGCAATGATAGCAATCTTAGCCGGGTAAACCATCATTCCATGCTTACAAGCAATATGTTCCAACAATATGCTGAAGGGTATACAAAATATGCACTTCTTTAGGTTCAAATAGATCTGCCATTGTCTACATGTGTTGGGCATAAGTCTTAAACTTACAATATGTTTTCTCAACAATCCAAATTTTGTCCAATAATGAAAGTATAATTTTAAAAACTTATGGATGTATTCCTTAAAAGCTACGACCACCACCCTAGAAAATATAGCAGGGGCATTCTTCAATCCAAAAGGAATTATTGTGTATTGATATGAGCTCCATTCTGTAGAAAATGTGGTCTTATGTCGATCCTCAGCTGCAATCCTAATCTGATGATAACTTGAAAATCCATCTGTAAAGGAGTAAACTTCTTGACCTCCTACATTGTCTAGCACTTCATCTGTGAAAGGGATAGCGAAAGGATCATGTAAACATGCATGATTCAACTTCCTCAGATCAACACAGATCTTAATTTATCCTAGAGTCTTCTTCTCTTGCACCACCATAGGACTTGCCCATTATGATTCTTCTTCTGGTTCCATAATCCCTCCAGCTATCATCTTATCAAATTATATCTTTACTTTCTCCTTATACTTCAGGTTGAGCGTGTAAGGTATTTGTTTGACTCACTTCACATCAAGCTTAAGGGAAATCTTCATGGTAGTCTCCTAGGTCTCCTATTATACCCTTCATCTCTAAAAACTTGGTGGGAAATAGTTCTTGGTATTCATGAAGTAACTCTATAACTTTACTGACTATCTCTTCATCCCAATAGTCTCCTATTGTCACAAACTTAGCTTCCTTCTCTGATCCTATATTAAATTTCTTGGTCTTCAATGGCTTTGTTATATCTAGTCTCTCTGTTTCAAGTCTAGTTACTTCACGATATCCTTCTGATTCTGCTATGTTGATGTTGCGAGGATCTTCTTCTTCATTTGTAGTAAGGTTACATCATTCCATTGCATTTTCTATATATGGAACCCAATAATGTTGTTTCCATGTTAGTGGTGCTACATTCTCAAAGATCTTCTCCTTAACTATTTGAAGGGCCAAATCTATGTATGGGCAGTCATCCTCAAAGTTGAATGTCAATATGAAGCCATCAACCATGTATGCCTAGTTCAGGGTGATGAGCCTCATCATTGGGTAATTATATGGGCCTTAATTCAACTCCTAGCTTAGTCAAACCAACTTTTCTCACAACTTATTACATGTTTTTGATTATATTTTGTCTATGAGATGAGTTAGAGTTGGATATGATTCCTAGTGGACTAATATGCATTGAATGCGGGACTGAAGGAGAAATTCAAGGAATTTTGGAAAGTACTAAGGTTAAAACTCGAATGGGAGAAGGGAGAGGGATTGTAGGAGGTAAATCCTCCTCATTGACTTCTGCCCCATTCGAATATTCCTCCATCCATCACACCAGATCAGAGTGAAAGTAGACAAGCCATGAGGATTAGAAGGCAACCAAACAAGTAAGAGACAAAGAGATAGTTTATCTCGAATTCGGGAGCCGAGCCTCCCTAATTTTAATGAAGTCATTGGGGACTTCAGTTGTATATGTAGAGAGGCCTTGAGCCTCATTAGGGTTCGAATTTTTGTTGTAAAACTCTAAGCTATTTTCGAGCTCCAGACTTGTGAAAGTTTTATTGATGTAATGTTATGTTTTGGTAATAAGAATGAGTTTTGTTTTGAGCTAGCACTAAGCTAACTTAGAGGGCTGAAGCTCTTGGGTTGGGGCCCAACCCTAGTAGCCAAGGCTCCCCTCTCTTGGATCTGTATGTTTAGATTAGTCTCATAGCTTCATTGTTAATTTTCTTTTAGATGTGTTTCATTGCAAGTACTGCAGATTGGATTGGTTGTTTATTAGTTTGCTTCCATTTGTGCCTTACTTTAGTAGTGGGTTAGCAGGGATAAAAGGAGTACCACAAGGTTTTCAGTGGGTTTCTTTGCCTCATTTCCTCCCTTTGGGATCATGATTTGAGGAAGGGACCCTTGTGCAGCCCCAAAAACACAAATTTCTATTTCTTGCATAAGCTTTAGAGTTTATTGTATTTAAGTTAGTATTTAATTAGTTTTGCAAAGTAGGATTTCATTTCCATCTCTTCTATATTCACTCTTGCAGTAGATCTCATCCATGCTTTCATTCCCTTTAGCAACTTTCCTCATGCATCATGTAGGTAGTTAGTTCATTAATTCTTTTTTTTTTAGCTTATGAGAATGCTTCTTGTTTACATAGCTTTTGGGGAGTTATACATGTTTTATGTAGAGCAAGTGCTTTAGGAGGAGACAAATAATTCATATCCAACAACCCCCTTCCACTCCATCCACCATAGTCATTCCTTGTTTTCACCATTGCCTTCACTAGTTTCCATCATTTTTCATAGAATTTTGTCCAAGCACATTGAGCGAATCTAACCATCCTCTATCTTTTTTGTTGACCTCTGAGTGATCCTAGACCCGTCCTCGCTTCATTCCACTCATCTACCACCTTCCCTAAGCCTTCCATCACCTCCAACACCTTCCATTCTTCTCTCGGCTGTATCCTATAGGTTTATAGGGAATCTTGTAGGTTTCTAGTAAATCTTGTAGGTTTTCCTGAGATGGCCTGTTTCGAGGAAGAATTGAGGAAAACCCTCTAGGAAGTCACCAAAAGCATCCCAAGGGTATCCCACACCATCCAACCATCTCCTAACCCTTCCATCCATCCTCCAACATCCTTAATTCACTTTCCACATCACCAAAATAAATTAGTTTGCATACTTGATTTTGCATGAAAAGACAAAATGACAAAAACAAATTTATTTCAGTCCCTTTACTTTCACATTAGTGAAGTTTGATGCTTCTTACTTCCATGCTTAGATAGTATCATTTGGTTCATGTTAATTTAGCATTATTGCAAAGCATATTTTCTTGGTAGTTAATTAGGAAATGGCGTGATTTAGCATTGAATTTCAGTCTTTTCCATTATTGCAGTAGAGTAGCTCCCCCTTAGAGTAGATTTCCCTTTCTTCCATCAAGAAACCAAGATTCTTCTGACTCATAGATGTTTGGCTTGAAAACCATAGTGGTCTCTCACTAGATGAATCGTGACAAAAGGCAAAACCATCAGTTTTACTTGTGTATACAACATTGTACGAACCTCCAAGTTTGTATGAACCCCGGGTTGACAAATTAAAGCTAGTAGCCTAGGAGTTGCAACATTCTTGCTGCAATACTGGTGCTCATCACTTTTTGGCACTATTTCCAGGGAGGTTTCTGAGTAATATGTGAATGCTGCTTCGTTCTTCTATTTCTTGTCTCTAATATTCTACCATTAGTTTATTTCTACAAAAGTAATTTAGCTGCTTCCTTTTTCATTCTACATTTTCTGCTTTCCTTTGCATTTTTCAAGCAAGATTTCAATTTAGCAAGTAGTTTTTCATTTAGTCAGTATTTTTCATTTAATTAGCAATGTCAATTCTACAAAGTTCTTTCCAAGTTTGAAAAAAAACACAAAGCCAACCCAAAAAAAAAAACATTTCCTTTCATGCCTAGTAGGAATAGGGATAACTTAGGGAGATTTTTGTGAAATACCCCCACTGCATGAAACAACCAACCTTCCCTCTTCTTTAGTGGCTATTAGCTAGAGGAACCCTTAGGTGAGTAACATGAAATATTTGAAGAACCTATAAGGGAAGAAGAAGAAGAAGAACCTATTCCTACTGAACAAATGGCTGAAAATAAAAATGACAAATGGAATAGCGAGAGAGTTGAGGCTGCCTTCCCCATCAGGGAAACCAATGGGGACTCTAAGATGAAAAATATAAGCCCCTCTTCCCTGCCTAATTTCCATGGCTTAACCATAGAAGACCCCGAAACTTTCCTATTTGAGTTTGTTGTTATATGCCAAACCTATGACTATATAGATGATGAGGAGAAGTTAAAACTATTTCCATAGGTTTACCTGGGGATAGCATCACAACTTGGCCTCAAATGTAGCAAGCCTTTAAAAAAAGTATTGAGATTAATTTCGACCAAAGGATACTAAATAGGAAATATTTAGGATGACCATAGGCAATGATGAATCCCTAGAGGATTACGAAGAAATATTCCAGCTTAGTTACAAAAGGGCCAGGTGCACACTTGACCCTGAGTCACTAAATCTGGTCCTACTTAGGGGAGTAAGGGAAGATCTTCTGGATACCCTACACTTGTTAGCAGGAGGAGATATCTACCAATTACCCTATGAGGATATCAAGACTATCTTTAGAAACCATTCTAGGGCATCTAGGAAAAAGGGTAGGGGTAGTCAACCTATGGTCAGTACATCCTCTTCCAACTCATCCATCAAGGTTGAAATTGGAACCATGCTGGAAGATTTCAGAAGTGAGATGTTTGAAACCCTTTCCTTACGAATGGACACTATGAACATTAAGATAAAGCAGGAGGAGGTAGAGTGAGCCTTGGCCATTTTTTGTCCTAGATGCATGAGGAGGCACCCTAGGAATAAATGTCGATTGAATTCTATTGAAATTTTCTTAGCCTGTGAAGAAAACAACTCCACAGAAAAGTTCCCTTCTTTGCCTGGACTCAAAGATGTATCTCTAGGAGTTGGAGGGGTCCCTAAGCAGCTTTGCTACATAAACCAAAGGAGACCTCATGGACCTATACCATACTAGAAGGGCATGCAAGGGTCATACCATGCATATTACAACCCCAACCAAACCACAACCATACCTTCTTGGGGAACCCCTGCTCATCCTTGCTAGTCTACACCGCCCCCTTAGTCCTTTGCATCTCAGTATCACTCCTAGCTAGCCATCCAGTCATTTCAACTATATGCTCCACCACAACCTCAATGGAATGCACGACCCCAGGGGTGGAGGCCCCAATACAACAATGCTCTAGCTTTACTCCACCACCTGCCCAACCAGAGATTTTACACTTTGCTCCACCCAAGCAACCATAGATGCCTGCCCAGCCAAATCTGAACCCAAACAACAGATAGGCTCAACAAGTATACAATGGAGAGACATCATATCCAGCTTATGTGATGGAAATCCAAGAGATTAACAAGAGATCTGGGAGAGTTCTCCCAGATAACCAACCTCCACCTCCACCTAGGGAGGTTGAGAAAGAAAGAGGAAAGAATTCTTAAAGTGAATCCACCCTTTCCTGAGAGATTAACCCAACCACTACAACATACCCTAGAAGATATTGAACTTCTGGGAGAATTGAAAAATATAAGTGTAAATATTCCTCTTCTCCAAGCAATAAAAGATGTTCCTATTTATAATAAGTTAATTAAGGAGAAGTTCTTCAAGCATCCAGGGAGGAGAAGAAGAGATGCCCCTACCATTAGTGTCATTGGAAAACTGTCCAACTTAATGTTGGGGCAGGTAATCTGCCCAAAGTATTTGGACCTTGGAAGCCCTGTAGTAGATGTGCACATCAATGGCACCATTTTCCCACACGCTTTGATTGATCTTGGGGTTTCCATTAATGTGATGACGAAGGAAATCATGCTTAAGGTCAACCTCCAAGGTTCATTGAGGAAGACCACAACAGTTCTGCAACTTGTAGATCATTCCATAGTGACCCCTGAGGGGATTGTGGAGGATGTGATGGTCTCCATTGACTCTTGGGAGTATCCTATAGATTTTCTAGTTCTCCAGCCTAAGGCTAAGCTTATTGGTTACCCTCTCATCCTTGGGAGACCCTGGTTGGCCACTGCCGATGCTTACATTAGCTGTAAAGATGTGAATATGAGGATCAAGAATGGGCATATGTCCAAGCAGTTAGTCCTATGCCCTCTTGCTCAGCCATATCTAGAGCATTATTTACCTTTATGGTTAGAGGAGGACGAAGAAGATGAAGTTTATTGTGCCAACCTTTATACTTTAGAAACAATCATGGGAGGAGGACAACATGATGAAGATGATTTGATTGAACACCTAGTCCAAATTCCAACTCCCAGTACGTTTCCTTTAGAAGATGTAGTAAAGGAAAACCATAACAATCATCCAATTGACCTATGCTTGGCTAATTCCCACCCCCTCCATGTCAAAACCATAGAATTCGGCCCTGAGAGAACCTTGAAAATCAATCCATCTCTTCCTGCTCTCCAAGAAGAGAAGTTATGCAACATGCTAAAGGAACACCTAGATGCCTTTGCTTGGAGTTACAAAGAAATGAAGGGAGTACACCCCTCAGTGTGTACTCACCACATATACATCAAATAAGGTTGCAATCCAGTCTGGAATCCCCAAGGGAGGATGAATCCAACTCTTAAAGATATAGTCAAAGAAGAACTGCAAAAAATGCCAGATGCAATATTCATTTACCTTGTCTCTGACAGTGAGTGGGTCTCTCCTTTGGTGTTAGTTCCAAAGAAAAATGGTAATTGGAGGATTTGTGTCGATTAAAGGTAGTTGAAAAAATCCACAAAGAGGGACCATTTCCCTCTACCCTTCATTGACCAAGTGCTAGATGGTCTGGCAGGGAAAATGCTTTTCTCTTTCCTAGATGGTTTAGCGGGTACAACCAATCCAGATCAGCCTGGGAGACCAGGATAAAACCACCTTCACTTGTCCTTGGGTACTTTTGCCGATAGGGTCCTTCCATTTTTCCTATGCAATGCTCCTGCCACTTTCTAGAGAGTAGTCCTGAGTAATTTCATCGAGTTAGTCCATGATGCAGTGGAAATTTATATGAATGATTTTACACCTTATGGCTATGATTTTCAAGAGGCTCTGTCCAACCTAGGCAAAGTAGTGCACAAATGAATTGAAATGAACGTATCTCTCAGTCTCAAAAAATGTGAATTCTTGATGACTGTAGGGACCGTGCTAGGTCATTCAATATCTCAGCAAGGACTGCAGGTGGACCCAAACAAAATAGCTATCATCCAAAGGGTCCCACCTCCTCAAAAGCAGAGAGATGTCAGAAGTTTCCTAGGTTTAGTTGGATACTCTTGAAGGTTCATAAATGACTTCAACAATTTGGCCTCTACTTTATTTGCTTTGTTGGCCAAGGACTCTGAGTTTATATGGTTAAAAAGTTGCCAAGATGCCTTAGACACCCTAAAGAATAAATTAAACACTGCACGGATTCTCTGAGGCACAAATTGGGCCCTTCTTTTTCATATTCATGTTGATGCCTCACACAAAGCCATAGGAGCAGCCCTAGGTCAAATAGATGAAAAATTGCCTTATGATATATACTTTATTAGTAAGAATCTGTCAAAGGCTGAACTAAATTACACAGTGATCGAAAAGGAACTCTTTGTTGTTGTGCATTCATTGAACAAATTTAGGATTTATATTACAAGATATCAAACATTTGTGCATATTGACCATGCTGCAATCAAATATTTAATGAATAAACCAAATGTGAATGCTAGGATTATAAGATGGTTACTTTTATTGCAATAGTTTGATCTAACTATTGTTGATAAGCCAGGTAAGGAAAATGTTGTTGCAGACTTTTTGTCCAGATTAAATTTTCCTATACGTGAAGAAGGAATGGTTGATGACTAGTTACCGGCTGAACACTTATTTTGTATTTCATTTGTCTCTCCATGGTTTGCTGATATAACAAACTATTTGGTATCTGCACAGTTCCCACTGAACATGTCCTCCAAAGAGAAAAGAAAGATAGTAAGGAAGAGCATCCCCTTCACTTGGATTGGGGGCAATCTCTTCAAACTTGGACCAGATCAAATATTGAGAGGGTGTGTCAGGGATGAGCAAGTCTTTGACATCCTTCTGACATGTCATGATGGGCCTTGTGGAGGTCACTTTGCAGCAAAGAGGAAAACATTCAAAGTGTTACAAGAAGGCTATTATTGACCCACTCTGCATCAGGATGTGAAAAGATATACTAGTCAATGTGATCAGTGCCAAAGGATGGGAAGGCCTACACCAAGAGATGAAATGCCTCTGCAGCCTTAAGTGACTTTCAAGCCATTTGACAAGTGGGGCATGGACTTCATTGGACCTATTGACCCTCCTTCCAAAAAAAATTAGTATATCATTGTGTGCACTGACTATCTGACTAAGTGGGATGAAACCAAGGCAATTAAGCGAGAAACATAAGAGAAGGTACTTGGGCTCCTAAGGGAGAATGTATTTTACAAATTTGGCTACCCTAGAGAGCTGGTCACAGACCAAGGTAGCCAGTTTACCTCCAACATGATTGAATACTTGCTTAGCCAGCACAAGATCAAGCATAGAACCTCCACTCCCTATCATCCACAAGCTAATGGACAAGTAGAGGTGCGCAATAGAGTGCTAGAGGGCATCTTGACCAAAGTGGTAAGCAGCAGCGAGAAGGATTGGGAAGATAGACTTGTTGAGGCCACCTAGGCCTATAGTACCACCTGGAAGACCACCACTAGATTCACACCCTATGAGCTGGTGTATGGGAAAGGCCTTACTGTCAATTGAATTTGAGTATAACACATTAAGGATGGCAGCCCAACTAGATCTAGATGTCAGCAGTGCACAAAAAGAGAGATTGCTCCAGTTCAATGGCTTGGATGAGTTAAAAATGTAGGCCCTTCTACATACAGAGGTAATTCAAATTCAGAGAAAGATCTGGCATGATAAGAAAATAAAGGAAAAGCAATTTCAAGAAGTTGATTGGACTTTGCTATATGATTCTAGGTATAAATAATTCAAGGGCAAGTTAAGGACAAGATGTCTAGGACCTTATGTTGTAGAGAGATGTGATGATAGTGGTCCAGTACAGATCATAACCATAGATGAAGAGGCCATTCCTTTACTTGTTAATGGAAACCGACTGAATATTTACAAGAGACCATTGTCAAAACAAGAATTCATTGATGATATCAATAAAACAGTGATGGTAGTGGAGCAAGTTTCAGCTCCTACCTCATCAAATCACTGAGAGAAAAAGGAAGAAAAAGAATAAGGACTCAGGTGAAAACCTCCATGAGGCACTTGAGTCCCACTATCAGGTTGAAAACCTCTTGGGGCAGCCCAATGGTGTCAATATAAAAAAAAGAAACAGAAAAAGGAGAAAAAATGAGAATAAAAATATCCCTGGGTGAAAACCTCTCTTGAGGTGCCTAGGGCAAACAACTAGGATGAAAACCTCTTAGAGGCAGACTAGTTGTTTTAAAAAAATAAAGAAAAAGAAAAGAAAAGAGAAAAGAGAAAAATCATGAAAATTTCTATTTTGTAGGTCAGCAAGAAGGACGATTAGAGAACAAAGGAGGATCACCAAGAGACCTATTTCACTCACATTTTATTTTTCCACTCATTTTCATTCATCACTCTACCATTTCTCTCATTTTTTCCACTCCTTTCCTTCAATTTACAAGGGGACTGTGTTTTCTATAGGATCCCCTGTAAACCTACAGGATCCCCTAAAAACCTACAGAATGATCTTGTAGGAATCACAGTGACCCAGAAATACTAGAGTAAGCAACCCTAAAGGAAAAAATGACTTGCTATGTCAATAAAATAGCACCCCTACGTCATCATTCCATGACCATACCTATGTCCACCTTCAGCATCCCTACATTCACACTTAAAAAAATATATTATTTTCGAAAAAAATTCACAGTCTTCGAAAAAGAAGGAAATATAGAGCAACAGGGAGCATCACCTGAGTATTCCTCAACCTCCAAACTCCTAGTTTCCCTCTCAATCCATGTCACCATCCACAAACTCACAGCATAAGGTATGATTAAGGTAGCTACAGGAAATCCTGTAACAGCCTATCCCACTGAATACAAATCATAAGGACATCAAGCTTCCAGCATGATGATCCAAGAGGACAAGGGACTCCAAAGTAGCATCAACACCATCATCTTTAACACTAGGCACATGCACCACAAAAAAAAAAATCATCAGAGAACAACAGAAAAGGGAAGGAGAATAGCATGCAACCAATACACACATCAAGCACCTCCGGTCTTCAACCACTGTAGCAAGGTATTAAACACCACAAGTAAGTATCGCACTCACTCTCTCATGTTCATAATGTAATAAAAAGATGTAAAGGTTACGAGTAAGTTGGTTTGTAAGTGAAAGGTGGCCAGTTAACTTGACCACCTTCAATCAGTCAACAAAGACAAAACAATTTTTCCTCTCACACATGGCAACAGTCAACTCAAAAACATAAAGGAGAAGGATGAAAGTAGTTAAGGCTACCGAAGCATGAAGTGGGAGTTGATTACGAGGAAGTGGGGAACGATGAGGTGATAGTGGGGACCAATGGTACAAAAATGGAAACCATACCTCGGCTGCCAGCACACCACCTCAACCCAAATGACCATATGAGGAAATAATTGTCCTCCCCATGCATTCATGCATTCACTTCCTCAAGGCTCGCTCTCACAAGTTGCTCTCATACCCAAGAAACCTACATCAAGGAATACATCATTATTTTTTTGCATAGGAAATCATATAGAATTGCACACAGGATTCCTACAGGATACACAAAGACAGTCTACAGGGTAGGCCGAGAGGACTTTCAGAGGGGAAAGATTGGGGGTCGACCACAACAAACATTATGAAGAGGTAGGCTCTATAATTACATTCCTCTTTCCAAGTAAATTGAACAAGAAAATCCTCTATTTGGAGTGAATTTGGCAGTTGTGCAAGAGAATTGTCCACACGGTCATTAAGTTTTTTACTTCTTCATTAGAAAATTGTATCAACCATCTCATCTCCTCAAAGCCTCACCAACCAAGATGACAGGAGGGTTTAATAAGAGGGAACCCACTAACACTATGAGAATCTAGCAACACCCTCAGGTACTAGAAATCTTCACAAGGCATAATTGGATGGGGTTTTTCGAAAAATTAAAGGGGTATGATGATGAGGTGGCCTGAGATTTTTCTCTCTCCCTCATTCCACTCACCAGAGTCCATGCCACTATTGTGGTAAGAGGTCTCTCCATTGAACTCACCCCTTAACTCATCAGCAGAGTTACCACACTTCCCCTAGGAGTACCATGGAGGAAAGAAGACAAAGGATATAGCCAGGTTGCCCAAAGGAAATTCTTTTTAGAAGGTGAGGAACCCACGGAGGACAAAAATGGAGTAAGGAGAGAAGGTCTGCCATATCCCTGGAACGAGGTAAGCTACAAACTTATCAAATGCATTTCATGTGAGGGTAGGTATAGTGTATTCTATGGCTATCATTTTAGGCTTCTTGAAGAATTGAGATTTGGAGCAGAAACACCCCCCACAACAGGCTCAATATACCATACTTCCTGCTGCAATCACTTGATAGACTCAAGAATCAAAGTGAAAGAGGGAAATTCCCAACAATTAGCTCACCATGGGTTAATTAGAATTCATATAGAATATGCCCTCCAAAACCTCAGAATTGCTATATGATGGTCAGTTTTTAGAGACATCCAGGCAAAGGAAGAAATCAAGGTTCTCATGTACGATGTTAGTCCTATTGTCAGTGAAGAGAAAGAGGAAGAGACTGAAGTAAAGGAAGAAGAAATAGAGAAGGAAGAATAAGAAATAGAAGGAGATGAATATGAGATGGAGGAAGAAGAAGATGAAACAAAAGAAAACAAGGAAGATGAAGAAGAAGATAAAAAAGAGAAGGAGGATGATGAAAGAATAGAGGAGGATGTTAAGGAGGGAATTGATAAAGATGATGACGATCTACAAGAGGAAGAAGAAAGGAAAGACATAGGTGAAGAAAGCAATGGGAAGGAGGGGGCAGAAGACAAGGAGGAGTCACCTAGGGTGTCTAGACAACCCACTGAAAGAGAGGCAGTAGCTACCCTCACTGCTCTTAGCGCCCCCATCAAGAAAAAAGGAAAAAGACAGAGGAAAACCCCCTTATATTTCAGGACAAGGAAAAGAACAATAATAAGGTAGGGGAAACCCCAAACACCAACCAAAATTCCCATTGTGATTGAAGACTTACCTAAACAAAAGGATAAAATTCCTTCCCCTAAGTCTCCTATCACCTATGTGAGAAGGCCTATGACTAGATCAACCTCCTCCAAGGGAAAATAAATCCTATAGGATACACAACAGAATCTACAGGAAATAGAAGTAGTGCTACAACATACTCTGTTGAACCTACAGGAGACACAAAAATTAGAAAAGGAGGTAGGCCAATAGCAAGGAACTAAAGGAGAGGACCCGGAGTCAAAAGAACCTAGCACCCAACCTAAACTTGACTCCTACTACAGGTTTATTGAAGGAGGTATTGTCATACCTCAAAAATTTGCTATTCCACTGTTCTTCGAGCTTGAGAAGGAGAGATCCATAACTCATCGATGGATGTAGATTGCCAAATCCAAGGGGGTGGAAGACATTGGGAACATGGTGGAGAAGCTCAAGGATATGGGCAAAGAGATAAGTAGTTTGAGATACATAGACGACATAATGAAAAATCATCTAGAAACAGAAAATGCATAGTTGAGAGGACAACTGCAAGAAAGAGAGAATCAATGGGCATGTATGGCCAGTCTCTCTTTGGAAGTAATCAAGTGTAGGATGCCAGCGAAATATTATGCCCTATACCTCAAGGAACAATGGTTGCAGTTCCAGATCAAGGCCCTAGCACAGAGAGGCACCATAAAATTTCAGGACTACAAGTAGTCCATTGATTTTTGTGTTCAGAGAACACTAGAACATAGGGAAAAGATGTCTAAGTTTTATTTGCACAACATGACCTTAATAGACATGAATTTATGGGACCTTAATGCCAATCTAGGAGATTTACAATTGATGACTTTGGAATCATGGATGAACCATGAGGAATCAAGGGCTACAAAGATGAAGAAGATATTGGAAAGAGAGAAAAATGAACCTCTTATGATCAGAGTTGAACAGTCAGATACCATGGCCCTCATCAGTACCCATAATTTGATTGCCAATGATCCTCATCTTGCACCTAGATATCTTGTTGCCCAAGAGCAAGCAATTTAATATTTTGAGGACATGTTTAGGATGTTAGGGGATGATAACATACATTCTTTCCTGAGAAGATGGAACAAATTTCCATACAACTTAAATATAAGATAGTACCACTCTCCTCAAATTTTGAGAGAAGCAATAAACATGACACCCACATACAAGAAATCTATGCAATGCTAAAAGTCAATTGGTTTGGCCTGAAACTCAGTCCACCAATACTCTTAGGAATGCTAGAAGGAAGGAAGGAAGAAGAAGAAAAGAGGTAGTGGGAGGAGGTAGATAGGAAAGAAGGCTTATATGAACAAGAAGAGGAAACCACAACAGAGGCACGGGATGTCAAGGAGGCCACTAGAGCTATGAAGGATATGGATATTGACTGAGTTGCTCAGAGGATGAGCAACGCTTTCAGTAGGGGGTGATGATAAGCCTTGTGATTGGGTAATTATATGGGACTTAATTCACCTCCTAGATTAGTCAAACCAACTTTTATCACAACTTATTACATGTTTATTATTATATTTTGTTTATGAGATGAGTTAGAGTTGGATATGATGCCTAATGGACTAATATGCATTGAATGCAGGATTGAAGGATAAAATAAAGGAAATTTGGAAAATACTAAGGTTAAAACTCGAATGAGACAAGGGAGAGGGATTGTAGGAGGTAAATCCTCCTCATTTACTTCTCCCCCATTCGAATATTCATCCATCCATCACACCAGCTCGGAATGCAAGCAACCAAGCCATGAGGATTAGAAGGCAGCTGAACAAGTGAGAGACAAAGAGCTATTTTATCTTGAGTTCGGGAGCTGAGCCCCACCTAATTTTAAGGAAGTCATTTGGGACTTTAGTTGTATAATTAGAGAGGCCTAGAGCCTCATTAGTATTTGAATTTTTGTTGTAAAACTCTAAGCTTTCGAGGTCGAGACTTGTGAAAGTTTTATTGATGTAATTTTCCGTTTTGGTAATAAGAATGAGTTTTGTTTTGAGCTAGCACTGAGTTAACTCAGAGGGCTGAAGCTCTTGGGTTAGGGCCCAACCCTATCAGCCAAGGTTCCTCTTTCTTTTATCTGTATGTTTAGATTAGTCTAATAGCTTCATTGTTAATTTTGTTTTAGATGTGTTTTCATTGCAAGTAGTGTAGATTGGATTGGTTGTTTATTAGTTTTGTTCCATTTGTGCCTTACTTCAGTAGCAGTTTAACAGGGATAAAAGGAGTACCAAAAGGCTGTTAGTGGGTGTCTTGGCCTCATTTCCTCCTTTTGGGATCATAATTTGAGGAAGGGACCCTTGTGCAGCCCCCAAAACACAGATTTTTATTTCTTACATAAGCTTTAGAGTTTATTCTATTTAAGTTAACATTTGATCAATTTTTCAAAGTAGGATTTCATTTCCATCTCTTCTATCTTCAATCTTGTAGTAGATCTCATCCATGCTTTCATTCCCTTCAACAACTTTCCTCATGCATCATGTCGGCAGTTAGTTCATTAATTCTGCTTTTTTAGCTTATGAGAATGCTTCTTGTTTACATAGATTTTTGGGAATTATACATGTTTTATGTAGAGAAAGTGCTTTAGTAGGAGACAAAGACATCATATACAACAACCACCTTCCACTCCATCCACCATAGTCATTCCTTGTTTTCACATATCCTTCATTGTTTTTCATCAATTTTCATAGAAATTCTTCCAAGCACATTAAGTGAATCCAACCATCCTCTATCTTTGTTGTTGACTTCTAAGTGATCCTAGACCTTTCCTCACTTCATTCCACCCATCTACCACCTTCCCTAAGCCTTCCATCACCTCCAACACCTTCCATTTTTCTCTTGACTGTATCCTGTAGGTTTACAAGGAATCCTGTAAGTTTCTAGTACGTCTTGTAGGTTTTCCTGAAATGGCCTGTTTTGAGGCTGAATTGAGGAAAAACCTCTAGGAAGTCACCAAAATCCTCCCAAGGGTATCCCACACCATCCAATCATCTCCTAACCCTTCTAGCCATCCTCCAATATCCTTAATTCACCTGCCACATCACCAAAATAAATTAGTTTGCATACTTGATTTTGCATGGGAAGATATAAACACAAAAACAGATTTATTTCAATCCCTTTAATTGCACATTAGTGATGCTTGATGCTTCTTCCTTCCATGCATATATAGTAGCATTTGGTTCATGTTAATTTAGCATTATTGCAAAGCATAGTTTCTTGGTAGTTAATTAGGAAATGGTGTGATTTAGCATTGAATTTTAGTATTTTCCATTATTACAGCAGAGTAGCTCTCCCTTAGAGTAGATTTCCCTTTATTCCATCAAGAAACAAAGCTTCTTTTGACTCCATAGAAGTTTGGCTTGAAAACCCTAGTGGTCTCTCACCAGCTGAATTGTGACAAAAGGCAGAACCATCAATTTTACTTGTGTATACAGCACTGTCGCCTTTATGTTTGTACGAACCCCGGGTTGGAAAAGTAATGCTGATAGCCCAGGAGTTGCAACATTCTTGTTGTAATACTGGCACTCATCATAGCGTACCATTTCAAACCTTTGTTTCTAGGTACCAACTCTTCGAGGTTCATCAATCCTCCTTTCAGCAGTCATCATTTGAATATTCTGTGTCAGTTGCTGATTTATTTTTTCTTGCATATTTTCCATAATTATAGGATATTCTTCAATTACATGGTGAAAGGATTTGTACTACTTACATGTCACTATGGGGTTCTAGCAATCTCTTGCAAAATGACCTTGCTCGCCGTAGTTATAGAAAATAATCTTTCCACGTCCACGACTAGATCTAGCACCTCAACCTCTTCCTTGGTAGCCTCCTCAATCACTGCATTGTCCACTGCCTTCATGTCCATGTTATTTTTCTTGCATTCTGTAAGTATCAACATCGTGCTCCATCATTAATTCATAAGCTTGACAATTATTCTCATCATGTCCTACCGATTTACAAAATTTTGAATATAGGTTCCTTAGAGTTTGCACATATTTCTGTAATAGGTAAGAGTATTCTGAGTGATGTCGGCCTCTTATCTTACATATTTCGCACCACAAAGTAGATCCTTCATTTAAGGGATTTGGTGCCCCACTATCCATGTAATGGCCCTCTGATATGCACTTCGAACACCATACTTCTTCTCTGACTTCTTTTATTTTCTTGATATATTGTACCTACAGGGTTAGGTTCACCAACTGACTCTAAATATGTTGCACACCTACATTAGTATCTCCTATAGGTGAAGCTTCCAACTTCATCACAATCTATAGAGCTTTGGCTTGACTTGTTATATTTTATTGCGTCAATGGTAATCTGATATGGGGTAACAACGCAACTATAAACCATTCTTGATGTTGCTGTAGAGCTATGTCTAAGCTCACTTGATCCAAAAATATCTTAAATCTCTGATCAAATTCCCAAACACAATCAGTATGTTTCTATTTAATTTCTTTTAACTCAGTGATGCACGGTGACCCAAACTTCGACTTCTTAAATTATCTGATCATCACTACTTTAATATCTACAAATGTTCTAATGTAATGTGATTATTTGAATGCTTCATATACCACGTTAATAATCTATCATGGAATGTCGTAATGAGCTACAATTTTTTTATATTTTCATCATTGATCTGCTTTGCGATCCATACTACTTCACATAAAAACCAAAATTATTTTGGATCTTCGAATCCAGTTCCTTTGAAAATAGGCAGCTTAATATCATTAGCCTTATTTCTTCTTGGAGGGGAAGGGAGATGAGTAAGGGGAGAGGGATGGGGTGTATGGGGAGTAGGGGGAGTGGGAGAGCCAAAAACGCCTTGGCTATTACTGGATTTTGGCTTCTACGAATTCTTAGGCTGGGAAGGTGAATAATGAAAAGTTACCTAGGGTTTATCAGGGTGGTTATCTTCTCTCACTTTCAGATTCTTTCAAAAGAGGACTATACTCAGTCTCTACAAAGTTATTTGGGCCTTGTCCATGAGATATTTTTATGGTATCTACTCTATATCTCTTTCCACTTTGAGTTACTGTGATCCCTCACTCAGATTCATTCTCTTTGCTTCCAAACATAAGTAAACTAGTAATCTAACTACATTCGTAAAACTCCCTTTTCACACAGAAGCATCTTAATGCAAAGTTTCAAAGACTTCAAATACCTACCTCACGGTCATTTGAAGAATCGTCGTTCCGCTTTGATGTAGGACACAGTGGAGTCTACTACGAACTCAGTAAAGAATCCTCCCAAGATGCTATCAATCCAGAAATCGGAAGCCCTTGAAATCCTATTATTTGTTCTCTTGAGTCGCTGTATTAGTTTAGGAGTCCACACTGTAGGTTCTCCACCTTTAAAACAGTTCTTTCTTTCGGTCAAACTTGATATCAACTCATAAAACTAAATAGGAAATGACGTGAACAAAATCTCATATTGATCTGTAAAAATATACTTTTGTAACTAGGCTTTAGATGGCAGATGAGGGTTTCTATTCTCTTGATCTACAAATTCTTTCTCTTTTAGTTCTAGCCAGTCTTGAATTTCTCTCTTCGATGGATGCCACATCCACATATCCCTCAAACAGATCACGGTCTCGGCAAGGGAACCATTTTGCTGGTTATGATTGGGGTTGACCCAGGTTCGTTCTATACTGCGTACCAAGAAAACCCTTAATCACTAGCCCTTTTGGCAATGGCGTGCAAGCAGGTTGCAGTCTCACCCGAAGTGACTATGGGAGGATGAAGAACCAGGTTTCTGTAGCCTTGAGGGATGTGGAGATGTGGTATTATGATGTTTTCTTATTCTTAACATTCATAAATTACTTCGACACATTACATTAACGACTTAAACATATCATAGAAAGCCATAAATCATCATTGTGCTAAAAGTAAAGTGCATCTGTAATAAACTGCTATGCTACAACAAATAGTAAGAAAATATACACATGAAGACACCAAATTACCATGGTTCAACCCAATGTGGGGCTACGTCCACAAGAATTGTTTCTAATATAATGATTCTTTGTACAACAAATAGTTCTTGAACTACACACTAAGCTGTAAGTCATCTACACACTCAACTGCAAACTTAGGCGTTTCTGCACTCAACTACAAAGCCTCACATCTTCTTCCAACTACAAATCAGAATAATTCCACAATAACACAAAACTAGATGATAAGATGACAATTTTCTTATTTATTATTTGACCCTATATATACTATTACATCGAAGGGTACATCATTACAATACCATAGTCTCACTAATACAAGTAGCTATGGTCCCAAAACCCATTGATATTTTACATTATTACAAAAGTGAGGGGCTTTTCCCTATCCCAAAGCCCTTATACCATGTGGTATATTCAAACTACTCTTCTGTGTGGTCCAATTTGCACTTCGTTGCACGCTACACTCCACAAAATGTGGAGTTTTTTCCAAAAACTAGGCGAAGTTGGGCTACGCCCAATAATACAACCTTCCATACTATTCTTTAATGTTATATCTTGGCATGAATTAATATATCAAAAATGTATGATTAAATAAACAAGTATGTGTACATCTTTAGTTTGAGTTTGGGAGGTAAGTTTGATAAGTAAGAAGAGAAAATCGTGAAACAATTTTTTGGTATGCTTGTAAAACAAAACACTTAATAGTTTTATAGTGTCTTACTGCACAACAACTAGAAGAGTATAGATATCCATAATAACTCTTGTTTTGACTTGGTGAAGGATCCATAACTTCCATATGAATGTATCTCTTGTATTCCAAATATGATTAAAAGTATTTTTTGTCTATTGCGCCCTTCACTCTATTTACTTTTTTTGTTGTGTGTAAAATGTTGAGCCTTTTAACTTTGTCTTAGTTGTGAAAGTCAAATTGTGAATTAACCTCTATGAAATTATCTCAAGGAGACTTCTCTACATGAAATTTCATGTGGTATGAGAGCAGGTTACATTTTCCAGCAGAGAAAGACTTAGTGTGATGAATTAACAAGTATTGAAGGTTGTTTTGAAGGAAGATTTTTTTTCTGAACATATTTACTAGGAGGAAGAAAGATTTTTTTATAGTCAAAATGGTAACATCAAGCACAAGCTTGATTAATCCTCAAGTACTTGAGTTTAATGAAAAAAAATATTACTATTGGGCTATTACAATGAAGGATTTGTTTTCTTCTCAAGATATTTGGGATTTGGTAGAGAACAGATTCCAAGAACCAACAGATGCAACAACGTACAATTCCTTGCCACAAGCAAAAAAGGATTTGTTAAGGGACAACAGGAAGAAGGATTCAAAATACCTCTTCTACATTTTTCAAGTACTCCATGAACTTACTTTCCCAAGGATTGCAGCAAAAACAAAGTCCAAGAAAGCATGGGGTATCCTCCATACAACCTACCAATGCATGGAAAAAGTGAAGACAACAAAGATAGAAATGCTATGAAGATATTTTGAGACAGTTTGTATTAGAGAGTCTGAGAATATAGAATCATTTTTTACACAAGTAATTGGACTTGCTACTCAAATCAGATCTCATGGTGAGACACTTGAAGAAAGGAGGATAGTTGAGAAAATTTTGAGAAGTCTGTCACCAAAATTTGATCCTATTATTTTGACCATAAAAGAGACAAAGGATCTTTCACAATTTTTAGTGGATAAACTTCATGCATCAATTATTTCTCATGAACATAGATTGAATAGAGCAATAAACTCCCCTTTGAGCATTCCTTCAAGACACATGTTTCAATCCGTCAAGGTAGAGGCAAGGGAAGATGAAATGCTAGAGGAAGAGGCAGAAGACCACATAGAAGTGGAAGAGGTGGCTTGCCAAGATCAAGTGGAAGGGGCAACAATCAAAATCCAAGTCAAGGTCCAAACCAAAATCAAGCACAAGGTCAAAGGTATGATAAATATCAAGTTCAGTGTTATTATTGCAAGAATTATGGACATTATGCTAATGAATGTAAAAAAGACACAACATGATATAAGTAACAAACCAAATGCAAATTTCACAAAAGAAAATTAGAACCAAGATAACATGTTTTTAGCTTGTAATGTAGCACAACAAAAATAAAAGGATGTATGGTTTCTAGATTCATGATGTAGTAATCACATGATAGGGAATATAGACATGTTTTCCAATCTAGATGAAAGTGTGAAATTTGAAGTGATATTAGGGATTGATAGCAAAGTCTCTAACATGTGAAACGGAATATTCAACATTCTAACAAAGAAGGGGGAGAAGAACTACATTTCAGATGTCTATTTTGTCCCTATTTTGAAGTGTAACCTTAAAAACATTGGATAACTCATGCAAAAGGGCTACAATGTATTTTCTAAAAATGAAGAGTACACAATTTTGGATAAGTATCCAAGAAAACAATTGATATAAAAATTTTAGACGAAAAGAAATAGAATGTTTCCCCTAAATATAAAGCCATATTTGATCCAAGTCCGGGTGTGACAAAGGACCCTTCTAAGACCTTTTACTTTCGTGATGTGTTAAATTTAATTTTTAAAAGAAACATAAATGAATACATGTGCATGTTGTAAAGAAGAGGAACGTGACAATCATCAGCAACATCAAAACATAAGTCGTTGATAACAACTTATGTTTTCATGTTGTTGATGATTATCATGTTTCTCTTCTTTACAACATGCAGATATTTTCATTTATATTCTTTTAAAAATGCAATTTAACACATCATGAAAGTAAAAGGTCTTGGAAGGGTCCTTTGTCACACCCAAACCTAGATCAAGTGTTATCAGAGTGGTATTTGTGTTGATGTGAATTGGAGCGTGAAGAATGGAACATGCAGTGACAGAGGATGAAAAAGTAATGTACGAGACCATGCTCAACATTTCCAAAAGGGTGGAAATCATGTATGAAACTCTACAGAAAGAGACAGAGGAAAAGGAGCGATTGTAGCTTCAGTTTCAGCCATAGAAGAGGCCTTGGAAGAATTGAATCATAACAAACATAATCTTCAAACATAGAAAACTGAATTGAAGATGCATCTACATGAAGAGAAAGAGGAAAAACAAAGTTTGCTACGACAACTGCAAGCAAAGGACGAGGCCTTGGATAAGCTATAGCGTGACCCATGTGAGGCAAAACGTAGTTCTTCGAATTCATATATGTTTCTTGATAATGATTTCGTTGTTTTTGAAAATCATACCACAAGAATTGGCTCCAAACTATTGAAGAGAATGGGGTATGAAGGAAAATTCTTGGGCATTAATGGCCAAGGCATCATCAACCCCATCAAAGTAGAAAAATTGCCTTGTCAAACAAGACTTGGGCATGTCAAAAAGGAAGTTGGGGAATGCATTGAGATAGCTAGTGAACCACCAACAATGGATGATGAGAGACCCTCATCAGTTCTTTCCATATCGACAGAGGAGGTAAAATATGTTGATTTTCTTTCAGTTTCATCGTCACATAGTATGATTTATGTTGGAGATTTTGAGATCCCAATTATAGTGACAAACATGAGGCTCCTTACCAGGACGAGGCACAAGGAGGAAAAAGAACTTGGTGTTAATAACCAAGGCATAACTCAAATTTTGGAGGTTCTGCATAAACATCGATTTGCAGGCATGAGATACACGAAAAGAGAATGCTCGAAGGTGTCAGATGCTTCTGAGACATCGTTGAAATTGTCAAGGAAAGAGAATGATGGGAAAACATCCCCATCATCCCATGGTAGTTTCCATTGTAAGGAAAGAGCTGAGGCAAGCTCTCATCACCATAAGGACATCGGAGACATCAGGGGAAGGTATAACCACTTTCGATCTTCGAATGTTCATTTCGATTATGATCATGTTGTTAATGATAAACGTAAATCATGGCATCGAAAAACATGTACCTTTTGTGGATTACATAACCATACATTTTCTAAGTGTTGGAAAAGAATGACAACACACAAAGGGATGAGGCGTGAAAGACCCTCTCAACAACATGTAAATAAACATGTTAAACATATCTAGAGGAAGAATACCTATTGAAGTCATTGCGACAGAAATGGCCATCAAAGAGCCACTTGTTAGAGGCTCCATCCAAAGCAGTGCCTTAAAAACAAAGTGTCGGTGCATGAACCAGGTGAATCAGGTGTTCGACCAACAAGGCCACCACAACGAGGCAACCCATTCACATTGATAAGTGAAAAATATTTTCTAGACATGTTGTCATTTCATGGTTGTGCTTTTGTAAATATTTTGTTGCATTTTAAGATGTAAAAGTGATGATGTGTTTCCGATCACTTGTTCAGCAACAATGATGTCTGTTCTTATTTGGTGTCGCATGTTAAACTGCGAAAGTGATGTCGTGTTTCCATTACTTATCAAAAGAAAGAATAGTGTTGGCCTTATCTTTGTAAATCATGTGTTGCAATGGTGATGTTCTTTCCATTACTTGTTGAAGCATCAATGATAGGTTGCCCTTGTTGTCGTAGCTGGGGTCTTACATCAGTCTTGACGTAAACTTGACCACCGAGTATGTGTTATAAAATCGTGGCAAGTGTGGAACATTTGGGTCATTAGTTGGTCATGAAAGTCAAGCGTGTAATTTTCAAACCAATGTACTATAGGCTGCAGAGGTAGCAGGTGTTGGCTTGTCGCTTAAGGCTACGAAGAACAAAGGTGAAGGAGATGGAAGTGAGACCTTTTTGGGATGCTTGTGATGTGAACAATGTATAGAGAAGTTGCAGATTATCTTTCATGCTTTTGGAGGACCAAAAGCTCCTCAGTGGGGAGGATTGATCCAAGTGGCTCCAGAGACACATAGGACAAAGAGGGCTTATGAATGCTAAAAATTTTAAAGTTCTCAGAATGACTTCGACCTAGGACCAGAGCGTAGATCTCGTCATCCTGATCACAGAGGTGCAAACGGTTTGTCAATCTGAGCTTGTATGAGGGAGAACAAGCCATTCAAAGTTTTGGTCAAAGTTGTGTTGTGGGCTAGGTTTAAGTGTCCTACAATTTTCCGACCCCAAGGCATGAAACCTAGCTCCCAAAATCAGTCAAAATTGTGGCCTCATTAATTTTCCCAATATCCCTTATTTCCTAAAGATTTGAAAAGTGCCACTTTAAAAAAAAAAAAAAAAAAAAAAAAAAGATATATTGTGGTGGCAGGCCACCACCCCTGGCACCCGCAAAAACCCATTTTGCATTTTTCTTTTTTATTAAAAGCCAATGGGTCACAACCCTCACTGACTAGCTACAACCATAAACTTAACAACATATATGTATTTTTTTTGGTGCAAGGCCCTACGATCGTCACCACCCAACGATTATATATTACATTGTATTATGGGGTGGGAACGAGCCACCTCCGGTGGACTCGACCCACACCCCAAAATCCCATTTAATACCCACGACATATAATATAGGGCCAGCGGGGGTTGAGCCTGCCCGACCAACATGGCTGCCCCGCAAGCGGGCGGCCCCAAAAACAAAGCGCAACCATTATTGTTGTATGCTCCAAACGGTACCACCATAAAACTACAGCCATAAAAGGGTACATCGGAGGTTAATGTGTGTTCGAAGGTGCAGGAAAACATGGCGCGAGCTACCCAATGCGGACCCGACCCCCATTTTCCAATGCGTTTCATTTAAAAACAAAACAATAACGTGGTAAAATGAGAGGGTGGGGTTTGACCACCCGACCCCTCCTCAACTAATACCCAATCCTACCAATGTGGCACAACTGCCTACATTGGTTAATCCATCATAGAAAAGTTATATAAACTCAATTTTCTTAGTGCATAGGGAGATGGAGGAACCAGAAGTGGCCACAGATTTCGAGGCGGAGGAATGTAGTGCTCACAGTTCGAGGCAACATTTTGGAGGAGGGCCGAATTTTCACTTTGTCAGATTTTGACAAATTTTATATGGTTTCAGCACTTGTTGATGCAATGAATGTAATGGCACTGTCTGTTTCTCCATCAAATTTTTGAATTTTTTGGCCATTTTTTAGTATGTAGGTGGAACCATGACTGCTGCAAAAATAGGGAGTGGAACCATGATCCTTGAAATTTTCCCGAGGAGGTAATTTTTCTCCATGTCGGAATATAGTCAAGTTTATAGTTGTTTTTCATGCTTCTGTACAGGGATCGCAATGGTGAGGTTAGATTTACCTTTGGAGTTGCATATTTCCAATCCACCTATGGATTAGAATCTTTGAGGAATCTATGGGGAATCTAAAAGATTCGTTGAGCCCCAAATTCTCAATTTCTCAGAATTCAGAAATTTGACAGTCGATTTTCCATTATTTGACATCACAAATATGATGGTGCGTTCAGATTTCTCATTTGATCATTCTATTCTTCAGCCACTTTTCTAAGTCGAATGCAAGTGTCATTCATGTGCGAGTAGCCATTTCCATGCGATTTATGCCATGAGATTGATGGCACGAACAACTTTAGAAGTTTGACATCCGCTTCTTCAGATGGGCCTTGGTTGTGAGGTATATGCAGTGTGTTCATGTACTTCTTTTGCTATGCATTGTTCTGCACAGATCACTATTTGATGCTTGATGTGGGATCTTGTTTATTACTTGTTTTCATGATTCCTACTGATGTGATGCAGAATCATCTATGTGATGTACTTGTTGTCATGATCTTTTATGTTATCTTTTTGAGGTCCCTTTGGTGTATGTTGATGGGATACTCAGGTTGTCTTCATGCATGTTTGCATTGAGATCCCTTTTATTCCATGTTGGCGGGATGCTCATCATGCATGAGTTTGTGTCATACTGATAGGAGTCTTTTGACTGAGAGTTCCTGTAGTGGAACATCTCTTGAAGCCACTCCTGTGTGAGGGCATTTTCCTTGTATGATAGTGACATCACCTCTATGTACATCATCATTATTAACAACACTTAATGAAGTGGCCTACACCATCTTGACACTGGAGCCCAGAGACGTAGTCCCTCTTGGACGAACTCTATTATCAATGACTTATGTTTTTATGTTACTGATGATTATCATGTTCCTCTTCTTTACAACATGCAGATATATTCATTCATTTTCTTTTAAAATTGCAATTTCACACATTACGAACGTAAAAGGTCTTGGAATGGTTCTTTTTTCACACCTGACCTATATCAAGAATCTTTGAGAAATCTAGGGGGAATCTAAAAGATTCCTTGAGCCCCAGATTCTCAATTTCTAAAAATTCAGAAATTTGACAGTCGATTTTGCACTATTCAACATTACAGATCTGATGGTGCATTCAGATTTCTCATTTTCTCATTCTATTCTTCAGCCACTTTTCCAAATGGATTGCAGGTGTCAAAATTCATGTGCGAGTAGCCATTTCCATGCAATTGATGTTGTGAGATCAATGGCACAAAGAGCTTCAGGAGTTTGACATCCACTTATTCAGATGGTCCTTGGTTGTGAGGTATATGTAGTGTGTTCATGCACTTCTTTTGCTATGCATTGTGCTGCACATATCCCTGTTTGATGATTTATGTGGGATCTTGTTTATTACTTATTTTCATGGTTCCTCCTTGATGTGAAGTGGAATCGTCTATGTGATGTTATTGTTGTCATGATTTGCCATGTTATGTTTTGAGGTCCTGTTGTGGTCACCAACAACCCCCCTCTTTGTTTGATATTAGTAATAACATCAAGCAAAGGGGGACCCTTAACCAAAAATCCAATTTTTTTTTTTTTTTTAAAAATCATTTGTATTAACTCCCTAAGAGCTATATCACGTCGCAAAGGTAGAGAGAAGCGTTTTCCCAAAGTGCATAAATACACTGAAAAATAGCGACGCGAGAACCCATCGCATCGCGTGCATTAAAAACGCTCAAAAAGGGAAAACCTAAGGAATCGCCGATGGCCGATATGCGACGTCGCACGTCGCAATGTCGCATAAGCAGCACAGAGTGATAAATCGAAAACCTTGCGATCTTGCGATCTGCGATATGCGATCATTCAAAACTGCGATATGCGATATTGGCAATTTGCGATAACACTTAATGACGTCGCAGTCCTCGATACTGCGATTCCAATCGCAGAAAGGACTCATCGCAAGAATTCTCCGACATAAACGGTAAACCCAAAATTGAGCGCGCACCTTAAGGGAAATTAATGATCGCATGCTTCAGTATCCAAGAATGATTGTATCGCGTTTTATGAAGAGTCAAATCATGACGAGTGTCAGAATTATGCATTCATTAGAACTTAATGCTTTCATGTCAATCTTTTTGTCATTTCTCTTCTTCTTTGCGTAAACTGCAAGACATTTAACTAATATAAATCTATATGCAGGAAACATCTAAGGAAAAGAGAAAAGCTCCAATGGGGTAACAGCGAGATGATGCCTCCGCAAATGGATGCCGCATGCAGCAGGACGGCAGATTCCAGAGTATCACCCAATAGGCGCTGATGAAAATAGACTATCTAAGACTCAGAGTCAAAGGCGCACGAAAGCAACATGTTTGAAAAATATCTTGAAGCTCAGACTGGGTAAAGCAAAAAGAGAAACGCAATAGAAGGAGGACGCTCCAGAAAAGCCTGGAACAAAGAACGGAAGCAATTCTCGATACAGGGGATTGTCCATACAACGCGACTCCTAACTCATTGAGTCATTCGCACGATCGGAAACCGAAATAGCAACAGCAAAATCAGTTCGAAAGGAACCTGAGTTGTACTAAGTATACGCACAGCGAATACACCCAGCTAGAGAAAGGTTTTCGAAAATATCTTCTAGTCTGTCAGAAAGAGGTGCCAGCTCTTGTCATTTCTAATTTTCAAGCTTGAACAAAAGGAAAGGACAACCAGCCGACTCTTTCACGGCGAACAGCGCATTGTTTACAGCACTAAGGAGTAGATACAGAAATGGTTAGAAATTAGATTTGATTTTTAGAAATAAATTTGCTTTTAGTAAAAGGGCGGTCATTTGAAGTCGTTCCCTAAATTTGTGTAATTAAGATTAATTAGTTAGTAGCATTTAACCCTTCTCATGGCATTTGGAGAAGGGTCTGGAAATCTGTCAAAAAACTTGTCCTCAGAACATGCACTTTTGCACCCTCGGAGGGGGTTTTTGATGAATGGATGGATCGAGATTTATTTATGTTTGCATTTTAATGTCTGTTACTGATGTTTCACTTCTGTACTCTTAGCAGATATTAGAACAAGTAGAAAGAAATCGTTATTGCTTGAAGTTTATTAGTGAAATCAGTCATAAATGGTACTTTTATCTCTTGACTAATTTCTGCTTGTATTCCTAAAGTGATATGCAGCTGAGTTCTTTATATGTTAATGTATGAATGTGTGTATTACCATTTGGCACTTCTGTACGGTGGAGTCATTTATTTGTGCTTGACATATGAATAACTAATTATGCGATATGCTGTTCACAACTGTTTTGCCTAACTTCTTATGCAGAATGGTTCATCTTAATTGATTTATATTCTTATGATAGTTGAATGATCTTTATTACCAGCTATTGTTCGAAATCTTTTTAGATCGCATAATGAAAGAATTTTACCCCGGGTTAGCGTAGATTAGATGTATTGTTTTTCATTAGATTACAATAGCATAGAGTTAGTTTAGAAGTTAGAATTAAATTAGCTTAAAATACCCCTAAATCAATACCATCAAACTCTACACACACACACACCCCTCAAATTGGGAAACTAGTCCCATGATCCCCAGTCGGACCCGCTACTCCAAACGGGCATGGAGCCGCCAACCAGGTTCCCGACCGGGTGGGTATCCCCCTTGTTGTTGACCCGATTTCGAGGCCCTCAACATATTTGGCGCTAGAAGGAGGGCACGAGCTATGAATGGCGCATAAGTCAAAATCTAAATACCATTCTGAGAGCAAATCAGCCTCACCAACTCCCCCGACTTCTCCGGTACGATTAAACTCGGAGCTAGAAGTCGCTCAGGCATCCACCGCTGCTACACACTCTAATATATCAGACCAACTTATCATTGATCCCCCTGAACTTCAAACTTTGATTCGTAAACTCCAGGGATTCTCTATTTTTACTCAGAGGTCTGATAAATCGAAAGGCAGCGTGACTTCGCAGTACAATCCTGCTCATCCCCTGACCAGATTGAAGAGTGAAAAGTTTGGCATCCAGCCAACTGAAATCCCTCTCCCCACTAGGAAAAGAGCAAGGAAAGCACTTCCAGAGTCTGACAGAGAGACTCTTTCATCTACCTCGTCCATTTCAACTCCCTCACCACGAAGTCAGCCACCCACATCTTCACCCCAGATCACTCATCCATCTTCCGCAACCCTTCCTCCACGATCATCGAAGATCATAATATCTCCATCTTCTCAGCATCAGAGATCATCTTCTGCACTTCCATTTACTAGCAGCTCAACGATGGCCCAGTCTCCATGGAACAATCCTGGGGCGGTCTTAATGCTTCCACCCCTGAGCCCTATACCGGCCCATCCTGAGAAGTGGCTGCCTAAATTCAATCCAGAAACAGGCATGCTAGCCGAAGAACATATCAATAATTTCATGCTTTCTGTTAATCTCAACGGAGTTACTAACGAAGACGCTGTTGTCCGGCTTTTCCCTTATACAATGCAAGGAACAGCCGGGTCATGGTACTTTTCGTTACCTTCCGGATCCATCACAAGCTGGGACATTTTTCAAAGTCAGTTCCTCACCAAGTTTGGTGATGACAGATCCATGGCGACATTGATCAATGACCTATCTAATCTTAAGGCTGAGGCTAGAGAACCCATTAGAGATTTTAACTTACGGTTCAATAAGATCCTCAACAAAATCCCCGCTACTTCACAACCCAGCGAGGAAGTAAGATGTGAATGGTACATCACGGCTTTACCTCCAAACTTGGCTATCTTCGTAGATAGGGAAAACAAGACCACCTTAGTTGACAACTTGACAGAGGCGTTGGCAGTTGAAAAACGCGTAGTAGCCCTTGAAAAGAGATCTGCAATTGAAGAACGCAAATCTAAGAAGATCTCTTTCAAAGAAGACACCAAGAAGAAGCAAACGAAAGATCCTTTCGATATGGAAGGATTACAAAAAGTGTTGAAAGCCATGTCCAATGAGATGATTGATATTAAAAAACAAGTAGCAGAAACGTCTTCAAGAAAGCCTTTCAGGACTTTTAAAAGAAACCCTCCCATGGAGACGAAGCCACCCAATGCTGTCTCAAACGTTGAATCTGAAGAAGAAGAAGAAGAGAATACCACTGAAGGGCAGACCGACGATGAAGAGGTGGTGGAACTACAAGGAATGTGGGATTTCATCCTCCCACAAGAAGAGGATCAAGAAGCATTTCCTGTTAGCATGAGAAGCAGAAATCAACTTGATCCTCCCCAAACTACCCCAAAACAAAAGGGCGCAAGCCCTGCAACAAAAGATAAGGTCGCAACCAAAAAGACAATTGCTAAAGCGACCCAGTTTAGCCTAGTCCAATCTGATCAAGCACCTCCATCAAGAACACTGATAGTGTCGGATGAAAAGGAGTATAACATCATTGACGACATGAAGAAGACTAGGGCTAACATCACTCTTTATGAATTGAGTAAATTGAAACACCAGCAGAAAATAATGATGAAAGAATTACATGTTGTGCCTACTACATCTTTACCTACAGCTGTAGCTTCCCACAATCTGGGAAGGCCTCCAACCAACGCGATCAATAAGATTGATCCAAATGACATCGCCTTGATTGGAGGAAGATCAAGATCTCATACTCCTCCTTTTCTTCTCACATATGAAATCTTCAATAAAAACGTGCACAATTGCTTGGTCGATTCTGGTGCTTCAACGAATATTTTACCCAGGTCAATATGCGCCAAATTGAATGTGCAACCTCAAAAATCCGCAGTACGTATAGTTCAACTTGATCGATCCCAAGTCGAAGTGATTGGTGAACTTAATCAGGTGACCATAATATTGTCATCTAACCCAAAAGTGTGTCAGGTTATCGACATTCTAGTAGCTGATATCCCTGAGTTCTATGGTTTGATTCTTAGCATGGATTGGTCGGAGAAAGTCCACGGATATTTCTCAATCGACTGGTCGCACATGTGGTTACCATACAATGGTAAACCAAATCAGATAAAGGTTGAACGAGAGTTGCACCAAAAATACATAGTGACAGAACTAGAAGGAGAAAATGAAGCCATAACATACAATAGCACCATTGTAGGCAATTACGCAGTAGATTCTTTTCTCGGCAATTTCAATGCTCATATTTCACCTTACTTAGAGAATTCAGTTTTATCCCAAGTTGAAAATTTCTCCCAAACTGATGACTCAAAATGTTTTAGTTTTTTAGATAATTCTGTAAATACATCTTTATTTTGGAAATTATATTTTGACGGGTCTAAATCCAATGAGGGAGCAGGAGCAGGATGCGTTCTGATCAGCCCGGACGGGAACAAGATTATGCTCACATGCAGAATTGAGTTCGATTGCACGAACAACACAGCGGAATACGAAGCATTGGTTCAAGGCCTATACAAAGCAATCAGATTGAACGTTAAGTATCTTCAAGTCTTTGGAGATTCTAAGATCGTCGTAAAACAGGTACGTAACACCATACACTGCCTGTCAAGTCATTTAAAGCACTATCAATCGTTAGTTCAAGATCTCACTGCACATTTCATAGCATTCAACATCTCGTCAATTCCAAGAATTCAAAACGCGAGCGCAGACCTGTTAGCTAACGTAGCCTCTAGACTGATTCCTTCCGAAGATTTTAGTCCTGATAGGTTTTCAATAGAATTAATCTTTAGACCGTCCATCCCTGACAACATCACCAACTGGAGAGTATTCAACGACGATCCAGACATCGTAAGTTTCCTCACCTCTGAAGGATCCTACTCAAATCAGATAATCGACGAAGGCCATCATGATCACCAAATACAACAAAGTAGCACTGACAATGCTATACCCAAATCGGTGGTCAAGTTAGAAGACCTATATGATTTGAAAAGTCGGTTCAAAAGGTCAGCTAATGCCAAACTCTACAGTTCAACTCTGAACTATGAATCGGTGAACCTAGGGACCGATCAGAAGCCACAAAACGTTAACCTAGGCCATGGCCTAGCCCCTGAAGAGAAATCAGCGTACATTCGTCTTCTGAGACAGTACAAAAACGTTTTTGCCTGGAATTACGATGAGCTGAAGACTTACAACACTTCTATCATTCAACACACTATCCCTATGATTGACAATGAAAAACCTGTCCAGCAGAAGCTCAGAAAAATACACCCTAACTTAGAAAATTAGATAAAAACTGGGCTTAATAAGTTGTTGAGAGACAGAATAATTTTCCCCGTCAGGCATTCCAAATGGGTGTCCAATATGGTACCCGTTAGGAAGAAAAAGAGAGACATTAGAATCTGTATCGATTTCCGAAATCTCAACAAAGCCTGTCAGAAAGATAACTTTCCCCTCCCACCTATGGAACAAATATTACAGGTAGTAGCAAGCAAAGAATTAATGTCTTTCCTGGATGGATTTTCAGGATACAATCAAGTACTAGTGCATCCCGATGATCAGTTAAAGGCTACGTTCCGAACCAAATGGGGCACTTATGCATATCGGAAGATGCCATTTGGTTTGATCAATGCCGGAGCTACCTTTCAGAGAGCCATGGACATCGCGTTTAAAGGGTTAGTCAATAAATTAGTAGTGATTTACCTGGATGATATAACAGTGTACTCCAAAAAACGAAGCAACCATCTCAAAGATTTGAAGCAAATCTTTCAAAGGTGTTTGATGTATGGGATTTCGCTCAACCCAAGAAATCTTTCTTTGCATTAAGCGAAGGGAAATTGCTCGGATTCATAGTGTCGAAATCTGGTATTCACATAGAACCCGACAGAATCAAGGAAATTTCCGAGATATCCATGCCCCATAACAAGAAAGCCATGCAATCCTTCCTTGGACAGATCAATTTTGTCAAAAGATTTGTCCCAGATTTTTCACGTATTATTTCTCCCTTACAAAATATGATAAAAAAGAATTCAAATTTCAAATGGGGTCTAGATGAGCACGAAGAATTCAACTTAATCAAACAAGCTATCATCAACGCTCCATCTCTAGCAACCCCAAATTTTTCAGAACCTTTTATCTTATACACGTTTGCCTCAGAGAAATCCTATGCTGTGATTTTAACTCAAGCGAATCAAGAAAAGGCAGAAGCTCCAATCGCATTCTTTAGCTCGAACTTACAAGGTGCTGAACTTAATTACTCAGACGTAGAGAAACATGCATATGCCGTTTTCAAAGCGATCAAATATTTCAGACCTTTCTTCCTAAAAGCCCATACCAAAGTCATAGTACCCTTCCCAGCGGTAAGAAACCTCCTGATACAGAAGGACGTGGGCGAAAAGAGAGTGAATTGGATCACCGCCTTACAAGAATACGATCTTGAGATCAAGCCAGCACACATCGTGAGAGGTCAAGGCTTCTGCAAGATGTTAGCTGGAGCATCGCAAATTCCTGAGAACTCGTCTGAAGAGGTACACACGTATGAGGTAAACCTAAACGACGCAGAATCATTATATGCTGACACCATTTATTTTCTTAAGAACGGGTATGCTCCATTTCACCTGGATCACACCAAGAAGAGAGCCCTGAGATTGAAAGCAAAACAATACCAGCTCATAAATGATGTTCTGTTTAAAAGAAATTACGATTCTGTGCTTCTTAGATGTCTTGAGAAAACTGAAGCCGAAAAGGTTTTGCATGAACTTCACGATGGACCAGCAGGTGGACACTATGCTAGAGAAGCCACCGCCCATAAAATCTTGCGTGCAGGATATTACTGGCCCACGTTGTTCAAAGACTCATACAACTACGTAAGGAAATGCCAAGTCTTCCAGACTGCTGCAGGGAAACAAAAGAAGTCATCCATGCCACTGCAGCCGGTTAACATTGAGCAACCGTTCAGTCAATGGGGCCTAGACATAATAGGTGAGATCGTTCCTCACTCTTCTAAACAGCATAGGTATATCCTCACGACAACTGACTATTTTACCAAATGGGTAGAAGCAGTTCCTCTCAAGACAGCTAATTCTGAAAACATTATTGAATTCATAGATTAGTTTATCATCACTAGGTTTGGATTGCCAATGGCCTTAATGTTTGATAATGCATCATATTTTTCTGGAAATGCAATGACTGAGTGTGCGCTCAAAAGAGGGTTCAAACTGAAGTATTCTGCCAACTACTATCCGCAAGGTAACGGGTTGGCCGAATCAACAAACAAGAACCTAATCAGGATTATTAAAAAGACAGTCGACCAAAACCAAAAGAATTGGCACAAAGCACTGGTAAACGCCTGATGGGCAGATAGAATTACAAAGAAAGCTTCTATCGGCACTTCTCCCTTTAATTTAGTTTATGGGAGAGAAGTGGTTCTTCCGACTCACCTAGTCATTCCCTCTTTGTCTTTAGTGCAATATATCGATGAAGTATCTACTTCCTCTTTACGATTAAGACAAATGGAAATAATCAAACTAGAAGAGCAAAGAGAACAAGCTAGGAAAGCCCATGCTCATCACCAAGCGCTAATAAAATCTTCTTTTGACTCAAGCATCATGACCAGAAAAAACTTTCAGATGGGTGATTTAGTTTTAAAATGGGATAAGGCTCATGAAGAAAAGGGCAAACATACGAAATTCCAGAAGCTATGGCTTGGTCCTTTTCAGATTGTAGAGGTCATAGGCCCATCGACTTTTGTGTTGCAGGATTTAACAGGCAAGAGAGATTCTCTGCCTGTGAATGGACAAATTCTCAAAATGTATTTTCCATAGAAGAGAAATCTTCTAATTTTTGTAGGATAGATTTAATTTTTAGTTTTTAGTTTTTAGTTTATTTTGTTTTTCTCTTTTTATGAATAAAACCCGTTATAAATGATCATTTAAAAAAGGATTCATGAAAGAGCACGCCAATTCTCTATCAGATTTTGATTTCGCTTGTACAAATAGCAAAATTTTCGAAAATCTGAATTTTATTATTGACAGATAGAGTTAACTTCACCTTGATTACGATGCTAGTTTCAACCTCTAAAAAAATTTGACGAAAGCAAGCTTTGGTAAAGAATTGTTTTGTATCAGCACAATGAAAGGTATCATCAATAATAAAATAAGTATTCTCTGCAAAACTGTTGTTTTCAAAAACTCTATTATTGTCGTCCAGAGCTTTCTTAAGGAAAAACAATGACTTCCTCCCTGCTAAAAGGAAATTGCAGCATTCAAAGAAACAATCCAAGGCAAACACTATATCTCAAAGAATAAGAGGTCTCATCACGAGCCGGCTTATCATGATCACAGATATTATAACTTGCTGACTTTGCCAATACTGTCTATCAAAACAGGGCAATGACTTAAGATTGTTGCAATCAAAAGACAAGAGGTCTCATCACGAGCCGGCTTGTTCAGCAAAATTGTAAATCAAGTGAATGACTGTGTCATAATTTGGCCACCAAACCAAGACATTGTTCTTTAGAGAATTAAAAAAGGAAAAGTGTGTCAAAAAGGATTTTTTTTTTTTCTCTCTGGAATGTTGCGAATAACCTCAAGCAGGAAAAATGATCATTGCTGGATAACATGGTAACCCTGTCGAGGCTATGGACGCTTGCGGGCAGCAGAGGCTCTACCTACGACAAATGAGCATACTTTTAAGCCAGTACGCAGAGAAGACCTTAGTTTATCTTTAAATCAAGACCAAGTAATGCTTGGTGCGAATGCAAGAAAAAGCCTGAGGAAGCAAGCAATTGGGATATAAAAAGGTTGAGATAAAGTATTGTTGACAAGGTGAGGGGTAATCTACTCTATCTGTCCATAACAAAATTTAGACATATTAAAATTTTGCTGTTTCGGAAGTGAACGGTCAATAGAAAAGCAGAGATAACTAGTTCTTCACAGTGAATCGCCATTGTTGTGGTCACCAACAACCCCCCTCTTTGTTTGATATTAGTAATAACATCAAGCAAAGGGGGACCCTTAACCAAAAATCCAAAAAAAAAAATTGTTTAAAAAATCGTTTGTATTAACTCCCTAAGAGCTATATCGCGTCGCAAAGGTAGAGAGAAGCGTTTTCCCAAAGCGCATAAATACACTGAAAAATAGCGATGCGAGAACCCATCGCATCGCGTGCATTAAAAACGCTCAAAAAGGTAAAACCTAAGGAATCGTCGACGACCGATATGCGACGTCGTACGTCGCAATGTCGCATAAGCAGCACAGAGTGATAAAGCGAAAACGTTGCGATCTTGCAATCTGCGATCTGCGATCATTCAAAACTGTGATCTGCGATATTGGCAATTTGCGATAACACTTAATGACGTCGCAGTCCTCGATACTGCGATTCCAATCGCAGAAAGGAATCATCGCAAGAATTCTCCGACATAAATGGTAAACCCAAAATTGAGCGCGCACCTTAAGGGAAATTAATGATCGCATGCTTCAGTATCCAAGAATGATTGTATCGCGTTTTTCGAAGAGTCAAATCATGATGAGTGTCAGAATTACGCATTCATTAGAACTTAATGCTTTCATGTCAATCTTTTCGTCATTTCTCTTCTTCTTTGCGTAAACTGCAAGACATGTAACTAATATAAATCTATATGCAGGAAACATCTAAGGAAAAGAGGAAAGCGCTAATGGGGTAACAGCGAGAAGATGCCTCCGCAAATGGATGCCGCATGCAGCAGGACCACGGATTCCAGAGTATCACCCAACAGGCGCTGATGAAAATAGACTATCTAAGACTCAGAGTCAAAGGCGCACAAAAGCAGCGTGTTTGCAAAAGATCTTGAAGCTCAGACTGGGTAAAGCAAAAAGAGAAACGCAATAGAAGGAGGATGCTCCAGAAAAGCCTGGAACAAAGAACGGAAGCAATTCTCGATATAGGGGATTGTCCATACAACGCGACTCCTAACTCATTGAGTCATTCGCACGACCAGAAACCAAAATAGCAACAGCAGGATCAGTTCGAAAGGAACCTGAGTTGTACTAAGTATACGCACAGCGAATACACCCAGCTAGAGAAAGGTTTTCGAAAATATCTTCTAGTCTGTCAGAAAGAGGTGCCAGCTCTTGTCATTTCTAATTTTCAAGCTCAAACAAAAGGAAAGGACAACCAGCCGACTCTTTCACGGCGAACAGCGCATTGCTTACAACACTAAGGAGCAGATACAGAAATGGTTAGAAATTAGATTTGATTTTTAGAAATAAATTTGCTTTTAGTAAAAGGGCGGTCATTTGAAGCCGTTCCCTAAATTTGTGTAATTAAGATTAATTAGTTAGTAGTATTTAACCCTTCTCATGGCATTTGGAGAAGGGTCCGGAAATCTGTCAAAACACTTGTCCTCAGAACATGCACTTTTTCACCCTCGGAGGGGGTTTTTGATGAATGGATGGATCGAGATTTATTTATGTTTGCATTTTAATGTCTGTTACTGATGTTGCACTTATGTACTCTTAGCAGATATTAGAACAAGTAGAAAGAAATCGTTATTTCTTGAAGTTTATTAGTGAAATCAGTCATAAATGGTACTTTTATCTCTTGACTAATTTCTGCTTGTATTCCTAAAGTGATATGCAGCTGAGTTCTTTATATGTTAATGTATGAATGTGTGTATTACCATTTGGCACTTCTGTACGGTGGAGTCATTTATTTGTGCTTGACATATGAATAACTAATTATGCGATATGCTGTTCACAACTGTTTTGCCTAACTTCTTATGCAGAATGGTTCATCTTAATTGATTTATATTCTTATGATAGCTGAATGATATTTATTACCAGCTATTGTTCGAAATCTTTTTAGATCGCATAATGAAAGAATTTTACCCCGGGTTAGCGTAGATTAGATGTATTGTTTTTCATTAGATTACAATAGCATAGAGTTAGATTAGAAGTTAGAATTAAATTAGCTTAAAATACCCCTAAATCAATACCATCAAACTCTACACACACACACACCCCTCGAATTGGGAAACTGGTCCCATGATCCCCAGTCAGACCCGCTACTCCAAACGGGCACGGAGCCGCCAACCAGGTTCCTGACCAGGTGGGTATCCCCCTTGTTGTTGACCCGATTTCAGGGCCCTCAATAGGTCCCTTTGATGTATGTGATGGGATACTCAGGTTGTCGTCATGCATGTTTGCATTGAGATCCTTTTATGCCATGTTGGCAGGATGCTCATCATGCATGAGTTTGTGTCATATTGATAGGAGTCTTTTGACTGAGAGTTCCTGTAGTGAAACACCTCTTGGAGCCATTCCTGCATGAGGTAATTTTCCTTGTATGATAGCAACATCACCTCTATGTACATCATCATTATTGACAACAATTAATGCAACGGCCTACACCGTCTCAACACCAGGGCCCAGAGATGTAGTCCCTCCAGGACAAACTCTGTTATCAATGGCTTATGTTTTTATGTTGCTGATGATTATCATGTTACTTCTCTTTACAACATGCAGATACATTCATTTATGTTCTTTTAAAAATACAATTTAACACATCACAAAAGTAATAGGTCTCGCAAGGGTCCTTTGTCACACTTGGACCTAGATCAATAATTGTAGGAAGAAGGTGCGCAATGACAACTATCAATGAATTCACAAGAGGATGAAAGAAAAGTTGCAGTTGTCTCACAAATACACTTTTAAGAAGAGGTCAAAAATGAAAACTAGTTATGGCATTTGAGACTTGGTCATATCAATTTTGGAGGTTTGAATTTACTGCATAGGAAAAGCATGGTGAAGTGTTTGCCACTCATAGAAAAACCAAACAACCTATGTGAAGGATGTATATTGGAAAAACAACATAGAGAATCATTTCCAGCAGGAAAGTCAATAAGGGAAAAAGGACCTCTGGAGATTTTCCATTCATATTTATATGGACCAATACAAACAACATCAATTGGTTGACACTATTAATTCTTGACTTGCATACCACACAAGGAAGACATGTGTATACTTCCTAAAACATAAAAGTGAAGTGTTCGAGAATTTTTGCTAATACAAATTTCTTGTTGAGAAGCAAAGTGGATAGTACATCAAGGTTCTGAGGACTAGAAAATGTGGCAAATACATCTCAAAACAATTCCTTTGCTTTTGCGGGGAGCGTGGAATTCACAAGCAATTTACAACAAGGTATACACCTCAATAACATGGTGTCAGAGAAAGGAAAAATAGGACCATTATGGAAATCACAAGAAGTATGCTAAAGGCCAATCATTTTACAAATGACTATTTTTTGAAGTTGTCGCATTGCAACATATATCATTAATAGATGTCCAACCAAAAGTATCAAGAATATAGTTCCTGAAGAGGCGTGGAGAAGAACAAAGAATAGTATCACTCATATGAGAGTGTTTGGATGTGTCGCTTATGCACATGGCCGGGATGAATTGAGGAAGAAGTTCGATAAAAATGGGGAGAAATGTATATTTGTTAGCAATGGTGATGAATCGAAGGCATACAATATTTACTATCCATTACCCAATAAGGTCATAATCAGTAGAGATGTGCAGTTCATAGAAGAGGAAGCATGGGATGGAAGTTTGGAAAGGACAATCAATGTGAATAAATGTATACAATAGGAAGACAAAGAGGAATTGACCGCAACAAGTACTTCCTCGATGGTGACTCCTCCTACAGTTATTCAAACTCAAGAAAGCAGTCAGCAAGTGACACCATCAACTAATAATAGGAGAATGTTACGCAATAAAATAAATGAGACTCCAATTACACTACAGAGACACGCAATGTCATCTACTTTAAGCACGACATCAAGTGACATGTCAAATCCATCTTTCACAAGCATGAGAAGACAAAATTTTATAAATATAAGTGAAATTTATGAGAAAAATGAATTTGATGGTAACACAGGTATAAATTCCTTATTTGCATTATCTTTTCATGTAGATGACCCAATCCATTTTGAGGACACAGTGAAAGAAGGAAAATGGGTAGTGGCAATGGATGAAGAAATAGAAGCAATAGAAAAGAATGACACATGGGATTTAGTGGACCTTTCAAAAAGAAAAGAAGTCGTTGTAGTGAAAATTTTCTATAAGACAAAGAGAAACGTTGAAGGAAATATTGAAAGGCATAAAGAAAGGCTACTTGTGAAAGGATACAAGTAGAAACATGGAGGAAATTATGCGAGGATGTTTGTTCCAGTTGCAAGGATGGAGACAATGCACATCATGCTGTCAATTGTCGCACAACATAAATGGAAAGTGTATCAAATTGACGTGAAATCGGTGTTCTTGAATGGAGTGCTGAAAGACGAAGTATATGTTGTGAAACCACATGGTTATGAGGTAGAAGGCCAAGAATACAAGGTGTATAGGTTGAAGATACCTATTTATGGGATGAAATAAGCACCGTGTGGATGGTAGAGCATAATAGTCACTTACTTGATGGACAATGGCTTTGACAAATGTGACGACGATCCTACTATTTACATAAAAGAGAGTGGTGGTAATCTTCTTATTGTTGTTTTATATTTAGGTGATTCGATTTTTATAGGAAGTTATGATCTCCTCATTTTTTATTTCAAAGAAGTCATGAAAAGTGAGTTTGAAATGACAGACTTGGGGTTGTTAAGGTACTTTTTGGGTATAGAATTGAAACAAACAGAAAATGGTATTTGCATTTCTCAAGCAATGTATGTAGCAAACATTTTGGAAAGGCTTAATATGTAGAACAACAAGCCCGTGCCAACTCCAACTATCATGGGATTAAAATTAAGGAAGGAAGATTGCAATAGCAATGTTAATCCAACATTATATAAAAGTATGGTTGGAAGCTTTATGTATTTGACATAATCTATACCTCATATAATGTATGCAGTGAGATTAGTTTCAAGGTTCGTGGAGACACCTGAGGAGACACATTAGAAACCAACCAAAAAGATTTTAAGGCATGTCAATGGGACAAAGAAATATGGTATTGTATACAATATTGCAAATGATTTTAGGTTGGTTGGCTACACTGATAGTGATTGGGCAGGAAGTGTTGATGATAGAAAGAGAACGCCAAGATATGTATTTCATTTGAGTACAACAGCCATTTCATGGGCCTCCAAGAAGCAACTGATATTGTCATTGTAAACAACATAAGCTTAATATGTCACAGCAGCAACAACAACATGTCAAGTTGTTTGGATGAGAAGAATGTTAAAGGATTTGTAGAAGAAACAAGAAGGAATGAAAACTATTTACTGCGACAACAATTCCGCAATTGCACTCTTAGAGAATTTTTTTTTTCATAAGAGGAGAAAGCACATTGACACGAAATATAATTTCATTAGAGAATTAATTAACAACGATGAAATTGTGTTGCAACAGTGCAGGTCGCAAGATCAATTTGTTGACATCTTCATAAAGCCATTGGCACGAGAAAATTTTATTCATCTCAGAGATTGTTTGGGAATTATCAATGGTGGTAGTTGTGATTAAGGGAGTGTGTTGGAAAATTAATCCCAACCACCGCAATTTTTAAACTGACAACAACCATACTTGTGGTACACGAGTATATCAAGCAAGTAGATTTTTATTGTAGGTTGCATATTTTTTTACAGGTTAAAGGACATGGATTAAATGAAATTATGGGTGAAAGTAAAAACTTCCCATTTCACAACATGTTAGATAATTAAGAACAGAGAAGCATTTATTATAGGGTTGGTAAGACATATGGTCCAAATATTTATTCTGCAACTGATATTTGTACTCTGCAACATTTGCAAGCTTAGAAAACTTTTTGTAGAATCATCCATCATGTGCTTTAATATTATGTCTTCTCATGAATTAATATATTAAAAATGTATGATTGAATATACAAGTATGTATAAGTATTTAATTTGAGTTACGAAGGTAAGTTTGAGAAGTAAGGAGAGAAAATCGTGGAGAAAATTTTGTTGTGCTCGTAAACCAAAACAGTTATTGGGTTTTACTAGAGGAGTGTAAATCTCCATAAGGAATATTGTGTTTGAAGGATTCATAACTTCCATATGAATGTATCTTCATGTATCCCAAATATAATCAAAAGTATTTTTTATTTGATGAGCCCTTCACTCTTTTTACTCTATTTTGTTGTGTGTAAAATTTTGGGCCTTTTAACTTTGTCTTAGTTGCGCAAGTGAAATTCTAAATTAACCTCCGTGTCATTGTCTCAAGGAGACTCCTCTCACTGAACTTTCAAATATCTAGTGTGACTGGATTGTGTTTAGCCATCGCTTCACTGCTCATGAACTCTACCCCCATCTTCCCCTAAAACAAGAGCTTTTCCTTTTCCTTGAGATTAATCTTCACCATTTCTGCGTACTTTAGAAGCATGGAAACAACTAGGAGCCAACCACACCAAGAACCTAAAAAAATCAGGAAAGTTCCAGCTATAAAAATATTGATTTTGTGTTATTTTATGAGGTTTCATGTTGGCCAAGCCCACAACCCCCTTTCGACCAAAAGTTCATTCACTTATGCTTCTCTCTGCCGCTACTACTACCTCAATAAAAAGCGAAACCAAGATTTTCTTGGTTGGTGCATTTGTTGGGCACACATCTTTGGCCAAGAGGGCCAATAAGAAATAACAGAAAACTATTCAAAAATATTCAAGAAAATATCCATCAACAGAAAAATGAAGCCAAAAAACTAAGTTACAACAAATAACATTAACCAACACTGTTGCAGCTAAGCACAAAAAATCCAACTAAAAAAATAATTTTGCATAACTGGAATCGAGACTCCCTTTCACACAACACACAAGACTTTACATCATAATTTCCCTTCATCTCATGGCAGAAGGGAAATTGCGTAGTCCTTACGCTCCCAAGAACATTCGTATCCAATTCTCGAGAGAGACCCAAAAGACAACCCCCTCTAAACAACAAACTCGCAACCCAATGAATACATATTCCCTAACCCTAGCAGCATGAGTTGGACATAATATTTTAATATTTCCTGGAAATTATCTCATAACAAATTTTCCCTCCATGTCAAATTTGTTAACATTCCATCACAAGTTAATTTTCAGCCGCATGTATATTTACATTTCCTGTCATTTCACTTTCTTTTACATTTAAATTTTCTAAGGGTTACATTCAAGCTCCAACAAACAACCTCATAAAGTTTTTTACCTTACTTTTCTTATACTTTTGTGAAGGCATCTATAGGTCTCCCTTATTATTTTTGACATTATGTGCATGTTCTTCACTTGCAAATTTCACACAAAATGGTCTCCCTAACTCCTTTGTTGTCTTCCTTGGTAATCCTTCCCTTTGTGCATAGGTCTTCTTCTCCCTCTTCATTTTAACAGACCATTTATTTTTTCCTCCTTTGAGATTTTGTAACCTCATTCCTCGATTAACAATATCCATGATAGCTTCAGATGATTTCCTTTATTCATCATCTTTATCGGCTGCACATGGCTATATTTTATTAGTTTTAAAAAAATTAAGCTCTTGAGCCTCTCCCAATGCTCCTTGTACCACTTACTAGTTTGGAATTTTCCCATAGTCCATGAGACCTTTAATAAGTCTCTTCTCCTTATCTTCAAGGAGTGATCCTCCTTTCCGTTCCCAGTAGTGAACTACTTCTTTTGGCTCAACTGCTCTAAACTCCAGTATTTTATCAAAGGTTTAATTCTCCATTTCCCTACCTCCTTGGATTTTGGGGATTTCTTATTAAAATCCTTTCGTTTGATAGGTATTATGACCTCCTTCCTTAGGTCCCACATTGAATCTTCTTCCCTCTCTTGTAGTAGTTATAGTAGTATGATTACCCTTTTCTTTAGTTCCACCATCTCTCGATCAAACTCTTCTTGAAAAATTCCCTCATTATATTTTCTTTGGCATATTTTTCTCCTCTTTTATGGCTAGAATTTGAACCTTTATCATGAGTAGGAATGGTAATTTTTTTCCCTTTCTCTGTGGGCTTCTCCATGCTCATCATGAGATGCAACCTAGCCTTGTAACAAGCCTCACCTTACTTGTTACTTGCACACCTCATCTCCCCCTGGCTATTGGTGTTCCTCTTGGTTCCTTCCTCTAGTTCCTCTCGAGGAGTCCTTTCTCCTTTTTAGCGGTTCCACCTTCTGCTCACCTCCTGATAACTTCTCTCGTTCTCTTCTCTCATTCCCTTCTCCTTGAGCACTCCCTCTATCCCCATTTCCAACCTTAGCTAGAATTCTTCGGATGAAAACTCTTTGTTGCAAGGGTTCCTTTCTGCCACAATATTTGAGAACACTACTAACTATCGTTTTCTCAGAGTTACCACCAATTTTTCTACTAGGAGAGTTGTTTTGTAATGATCTCAGCCTTTTTAGTCTAAGAGCTCCACATGATCTTTCAACTTTGTCATAGCTTCTGTAGCTATGATAGTTTTTACCTACAATTATCAACTTCTTCACTAAATCATAATAAAACACATAGACCAAATTTACCTCAATAACATTAGAGTGTTCTTCTCTACTCGAATATACTCTGCTCCCAAATCCCTTGGTTTCTGTTCTAAATCCTTTTGTGATAAATTATTTACTAATTTAATGCCTCTTTTTGTAATCCTCTAACTCTTTACAACTTCCTCTTGTACTCCGATATCTTCTGTCCCAAATCTCTATTGTCCTTGCTATGAAAAATCTTCTTAAATCTATTCTTTGTTGGTTGCAAGTTCCTCCCAATATTGCTTTTGCAGAAGAAACACTCGATCAATTATGAACTAGTGATTTCATTACCTTCCTGGTTCTAGTGCAAGTCTCTACTGGAGAAATTATTGTTTACAAACTTCAATCTTTCATTATATGTCAATTCCCAAAAAAGGTTCTAAGATCTAATACCACTTGACCCTTCATAAGTGGCAACATTCTTTATTTTTATACTCAATTCTAAAAAAAATAGTTGACCTCCAACCAAATGCAAGAATCCAATCCTTGTTGTGAGAGGCCCCTTCAAGGGATTTCTAGACCCAATTAATATATATATATATATATATATATATCTGTGTGTGTGTGTGTGTGTGTGTGTGTGTTTGTAACAAAAAATTTAAAACAAAGGCGGGGTTCATACACTGCACAAGGTTCTCTTCCCAAACCAATAGTATTCGGGGGCCAAGGCACTGCTAATCTCGACTACGCAAGTGAGTCAAACCAATGATCGCAACCCCACACACAAAATCAACAACGCACGTGAGTTTGGATTTTAACCTTGATTGGGGTTGGTCAATTAGTGCCCCTCCTATCTCTTCTTTGGTGTTAAGGCTCAAAAGTCTGAATCCATGCTTAGTCCAACCTCCTCCTTGGTGTGGGCCCTCCTTATTCGAGTGCTCACAGAAAAGTTGTGACCACCTACTAAATTTGTGCTTGGCTACCCCACCTTTAATTCTAGTTGTGCAGGGGAATGTCCATCAACCTTCCCTTTAATTATTGGATCTCTATAGAGACCGAATGCCCCACTTGTTCTAAATATAACAACCTTCGACTCTATGCTCAATAGAATGACTTGTGGTCCTTCTAAATATGGTTCTACCTTCAGGAACTTTGCTCTTGAATCTTAAATTCCTCACATTTCTTTTCTTTTGTAATGATACTCAGCTTCTCCCTCTTATGGTTTCATTCTAACACCACTCTACCTATAACCAAAAGTCACCTCTTTCTTTCACTCACTTTCACGGGACCTCATCTTGACCACAGTGGTTCTTTCCCTCATACATTCCTCTTCCCTCTTGGATTCCAGGAGCTTTTAATCTTCCTGGTTGCTTCTCCTTTCAAATCTATCACTCTTGATATCTTTCCTTAGTTCCACCTCTACTGAGCTTATTGACCTTCGATAGAAATATTCGTTTTGGCTCTGCGCTCAATTAAACAACACTTCAAAAATAACCTCAACTAAATTTCATAGAGATACTCAAATTATCCAGAATAGTAATATCGAAGTCAATTCAAATTCACAGATGATGATAGGAATGGTTCTACCACTACTCATTATAGAAAATTTATAGAAAAAATTTACAAAGGGCTCTGAGTTTGAGTCTTCGCATGAGCTCCTACCTCCACAGGAGTCTCTCTTTCCCTACTCACTCCAAGAGTTGTGTTTCCAAATTCCTTGGTAATTTTGGCTCCTCTCCGAGCCTCTAATCCACAAAAGACTGCCTAATACTACTGTACACACAATTTATATATACAATATCATTGGCTGGAAAGTATTTCAATAGAATAATCATTGGCTCGAAAGTAATTCAACAAAATAGTCAAAATAGAACATATATCCAGTGGCCTAAAACTACAAGATTCCTAACTATACACTTGTTACATTGGAAAAGGCCCATTTGTTCAGCCATTAAAACAAACCGAAACCTCAACATAGTGATTGACATTATTACAATGAGACACATGGCTATGTTAATAGCCTAGGTTCTCACTACAATTTGCTAATTTTGTACAATTTGTTTATTTGGGAAATGCCCTCTTGTTTATAAGATTCCGTGATCCCTCTTGGGTCAAGACCAAGTGACATGCCTATGGTTGATGCTCCTGTGTTAATATTCAAAAAATGAAATTCACTTTTTTTTTTTTTTAATTGCAAATTTGTATTAATCCAAATTTAATGAAATGATTGTTAAATTTGAAATATAAATTATATTATTATGTTTGATAGGTATTCCATAGTAGATGTTGGATTTAACACACACACACACACATATATGGGGATCAAATTTCTAAAGGTGTGATTCCTTTTTCAAGTTGTACACTTTCAAATACATTTAAGCTTCAAGAGATTTAATCCATATTAACATAACTAATTTGTAAAAAAATATAATCACACATTTAAAAAAATCAAAAAACCTATTTCAGATTAATAAGGTCAACATTTCGATCCAACTAATGTGGTTCCATTGATCGTAAAGAATAAATAACAAGGACGCATTAGACTTTAGAATTAGTAGTTAGAAATTAGCCATTAAGAATTACTTATTGAATTAATAAATTAATATTTATTAATTTTTAAATATAAACTATAAAATTATTTATTAATAATATTAAACTACTATTTATTATTTTATATATAAATAAAATATAGTCAATCAAATCATAAGGAACCAAAACATATTCTTATTAATTAATTAGAACAAGAAAATTCAAATGATTTCATATATATATATATATATAAAGACTAGCTATTAAAAATTATCTTAGTTTATATATATATAATATATAATATAATATAATATGTTAAACTATTATTTATATATATTTTTTTATTATATATATAATATCATAATAACATATTTATTTATAAATAAATAAATAGAATAGAATAAAATAAAATAGAGTATAGTGAATAAATAAAAGGTGAAAATATATTTTTATTAATTTATTTATATATATAATCACTTTTAAAAATTATATAAATATAAAATTACCTATAATTTTAATATTTTATATTATAAATTAACATAATATAATCACTAGAAGTTAACCACCATCATCATAGTCGTGGATCATTTTTCTTTGTTGATGCTAAAATGGCACTGTTTAAACTCCAACATTTCTTTACATTAACGTAACTGGCATTTTCTAAATTCTTGGCTAATCATAATTTTAAATGGTCCCCAAAAAAGCGTTTTATTTTATAGTCAAACAATAAATAATTTATTTAAGATGGCAGAGGGAATGCTTGATAAGAACATTTTACTTGTCAAACATTTGAACCAGCTTTTCTCAATATCGTTAATATTGGTTGGAAGAGAGCTAAGTTAATATGAGACAGTAACTAAAAATCATACTGCTGGGTGTAAATAGTATTAAATGTTAAGTGGGATCTCGCATAATGTATTGTCTAATTTGAAGTAATTGAAATTTGACAATGAATAGACCATTTCATATAATACTTAATGCTGTGTTAAAAACTGATTATGAACCATTAATATACTATTTAATGCTTTTTATTAAAGTGATTATTTACTCTATAATATTTAATATTAAATATTATTAATACTGGTTGGAAGACAGCTAAGTTAATATGAGACTGTGATTAATAATCATACTGCTGGGTGTAAATAGTATTAAATGTTGAGTGGGATCTCGCATAATGTATTGTCTTACTCAAAAGTAATTGAAGTTTGACAATGTATAGACCATTTCATATAATACTTCATGCTGTGTTGAAAAGTGATTATGAACCCTTAGTATAATATTTAATATTGTTTTACGCTGTTTAATAAAGTGATTATTTACTGGTTGGAAGACAGCTACGTTAATATGAGACTGTGATTACTAATCATACTGCTGGGTGTAAATAGCATTAAATGTTAAGTGGGATCTCGCATAATGTATTGTCTAATTTGAAGTAATTGAAATTTGACAATGAATAGATCATTTCATATAATACTTAATGCTGTGTTAAAAACTGATTATGAACTATTAATATAATATTTAATGCTGTTTAATAAAGTGATTATTTACTCTATGATATTTAATATTAAATATTATTTAATAAAGTGATTCTTGAACAGGTTACTGTAATTAACAAAATAGTTATGCAATTTAGAGTTTAATTTTCATTATCGATTTGAAAATAGGTTGATTGTCCAAAACTAATGGCCAATAATAAGTATCTCTGCTATGAATTTTACAATTAAATTAGTAATTATCTACACCATTAAGAACCACTTATCAATAAATTGCATTTAGTAAAGTGATGACGTAAGGAATCATGAAATTATATTGACAGACTTCTGAATGAATTAACGCGAGAGTTGTCCGATAACAATATGAGATTGGGATGCAGGTAATTAATTCTAAATCCTAAGTAACTGTAGTAGAAATAAACAATTACAACTCATTGATTCTAGAAATTCAAATGTAAAACAAAGATTATTCTATGGTTCGAATTGGAAAGATAAATCAATTGCAAACTACTTCAGACAAAGATTTCAATGTAACATTCTAAATGCAAAAGGAAATCAAACTAAATAATTTAATCCACATATATTAAAGGAAATTATTCAAACTATGTTAATCCCAACGAGCATCCAAAGCTAGAAGTAATTGCAGAAAGCATATACGGAGAGAAAACAACAATCAAGTACAAGAGTTACTTCATTGTGAATTATAAAAACTATATTAACCAAGATATAAAACTTAATCTATCTCAACTTGTAGAAGGAACAACAATATAAATCTTTAACAGTAAAGAATAATTAACATAATACAAATGAGTAATAAATCTTCCACTAATTTAATGTGAAACTCCAAGTTTTTCATTAACTATAAAAAATAAATTACAAAATCACTACAACCCTTAACGTTGAATCTGTATTCACAGCCTTGCTGGAAATTAACAATGATTACAAAAATTGTTGTTTTTTTTCATCTATTAGTGTTATATATTCTGTATGAAATGCTAGCAAAATTGGATCTTATCTTCACGATAAGATCCTCAAGATTGCTTCGCTAAATAATCAGATTTTCCACATCAATTTCGTGTTTAGCCTCCTGGCTAAAGTAAGGAATAACGACATCTTCCTTGCTTTAGCTTGGCCATGCAATTGGAATAACGACATCTTCCTTTCTGGCGCCCCTCTCTTATCCAAAGTAACAATAGTTGTCCAATCCAGTGAATAACGACATCTTCCTTGCTTTAGCTTGGCCCATGCAATTACGACATCTTCCTTTTTGGCACCCCTCTCTTATCCAAAGTAACAATAGTTGTCCAATCCAGTGATCCCCTCATAAACAAGCTAAAACTTAGGCTTTTAATGCTAAAAACATGTAACTTGTTCAACACTGCTCTTTATTTGTTTTAATATAGAAAATTCATGAAAACCATATGATTAATCAAGTAAATGAGGAGGAAAAACATAATTTTTGCAACTCAACACTCACGGTAAATATTTTTGGAAAATTAATCCCAACCACCCCATTTATTAAACTAACATCAACCATATTTGCCGTACATGAGTAAATCAAGTAAGTAGATTTTTATTGTAGGTTGTATATTCTGTTTGGGAGTTGTCTATAATGCGACTTTTTGAGATTCCGGTGACGGAATCCGGCGGAAGAAATTGAGATGAAATCATGATTTGTTGCAGTTAAAATGGTTTTTTAACTGCATATTCGGATTAAGCACCCTGAAAAACCCCTGGGACGGTTTCATTGTGCAGAAATTAGCTATCAAACTTGGATTCCAATAAATTACTGCCGGATTTTCACCGGAAAAAATTGTTGAATCACGTTAAAAACTACTCTTTTTTTTTGTACGCTGAAGGACATGGACTAAATGAAATTATGAGCTGAAGTACAAACTTCGTATTTTGTAACACACCAAATAATTAAGAATTTAAAATCTTTTAATGGACATAGGGTCCATATACTTATTCTGCAACTGATATTTGTACTCGCAACATCTGCAAGCTCATAAAATACCATTTTTATGCAATCCGTCATCCTGTGCTTTAATATGTTGTCTTTCCATGAATTAATATATTAAAAATGTATGATTTAATATACAAGTACCCTAAGTCTTTAGTTTGAGTTTTGGAGGTAAGTTTGAGAAGTAGCTAGAGAAAATCTTGAAGCAATTTTTCGGTATCCACTTGCTAGTTTTACAGTGTTTCTCATTTTGCAACAACTAGAAGAATGTAAATCTCCGTAATAACTTTTGTTTTTACTTGGTGAAGGAGCCGCGGCTTCCATGTGAATGTATTTCATATATTCCAAATATAATTAAAAATATTTTTTTGTTTGTTGTGCCCTTCATTCTTTTTACTTTGTTTTGTTGTGTGTAAAATTTTGAGCATTTTAACTTTGTCTTAATTGCGCAAGTCAAATGGTGATTTAATCTCCATGACATTGTCTCGAGGAGACTCCTCTGCAAGAACTTTCACATGGTATTAGAGTAGGTTACATTTGCTAGCAGAGCGAGGAATTACAAAGTATTGAAGGTTGTTTTGAAAGAAGGTTTTTTTGAGAGCATATTTACTAGCATGGAGGAAGCTTTTTTTACAGTTAAATGGTAACATCAAGCAAAAGCTTGAATAATCCTCAAATACCTTAGTTTAATGGAAAAAAATATGACTATTGGGCTATTACAATGAAGGATATGTTTTCTTCTCAAGATATTTTGGATTTGGTATAGAACAGGTTCAAAGAACCAACAGATGCAACAAGGTACAATGCCTTGTCACAAGTAGAAAAGGGTTTGTTGAGGGACAATGGGAAGAAGGATTCAAAATCCCCCTTCTACATTTTTCAAGTATTTCATGAAAGTATTTTTCCAACGATTGCAACAACAAAAAAGTCCAAGAAAGCATGGGGTTTCCTAGCTTACCAATGCATGGAAAAAGTGAAGACAACAACGATACAAATGCTAAGAAGAGATTTTGAAACAATCTGCATGAAAGAGTTTGAAAATATAGACTCATTTTTTACACAATTAATTGGACTAGCTACTCAAATTAGATCTCATGGTGAGACACTTAAAGAAAGGAGGATAGTTGAATTCTACCAACAAGATTTGACCCTATTGTTGTGACCATAAAAGAGACAAAGGATATCTCACAATTTTCAATAAATGAACTTTATGCATCACTGTTTTCTCATGAACATAGACTGAATAAAGCAACAAAGTCCTCATTGGAGCATACCTTCAAGACATATATTTCAATTCGTCAAGGTAGAGGCAGAGGAAGATAAAATGCTAGAGGAAGAGGTATAAGACCACATAGAGGTGGAATAGGCGGCCTTTAAAGATCAAGTGGAAGAGGCAACAATCAAAATCCAAGCCAAGGTCCAAACCAAAATCAAGCACAAGGTCAAAGGTATGATAAACATCAATTTCATGTCATTATTGCAAGAAGTATGGACATTATGCTAATGAATGTAAAAAGACACAACATGATATAAGTAACAAACCAAATGCAAATTTCACAAAGGAAAATCAAAACCCAAATCACATGTTTTTAGCTTGTAATGTTGCACAAGAAAAACAAAAGGATGTATGGTTTCTAGATTCAGGGTGTAGTAATCACATCACAGAGAATATATTTTTTCCCAATCTAGATGAAGTGTGAACTTTGAAGTGATATTAGGGTTTGATAAAAAAGTGTATATCATGGGCAAAGGAAGAGTCAAAATTTTAAAAAATAAGGCAGAGAAGAATTACATTTTAGATGTATTTTCTGTCCCTAGTTTGATGCATAATCTTATAAGCATTGGATAACTCATGCAAAAGTGCTACAATATATTTTTCAAAAATGAAGCGTACACAATTTTGGATAAGTATCCAAACAAAAAGTTGACTGCAAAATTTTAGATGAAAAGCAATCAAATGTCTCCCCTAAATATAAAACCATATTTGAAGGAAGAAGGTGCACAAGAACAACTCTCAATGAATTCACAAGAGGATGAAAGAAAAGTTGTAGTTGTCACACAAGTAAACTTTCTAGCAGAGGTCAAAGATGAAAACTAGTTATGGAATTTGAGACTTGGTCATATTAATTTTGGAGGTTTGAATTTACTGCATAGGAAAAGCATGGTGAAGGGATTGCCACTCATGGAAAAACTAAACAACCTATGTGAAGAATGCATCTTGGGCAAACAATATATAGAATCACTTCCAGTAGGAAAGTCAATAAGGGAAAAAGGACCTCTCGATATTGTCCATTCATATTTATGTGGACCAATGCAAACACCATCAATTCGTTGCAAATATTATATCTTGAATTTCATACTACACAAGGAAGACATTGGTATACTTAAACAGAAAAGTGAAGTGCTCGATATCTTCCGCCAATACAAAGCCCTTGTTGAGAAGCAAAGTGGACACTACATCAAAGTTTTGAGGACTGGAAAAGGTGGTGAATACATCTCAAATGAATTCCTTCTTTTTTGCATGGAGCATGAAATTCACAAGAAATTTACAACAAGGTATACACCTCAACAAAATGGTGTCATAGAAAGGAAAATTATGACCATTATGGAAATGGCAAGAAGTATGTTGAAGGCAAAGCATTTTCCAAATGACTATTGGGTTGAAGTTGTTGCTTCACAAAATATATCATTAAGAGGTGTCCAACCAAAAGTATCAAGAATATGGTTCATGAAGAGGCATCGAGTGGAAGAAAGCATAATATCACTCACAAGAGAGTGTTTGGATGTGTGGCATATGAACATGTCCCAAATGAATTGACAAAGAAGTTGGACAACAAGGGGGAGAAATGTATATTTGTTGGATATAGTAATGAATCCAAGGCATACAAGCTTTAAAATCCATTAACCAAGAAGGTTATAATTAGTAGAGATGTGCAGTTCATAGAAGAGGAACCATGGGATGGAGGTTTGGAAAATATAACCAATGTGAAAACATGTATATAGTAGGAAGACAAAGAGTAATCGACCGCAACAGGTACTTCAATGGTGACTCCTCCTACACCTATTCAAACTCAATAAAGCAGTTAGCAAGTGACACCATCAATAAATAATAGGACAATGTTACACAAAAAAAAAAATTACTAGTCCAAGTACACTGCAGAGACCTCAACATCATCTGCTTTAAGCACAACATCAATTGACATGTCAAATCCATCTTCCACAAGCATGAGAAGACAAAAATTCACAAATTTAAGTGAAATTTATGAGCAAAATGAAGTTGACGGTAGTGTAGTTCTAAATTCCTTATTTGCATTATTTTTTCATGTAGACGACCCAATCCATTTTAAGTATGCATTGAAAGAAGAAAAATGGCTAACAGGAATGCATGAAGAAATATAATCAATAGAAAATAATGACAAATGGGAGTTAGTGGAACTTCCGCAAAGAAAAGAAGTCATTGGAGTGAAAAGGGTCTATAAGACCAAGAGCAACGATGAAGGAAAGATTGAAAGGAATAAAGCAAGGCTAGTTGTCAAAGGATATAAAGAGAAACATGGAAGATATTATGTGGAAACGTTTGTGCAAGTTACAAGGATGGAGACAGTGCACGTTGTGTTGTCAATTTTCGCACAACATAAATGGAAAGTGTATTAAATGGACGTGAAATCAATGTTCTTGAATGGAATGTTGAAAGAGAAAGTATATGTTGTGCAACCACTTTATTTTTAGGTAGAAGGCCAATAAGACAAAGTGCATGCATTGAAGAAACCTCTTTACGGGTTGAAACAAGCACTGCGTGCATGGTATAATAGAATATATGCTTACTTAATCGACAATGGCTTTGAAAAATGTGACGGCGAGCTTGCTTTCTACATCAAAGGGAGTGGTGGAAATATTCTTATTGTTGTTTTATATGTACATGATTTGATTTTTACAAGTCGTGATGATCTCCTCATTGTTGATTTGAAAGAAGTTATGAAAAGTGAGTTTGAAATGACAAACTTGGGGTTGTTAAGGTATTTTTCGGGTGTAGAAGTGAAACAAATAGAAAATTGTATTTATATTTCTCAAGCAACGTATGTAGTAGACATTTTGGAAAGGTTTAATACGTATAACAACAGGTCCGCACCAACTCCAGTTCTCATGGGATTAAAATTAAGCAAGGAATATTGCAGCAACAATGCTAATTTGACATTATACAAAAGTATGGCTAGGACTTTGATGTATTTGACAAAAACTACGCCTGATATAATGTATGTAGTGAGCTTGGTGTCAAGGTTCATGAAGACACCGAAGGAGAGACATTAGCAACCAACCAAAAATATTTTAAGGTATGCCAATGAGACAAAGAAATATGGTATTTTATACACTACTGTAAAAGGTTTTTGGCTGGTTGGATACACTAATAGTTAGGAAGGAAGTGTTGATGATAGAAAGAGAACGTTAGGATATGTATTTCATTTGGGTGAGAGAGCCATTTCATGAGCCTCCAAGAAGTAACCGGAAGTTTCATTGTCAATAACAGAAGTTGAATATGTCACAGCAACAAGAGCAATGTGTCAAGTTGTTTGGATGAGGAATGTTAAAGGATTTGTGGAAGAAACAAGAAGGAATGAAAAATATTTACTATGACAACAATTTCGTAGCTGCACTATCAAAGAAAAAAATTCACAAGAAGAGCAAGCACGTTGACACTAAATATCATTTTAATAGAGAATGAATTAACAACATTGAAATTGTGTTATAGCACTGCAGGTCGCAAGATCAATTTGTTGACATCTTCATTAGGCCATTGGCACATGAAAATTTTGTCCATATGAGAGATTGTTTGGGAATTGTCAATGGTGGTAGTTCTAATTAAGTGAGAGTGTTGGAAAATTAATGCCAACCACCATAGTTATTAAATTGACAACAACCATACTTGTGGTACACGAGTAAATCAAGCAAGTAGATTCTAATTGCAGGTTGAATATTTTGTTTACAGGCTGAAGGGCATGGATTAAATGAAATTCTAAGTGAAAGTACAAAATTCCCATTTTGCAACACAACAAATAATTAATCAATTAGAAGAATTTAATATAGGGTTGTTAAGACAGGTCCAAATATATATTCCACAACTGATATTTGTACTTTCCAACATCTACAAGCTTAGAAAACCAACATCTACAAGCTTAGAAACCTATCTTTTTTGTACAATCACCCATCATGTGTTTTAATATTGTTTCTTGTCATGAATTAATAGATTAAAAATGTATGATTGAATATAAAAGTATGTAGAAGTATTTAGTTTGAGTTGTGGAGGTAAGTTTGAGAAGTAAGGAGAGAAAATCGTGGAGTAATTTTTGGTGTGCTCATAAAACAAAACTGTTATCAGGTTTTAGAGTGTCTTACTCCACAACAACTAGAGGAGTGGAAATATCCATAAGAAATCTTGTGTTTACTTGGTTAAGGAGCTGTAACTTCCATATGAATGTATCTTCATGTATTCCAAATATAATCGAACGTAATTTTTGTCGGTTGCGCCCTTTAATATTTTTTCTCTATTTTGTTGTGTGTAAAATTTTGGGCCTTTTAACTCTATCTTATTTGTACAAGTCAAATTATGAATTAACCTTCACGACGTTGTCTCAAGGAGACTCATGTGCCTGAACTTTTAAATATCTAGTGCGCTTGGATTGTGTTCAGTTATCGCTTCACTTCTCATGGAATCTGCCCTCATCTTCCCTTAAAACATGAGATTTTCCTTTTCCTTGAGATCAGTCTTCACCATTTCCACGTACTTTGGAAGCATAAAAGCAACTAGGAGCCAACCACCCCAAGAACCCAGAAAACTCAGGAAAAATCTAGCTAGAAAAATATTGATTTTGTGTTCTTCTATGAGGTTGCAAGTTGGTCAGGCCCAAAACCCCCTTTCAACCACAAGTTCATTCACTTATGCTTCTCTCCACCACTTCTACCACCCGGATGGAGAGGGGAACCAAGTTGTGCCTAGTCGGTGCATTTTTTTGTGTACATCTTTGACGAAGAGGGCCAATAAGAAATAAGACAAAAACCATTCACAAAAATTCAATCATGAAAATATCCACAAATAGAAAAATGAAACCAAAAAACTAAGTTACAATAAATAAAATTAACCAACACTGCTACAACTAAACACAAAAATTCCAAATAAAAAAATATCGTTGCAAATACTGGAATCCAGATTCCCTTTCACACAACATACAAAACTTTACATCATAAGTTTCCCTTACTACCATGGTGGCATGGAGGTTGCATAATCCTTACACTCTCAAGAACAAATTCAATCATGAAAATATCCACAAATAGAAAAATGAAACCAAAAAACTAAGTTACAATAAATAAAATTAACCAACACTGCTACAACTAAACACAAAAATTCCAAATAAAAAAATATCGTTGCAAATACTGGAATCCAGATTCCCTTTCACACAACATACAAAACTTTACATCATAAGTTTCCCTTACTACCATGGTGGCATGGAGGTTGCATAATCCTTACACTCTCAAGAACACTTGTATCCATCTCTCGAGAGAGACTCAAAAGAAAACCCACTCTAAACAACAGACTCATGACCCAATGAATACATATTCCCTAACCCTAACATCATGAGTTGAAGGGAATATTTTAATGTTTCCAAGAAAATATCTCATAATAAATTTTCCGTCCACAGCAAATTTGTTAACATTTCGTCACAAGTGAATTTTCAGTTGTATGCATATTTACATTTCCTATAATTTCAGTTCCATTTACATTTAAATTTTCTAACGGTTACATTAAAGCTCCAACAACCAACCTCATAGCTTCTTTTACCTTACTTTTCTTCAATTTTTGTGAAGCCATCTATAGGCTTCCTTTATTCTTTTTGACATTATGTCCATGTTATTCACTTGAAAATTTCACACAAAATTTTTAGTTCCAAACTCGTGAGGGCTCCCTACCTCCTTTGTTTTCTTCCTCAACAATCCTTCCCTTTGTGCATAGGTCTTCTTATCCCTCTTCATTTTAACAGAACATTGTTTCTATCCTCCTTTGAGATTTTGTAACCTCATTCTTCCATCAACAATCCCCATCATTAATTCAGATGGTTGCCTTTCTTCGTCATTTTTACGGCTTGCACATGAATATATTTGATTAGTTTTCAAAACATTAGGACACTGGGCATATCCTGATGCTCCTTACACCACATGCTAGATTTGAATTTTCCCATAGTCCACGAGACCTTCAATAAGTCTCTTCCCCTTATCTTCAAAGATTGATCCGCCTTTTGGTTCTGAGTAATGAACTACTCCTTCTTTAGGCTTAGCTCCTCTAAACTCATCCATCCGGGATTTTATCAAAGGATTCATTCTCCTTTTCCTTAGCTCCTTGTATTTTGGGGATTTCTTATTAAAATCTTTTTTTTTAATAGGTATTATGACCTCATTCCTGGGGTTCCACATTGGTTATTCTTACCTCTCTTGTAGAAGTTGTAGTAGTATGTTGACCCTTTTCTTTAGTTCCACCATATTTCTATCAAACTCTTCTTGACTCATTCGCTCTTTATTACATTTGGTTTGGCATCCTTTTCTCCTCTTTTGTGGCTAGTACTTGAACCTTTATCGTGACTAGAAATGGTCATTTTGTTCCCTTTCTCCATGGGTTTCTCCATGCTCTTCATGAGATGCAACCTAACCTTGTAAAAATCCTCATCGTACTTGTTACCTACACACCTCATATCCCCTTTACTATTGGTGTCCCTCTTGGTTCCTTCATATAGTTCCTCTTGAGGACTCCTTGCTCCTTTTTGGCAGTTGCACCTTCTGCTCACCTCCTGATAACTTATTCATTCTCTTCTCTCATTCTCTTCTCATTGAGCACTCCCTCTCTTCCCATTTCCAACCTCAACTGGAATTATTCAGATGCAAACTCTTTGTTGCAAGGGTTCCTTTCTCCCATGATATTTGAGAACGCTACTAGATATATTTTTTTTTGAGTTACCACCACTTTTTCTACGAGGAGATTTCTTTTGTAATGAGCTCATAATTTTATGTCTAAGCACCCCACATGTTCTATTGACTTCATTATAGCTTCTCTAGCTATGATAGCTGCTACCTAAAATTATCAATTTCTTCACTAAATTAAAATAAAACATACAAACCAAATTTACCTCATTAACATTAGAGTCTTCTCCTCTACTCAAATGTACTCTGCTCCCAAATCCCTTGGTTTTTGTTCTAAATCCTTTTCTAAGAATCCTTTACTACTTTAATGCCTCTTTTTGTAATCCTCTAACTCTTTTTAACTTCCTCTTGTACTTTGATATCTTTTGTCCCAACTCTCTATTGTCCTTGTTATGAACAGTCTTCTTAAATCTCCTCTTTCTTGGCTGCAAGTTCCTCCCAATCCTACTTTTGTAGAAGAAACACTCCATCAATTATGAACTAGGGGTTTCATTACCTTTCTCATTCTGTTGCAAGTCTCTACTTGAGCAATTCTTAATTACAACCGTCAATCTTTCATTATACATCAATTCCCAAAAGCGATTTTGAGCTAAGATACCAAATGACCTAGCATAAGTGACAACATTATTTAGTTTTATACCCAGCCCTAAAAAAATATTTGACCTCTAATAAAATGCAAGAATCCAATCCATACAGTGAGAGGCCCCTTCAAGGGATTTCTATACCATATAAATAAATATATATATACAGAGAGAGAGAGAGAGAGAGAGAGAGAGAGAGAGAGAGGTCCCTTCAAGGGATTTCTATACCATATAAAGAAATATATATATATCTAGAGAGAGAGAGGCCCCTTCAAGGGATTTCTATACCATATAAACAAATATATATATATACAGAGAGAGAGAGGCCCCTTCAAGGGATTTCTATACCATATAAAGAAATATATATATATCTAGAGAGAGAGAGGCCCCTTCAAGGGATTTCTATACCATATAAAGAAATATATATATATATATATATATATATATATATATATATATATATATATATATATATATCTAGAGAGAGAGAGGCCCCTTCAAGGGATTTCTATACCATATAAACAAATATATATATACAGAGAGAGAGAGAGAGAGAGAGAGAGAGAGAGAGAGAGAGAGAGAGAGAGCGACCACGAGCATGAGCGTGAGAGCGCGAGAGCGAGAGCGAGAGCGTGACCACGAGCGCGAGCATGAGAGCGCGAGAGCGAGAGAGAGAGAGAGAGAGAGAGAGAGAGAGAGAGAGAGAGAGAGAGAGAGAGAGAGAGAGAGAGAGAGAGAGAGAGAGAGAGAGAGAGAGAGAGAGAGAGAAAACAAAGTCAGGGTCCATGCACCACACAAGGTTCTCTGCCCAAACCAATAGTAGTTGGGGGAAAAGGCACTTCTAATTTGGACTAAACAACTAAGTCAAACCAATGACTGCAATCCCATGCACAAAATCAACAACCCACGCGAGTCTGGATTTTAACGTTGGTTGGGGTTGGTCTGTCAGCTAAGATACCAAATGACCTAGCATAAGTGACAACATTATTTAGTTTTATACCCAGCCCTAAAAAAATATTTGACCTCTAATAAAATGCAAGAATCCAATCCATATAGTGAGAGGCCCCTTCAAGGAATTTTTATACCATATAAACACACACACACACAGATATCTATATATATATAGATAGAGAGAGAGAGAGAGAGAGAGAGAGAGAGAGAGAGAGAGAGTTAAAACAAAGTTGGGGTCCACGCACCACACAAGGTTCTCTGCCCAAACCAATAGTAGTCGGGGGCTAAGGCACTTCTAATTTGGACTAAACAACTAAGTCAAACCAATGACCACAATCCCACGCACAAAATCAACAACCCACGCGAGTTTGGATTTTAACATTGGTTGGGGTTGCTCTGTTAGTGCTCATCTTATCTCTTCTTTTGTGTTTAGGCCTGAAAGTATGAATGCACACTTATTCCAACCTCCTCCTTGGTGTGGGCCCTCCTTAGTCAAGTGCTGAGGGGAAAGTTCGAGCCACCTACTGAATTTGGACCTAGCTTCCCCACCATTAATTCTGGTCATGAAGGGGAATATCCATCAACCTTCCCTTTAAATAATGGATCTGTATGGAGACTGAATGCCCCATGTTGAAGGAAGTGTAACTAGGTTCACTCTTTATAAATGTACTTTTGATAATTGTACTTACTCAAGAAAAGAAATATTATTTTATAATATATGTCATTGAGTTTGTTGCTCATTGAAGTAGGTCTAGCACATGTCAAAGTGTTGTAACTGAGTCAAATAGTTAAGAGAAATTATTGAAGGACTTAAGGGCATGTTACACTATGTATAAATATATATTAAAGTCAAAGGGAAACCTCCAAGTAAAGTGAATTCTGATCCTATGTAATGACACCTTCAAGAAGCTCCTTCAAACGTGCTACACCACCATAGAAAATGTGTGAATTTTTCTCAGCAAATCAGCCACCAAACTTCCCTCTAGGTTAGCCTACAAACAACCCTCCAAGTCGACTTGCTAACGGTTAATGAAGTCAACCTATACTTCGTCTTAAATGGAGGGATAATCCTCTATTTATAAAGGTTGTCCACTCCAAATGAAACGCATCAAGTATGCTCTAAAATTTTCAAGCAAAAGAAGTCTAGAGAATGGAGAAATACAAGAAGAAAGGGTCTACAAGTTGCATCGAATAAAGGAGAGGGGACAATGAAGATAAAGGATTGTTTATAGTGCTAGAAACAGTCACACATGCGAGGAAGAGGAGGAGAAATCCATGGATGCAAAAGAAAGGAAAAATAGGCCATATTTTTGTGTTGTTTGGGTTTGATAATATACTCACAAGGTCTCTCAAGGCAAGTGAGGGATCCCCTCTCTCTAATGAAGGAAGAAAGACCTAATACACTAAGGATACTCTCCAGACATGTGAGGAACTACGGCAAAAGAATAGAAGAATAGTCATACACTCAAGAAGGATCTTGGTTAATCAAATTTGAAGTATACTTGAGAAAGGGATCAAAGTAGAACATCTCATCTAGAAGACTCAAAGAAGAGGAACAATATTCATAGTAACAAAGTGCTGGAAGAAGGAGGAATAAATGTCGCAAAACAAATTTTTGGAAGAAGTGTCAGGGTATATGGTGCATAAAGAATTAAAGACTTGAATTGTTCTTGGAGTATCGGTTAGTCAGGGGTCTAGGATTTGGCATTGATCAATAGAAGATTCAATAAAAGAAATTCACTAAAGGGTTTTCCTCTCAAGAGAAGTGAGGTTTTGGCCCTGGTAGATAGCCAACATCTCGTGTTCTTTTTTTTATGTTTTGGTAACAGTTTGATGAAGTACACACATACGCACTAATAATAAGAATAAGCTAACAACAAAAGTAGAAAAACTCCACAAATTGTTATCAAGTAACGAAGAATCACACTACACTACTTTGCCCTAGATTATTCAACATGGTATCAGAGGTAAGGTGACACATCAAGGAAATGGAAACTCAAGAACAATCATCAAGGAGAAGCATCTACAAGATTGAAGCATCAAGCCCAGAAGTCTCAATCACTTCAAGGTTAAGAAGGGTCTACAATCCCTCATTCATTGAGGAGGTCTATGTAGGTTTTAACTCCGTACATAAATTACCTGCATACGAATTCTAAAACACATAAAATAAACAATGCGAGAGCGTAACACATAAAACACATATACATAGAGATTTTCCCCTGGATCCAAAAACTAGGACTACCAGCTTGATTTTTCATTATGTTCCTTTCAATTTTATAATACATATTTATACATGCCGAAGCATCCAATACCATGGACCGAAAACTATCGTGTCCAAAAACATGTGTGAAAATCATGCACAAAACCATAGGTAGGTCCGCCCAACCTAACATAGGTTCCAAAACCAAACTTTTCTGGGGCGCTGCCCCAGACCCCATAGAGTGGGGTTACTTGCACCCCCCAAACCCCCTGTGAACCCGCTGCTATGCAATCGGCGCAACAAAGGCGGGGCTCCACCCCCCCTCTAACCCCTGGTTAACTATGTGGGCTAGTTGTGGAAAGAATATATGACAACCCAACATTATACAAAGCTATAAGGAGAGCCTTATATAAAGGCACCCACAAATAAGAGAAGATTGAAGCAAGACCTAAATCAGGCTACAAGTCTTCAAGCAAACCTCATCACCAAGCAATTCCACTTGAATAACATCAAGATCCAGGGAAGACAAGCCAAAAAGTCTTGATGGACAAAGAAAATCCATTACATCTTAAAATCTATCAAGTAAGTGCATATCCCCTTCTTAATATATATCAATGTATTTTTGCAAGGAAAGAAATAAATTGGTAGGTACCTATAACTTTATTGCATGGAAGAAGAGGAATGGTCTACTACTTAAGGAGAATGAAGTCCTAGAGCATGTCAAAGGGAATATCGCTATCCCTGCTAAGGAAAAAACTCAAGCCTTAGCCAATTACAATAAGGATGAGACAAGAGCTCAAAGGATTTTGATAGAATCAATCAAAGACTCTCTCATTCCTTATGTCCCCACGTTTGAGACATCAAAATAAATTTATGATAAGCTAGTAGAGCTATTGTCGCTATCCAAAACTAGAGAAGTAATATATCTAAGGAATGAATTATACAAGATGAAGGTAACAAAGGAAGGAATAGCTCCCTACTTCATGAAAATATCTGAAATGAGAGATCAACTTCAAGAACTTATGGAAGTCATGTCTGACAGAGAGATGAAAACTGTAGTACTCGATGCTCTACTTGAGGATTGGGGAAAATTTACATTTAGCATATATGCCAAGAAAGAAGCAACCACTCTCAGTGAAATGTGGTCTCTATGCAGGAGAGAGGAGACCAAAATTAAGGAAAAAGAAGATTTGGGATCAAAGGATCAAGCATTTTCTACCATGGCCAAAAGAAAGGGTAAATTTGGGAAGTTTGGTCCACGAAGAACAAACAACAAAGACATGTCCAAAATCCAATGTTTTGAATGCCAAGAATATGGACACTACAAAAGGAATTCTCCTAAGATTAAAAATGACAACAACAAAAGGAAGAGGTAAGAATCTCACATAACTCAAGAGATGAAAGAAGAAGGAAAGAAGCAAAAGAAGGAAGATCCTCCGGATCTCTACTATGAATAGGTCAAACTCTTTACTTATAGACTTCTTTCAAAGTTTTGAGTAGGATAGGAGCATGTAGGAATAAATTAAAATTGCATGGTTGGAAGCATCCTCTAGAATCTAGCAACATGATGTACATAGAGTTCTAGATACTCATGCAGATATAGCATTTATGATAAGAAAAAAATGCATAAGTAGAAATATCTTCTAGAATATAGGAGCATGACAAATATAACTCAAGATATTCATGTCGAAGAAGCATACCTAGTATAGACCTCATACATGATGAAATAAAATTGATCATGATAAGAATCTTATAATACCTACATCATCAAAAGAAAGGAAGCATTTGCAAGGCCATGATCTTTAAGATCCTATGATGGAATCTTAAAAATAAGGTTCATGAACCAAAGCAGATGTCTCATTGGGAATCTCATTAATGGGATTCAATAAAAGGATGATATGCAGGCAAGCTAAGATGAATAAATAAGGGTCACACGAAAGGATGATCAGAGGAGAATCAAGATGAGGTATGTATGCATCAAAGTTTAAGTCATGTTTTCATTTGTATATTATTGACTAATGGGTATAGTTTTGTAACATGATCAAGCAGGATAGGATCTCTTTCACCAAAGACATGCTCGAAGTCATGCACTAAAATGCGATAAAGGTCAAAAAAGGAATATTCTCACATAAGAAGCATAAGATTGCTCACTAAGAACCAATAAGAAATGTTAACAAGTCCAAAAAGAAAGCAATGAAGGAGTTCTATAACAAGAATAATTAGATGTTTGGCCTATCTATCTAAGAAGAATAAAATGAATAAAGAGATCAATCATGTGAATAACACCATGATCACCAAGAATCACTATTTGACAAAATGCCTCGAAATATATCTCCCGAAAGAAGGCATGACAACTCTGATAAAGGAAGAAAGGACCCTTGACACCTATGAAAGCCTTAGAGATACAAAAAGTAAGGATAACTGATTCTACTCTACAGAGATGTCGTGATGAAGAAGCCATACAAAAAAATAAAAAACAATGTTGAAGCAATATCAGGATGAAGTCATGATGGGCTACTAGGTCAAAGCATCTAATCTAGCAAGTACTATGAAGCATCCATGAGGAGAGTATTCCAAATCATGGGTAAGATGACAAAGGAGTAGATAAGATGACAAGAAAAACCTAATAGTCACTTTCCACAAAGCAATGACATGACAAGACAAGAAGGAAAGTGATCGATGGATGGTGCCCTACTGAGAGGAAGTTCAAACAATGCCTTCATGACATTAAGAAAGGAAAGAGATCATGCAGCTGAAAGACCCACGTAGAAGAGACTGCTGATGAAGGAAAGAGTCCCTAGTTAAGAGGGAGCTCTGATAGGTCCGTGATCAAAAGGGTCTTTTGGATCACCCCTTATTACAAAGGAGTGACAATTGTGTTTTCCATTTCGTGGGTCATGCACTACCAGGACTAACAAACATAACTCTAGATGAAGGCCATGAATAGAAATGTAGACACAAGTTGGACACAACATTCTTGTCTTCATTCGAGAAGAAAGAATGGGAGGATTAGGTAATCATCTCACATTGGGTACTCTTTGAGGATGTGTAGGGAATCCAAGACAAGAGTAGGTAAGAAGATTGATATTCTTTGAGGGTTGGGAACCCAAGATAAGAATAGTCCTAGAAGGTCATACTCAGTGAGTGCTCAAGTAGGTATGTACCTTGAGAGACAATGATGAAGGTGTCTATAAATCATTGGTCTCACCAACATTGTAGCTCATGGTCTCATAAGGAGATGGAGATGTTAGTCAAGGCCTTGCACTAGGACAATGTTGATGAATATGATGCTATAACATATGGATTTCTAATCTGATTTCTCTTATGTGAATTATTCAAAGATTGACAATAGCCAAACACATTGTAATGTTGTGTGAATACCTCCGTATTTAAGAGGGAGTGTTGAAGGAAGTGTAACTAGGTTTGGTCTTCATAAATGTACTTTTGATATTTGTAGTTACTCAAGAAAATAAATATTATTTATAATATATGTCAATGAGTTTCTTGCTGATTGAAGTAGGTTTAGCACGTGTCAAAGTACTATGAGTGAGTCAAATAGTCTAGAGAAATTATTGAAGACCTTAAGGGCATGTTACACTATGTATAAATATATATTAAAGTCAAAGGGAAACCTCCAAAAAAGTCAAGTCTAATCCTATGTAATGACACCTTCAAGAATCTCCTTCAACCATGCTACACCAGCATAAAAAATGTGTGAAGTCTACTAAGCAAATCATCCACCAAACTGCCCTCCAAGTCAGCCTACGAACAACCCTCCAAGTCGGCCTGTAAGTTGGCTTAAATGGAGGGATAGTCCTCTATTTATAGAGGTTGTCCACTCCAAATGTAACGCATCAAGTGTGCTCTGAAATCCCCAATGAAAAGAAGAACAGTGAACAGAGAAAGAAAAGAAGAAAGGTTCTACAAGGTGTAGCGAAGAAAGGAGAAGGGACAATGAAGATAAAGGATTATTTCTAGGGCTAGAAACAGTCACACATGTGAGGAAGAGGAGGAGAAATCTACAAATGCTACAACAGGGACAAATAGGCCATAATTTTGTGTTGTTTGGGTTTGATACTATACTCAGAAGGTATCTCAAGACAAGTGAAGGATCCCCTCTCTCTAACGAAGGAAGAAATACCTAATACACTAAGGATACTCTCCACACGTGCAAGAAACTAGGGTAGCAAAACAACAAAACAATCATACATTGAAGAAGGATCTTGGTTGATCAAAGTTGAAGTATACTTGAGCAAGGGATCAAAGAAGAACATCTCATCTAGAAGACTCAAAGAAGAGGAACAAGATTCATAGTAACAAAGTGTCGGAAGAAGGAGGACGAAGTGTTGAGAAACAAAGTACCGAAAGAAATGTCGTAAGAAGTGTCGGGGTATATGGTGCAAAAATAAGTAAAGACTTGACTTGTTCTTGGAGGATCTCTTAGTGAGGGGTCTAGGGTTTGGCATTGATGAATAAAAGCTTCAATAAGAAAATTCACTAAAGGGTTTTCCTTTCAAGAGAAGAGAGTTTTTAGACCTGGTAGAGAGACAACATCTTGTGTTATTGTTTTGGTAATAGTTTAATGAAGTACAAACATATCAACTAATAAGAAGAAGAATAATAAAAGCTAACAATAAAAGTAAAAAGACTCCATTAATTATTATCAGGTAAGGAAGAATCACACTACACTACTTTACCTTAGATTCTTCAACACTCCACTTGGTCCATATCTGTCAACCTTCAACTCTTTTCTCAATCGAATGATTGGTGGTCCTTCTCAATATGGTTCTGCCTTCTAGAACTTTTCTATTGAACCCAAATTTCTTTACATTGTGCTTCTCTTGTAATGATACTCAACTTCTCCCTCTTATGGTCTCATTCTACCACCAATCTACCTATAACCAAAACTCACCTCCTTCTTTCATGCACTTTCATGTGACCTTGTTCTCGACCACAATGGTTCTTTGCCTTATACCCTCCTTTTTCTTCTCAGATTCCGAGAGTTTTTAATTTTTCTAAGTTTTTTTTCCTTTCAAATCTATCACTCTTGAGATATTTCCTTAGTGCCACCTCTACTGAGCTTATTGACCTTCGATAGAAATATTTGTTTTAGCTCTGTGCTCAATTAAACAACACTTCATATGTAATCTCAACTAAATTTCATATAAATACTCAAATTGTCGAGAACAGTAATATCTACATCAATTCAAATACACAAATGATTATAGGAATGGTTCTATTACTACTCAAAATAGAAACATTATAGAAAAAAATTACAAAGGGATCTCATCTCGAGTCTTCTCATGAGATCCTACTTCCACAGAGTCTCTCTGTCCCTACTCACTCCGAGAGTTTTCTTTCCAAATTCATTGGTAACTCTAACTCCTCTCTGAGCCTCTAATCCACAGAAGACTTCCTAACACTACTGCACACACAATTTATATATCCAATGTCATTGGATTGGAAGTATTTCAATAGAATAGTCATTGGCTGGAAATTAATTCATCAAAATAGTCAAAATAGGACGTATGTTTAGCAGCCTAAAACTACAAGATTCCTAACTATACACTTGTTACATTGAGAAAGGCCCACTTGGCTATCCATTAAAACAAACTGATACCTCAATGCACTGATTGGCATTATTACAATGAGACACATGGCTATATTAATAGCCTACGTTCTCACTACAGTTTGCTAGTTTTGTATAGTTTGTTTACTTGGGAAATGCCCTTCCTTAGAGGCTTTCATGACACCTCTTGGGTCAAATCCCAAATGAATTTCCTATGGATGCTCGTGCATCAATATTCAAAAAATGAAATTCACTTTTTTTTTTAATTATAATTTTTTATTAATCCAAATGCAATGGAATGGTGATTAAATTTAATATATAAATTGTATTATTATGTTTGAGAGGTATTGTATAGGGTACATTCTATTAGTGCGTTGCTCAAAATTAAAGAGATGTCTAATTCCTTCCATGTTTAAAATGGGTTTAATATATATATATATATATATATATATATATATATATATATATATATAAAGGATATAATCCACTTTTCAAGTTTTACACTTTAAAATGAATTTGAGCTTCAAGAGACTTGACCCCTAATTACTTGATAAATCCAAATTAACATAATTAATTTGTAAATAAATATATTCACACATTTAAAAAAAAACAAATTATAACAAGATAATCACCTTTCAAAAGTATATCAAGTATAAAATCACATATAATTTTAACATCTTACATCGTAAACTAGTATAATATAACCAACCTGGATCCATTTTAACCTCATATCTCTCAAGCACCAAGAGGGATCCAATCTCTCAAGGTGCAAGCCTATTTTTTGAGTGTAAAACTTGAGGAAAGGTTTGCACCTCAAGGGATTTGATCCCTCTTGGTGCTTGATAGATCCGAGGTTAATATGGATCTATGATGGTTATATAAAACTATATAATATGTATATTTGTATCTATGTGTCTCTTTCTTATTTGCTCTCTCTATCTCACCCCCAAACATATACACTCTCTTCCCAATCTATCTATCTATCTCTCTCTCTCCCTTTCTCTCCCACCTCCCTTTGTCTCTCCCCTATCACGCACTCTCTCCCTTTCTTTCTCACCTCTCTTTGTCTCTCCCCCATCACTCTCTCTCTCTATCTCCCTCTCTTCGCTCCAACTCTATCATTTTCTCCCTCCCTCTCCCCCTCTACCTCTCTCTATCTTTCCTCCTCTGCTCTCTCCCTCACTCTCTCTCCATCTCTCATTTGTTCTCTCTCTCTCTCTCTCTCCTTCCCTCCTTCTTTGTCACTATCTCCCTCCCTCTTACCTCCCCTCCTGCCCTTGATCTTTCCCCTCACTTTGCTTGTTGATCTATGTTTGTTGTTGTCATCACTTGGATCCTTAGTTGGTTCTTACTAACATTATCTATATTATATAAATTCCACGTCTTTAAATATGAAAGTATTTCTATGGAATATTTTTAGGAGTCGTGAGTATAGAGGATTTAGATATATCTCAAAAGTAATTATAGCATTTTTCCTTTTCGCTTCAATTAAAAAATGTTATAAAATTAAATTAAATTAAAATATTTTATTGTTAAATAAGTTATGGTTTTTTGGCATGTGGTATTGATAAGCCATGGTATTGGATCATGGTATTGTTGTGAAATAAGTTATGATTTTTTTGCACATAGTATTGGGGTGAATACCCATGATTAGGAATCTTGTCATAGTGTTATAAAATATTTTGATTGTGAAATAAGTTATGTCTTTTGGGCATGTGGTATTAATAAGCCATGGTAATGTAACAAAGTCTATTCACAAGTTAATAATATCCATGGTAAAGTGTGGGTGAATATCATGGTTAAGAATATTTTCATATTGTTCTAGAATATTTATGATTGTGAAATAAGTTATGTTTTTTTGAGCATGTAGTATTGGTAAGCCATAATATTGACCCATTGTATTGTAACAAAAGCTAATTAAATTATGAATTAATAATATCACTTTTAATTTTTCCTTTTTTTAATTAAACCAACATTTAAAATTTACAGAGTTGCACTATATCTAAGCATCTACTCTATACTAAAATAAAGAACGACCTCTCAACAATAAAATAATCATCAATAACTTTTCTTTATAATTCGTCAATTTCAAGTCTAATCATATTTTAAAACATTGCCCAACATCGTTTTATTTTATGGTCAAACTATAAATAATTCATTTAAGATGCAGAGGGAATCATATTTTAAAATGTTCCCCAACATCGTTTTATTTTATGGTCAAACCATAAATAATTCATTTAAGATGCAGAGGGAATGCTTCATAAGAACATTTTACTCGTCAAACATGTTAACCAGTTTTTCTCAATATCGTTAATATTGGTTGCAAGAAAGCTAAGTTAATATGCGACTAATTAATAATCATACTGCTGGGTATAAATAGTATTAAATGTTAAGTGGGATCTCGCACAATTGAAATTTGACAATGTATAGACCATTTCATATAATAATACTTCATGCTGTGTTAAAAAGTGATTATGAACCATTAATATAATATTTAATGCTGTTTTATGCTGTTTAATAAAGTGATTATTTACTCTATAACATTATAACATTTAATATTATTTAATAGAGTGATTATTGAACAGGTTACTGTTATTAACAAAATCGTTATGCAGTTAAGAGTTTAATTTTCATTATCCATTAGAAAATAGGTTATTTTTCCAAAACTAACCGCCAATAATAAGTATCCTCTGCCATGAATTTTACAATTAAATTAGTAATTATCTACACCATTAAGAACCACTTATCAATAAATTGCATTTAATAAAGTGATGACTTAAGGAATAATGAAATTATATTGATAGGCTTCTAAATGAATTGCATTAATAATGCGATGACGAAAGAAATCATGAAATTATAGAAGCAATACGGCCGTTCTTATATGAAATTATAGAAGCAATACGCCGTTCTTATTTTCAACCCTATTGAAATATAAATGAGTCTGAACAGAGGAATAGGAGTTGACATGCCAGAGGAATAGGAGTTCTCTTCTTGTTAACATTCCAAAATTAATTTTGAGAAAAATATAAATACAAGGCAACTCCCCTAGCATATCAAGTTGCATTTATATTTTAGTAGGGTTGGAAATAAGAACGGCCATTATTCTGACCCTCATGGAGATTGCAAAATGTCGAAATTTTGTGGCCACGACACGATTTGTCAATAACAACGTGCCAAAGTAACCAATCCCGAACTTCTAGAAGCAATATTGACAATCGACCTCTAACGAAATGTCTAAGAGACAACTCGCCAATAAATTTGGTGAACAACGTGATAACGTAAGCAGTCCTGAACTTCTGAAAGCAATGTCAACCTTTTACAGGCAATCGTATGACTTCCGCTAAATGTCTGCCAGATTTTTATTTTACTGTTCGAAGGTTCAATCTGTGATGACAACTCTTCTGGCCTCGACTCAGGCCAGTGGAGAATCTGCGAACGGAAGCAATCATTAACTTCTAGAAGTAGTCATTGAACCTCTAGTTGCTAGTTGTAGACCACGCATTACAGTTAATGGTTATTTCTTTGTAAGATTATATCTGTGATTACACATGTTTAACATTGGATTTAAAGTTTTTGAACGGTGAATTTATGGTTACTATCGCTACAGCTTTAAAGTGTCCAACATATAACCTATCATTAGTGTAAACATACAACCACATCTAAAAAAATCCATTGTCTAATATATAACCTATCATTAGTGTCGAACATACAACCACATCTAAATAAGTTCATTGAATTTAATTTTATGGTTTTTTTAAGGAGTTGTCTATAATGCGACTTTTTGAAGATTCCGGTGACGGAATCCGGCGAAGAAATTGAGGTCAAATCTTGATTTCTTGCAGTTAAAATGGTTTTTTAACTGCATATTTGGATTAAGCACCCTGAAAAACCCCTGGGACGCTTTCATTGTGCAGAAACTAGCTATCAAACTTGCGATTCCAATAATTCTTGCCGGATTTCGACCGGAAAAATCCGCCAGAAAAGCTCTCAAAAAGTCGCGTTATAGACAACTCCTTTTTTTAATGTATATCTCCATAGCCCGTAATCATGTTTACTGTTATATTTGGAATTTTTAGCATATACAAAGTTTCCACTAGTCTCACGAGACTACTCATCAATAGGGATTCAAGTTTATCAGATCATACAAGAGTGTTGGAAAGAATATTAAAAAAAAAAATTCTGTGAAAGCTGTTTAACATTCATTTTAATGATCACTCTATTTTCTCCTTCCTTTATATCCTCTACAACACTCTTTTCTGATCTGCTAAGCTTGACTCTTGCTGATAGGCGCTAAGACCAGTGGAAATGTTGCATATGTTAAAAATTCCAGATATGACTGTAAACATGATTACCGGCTATAAAAAATATACATAAAACAAAGTGTAAAATTATATTCAGTTAACTTATTTAGATGTGGAAGTACAGAGTATTTATTAATTAACCTGCTACTAGATTGATATTGATTACTGTGGGATTGCACGGTGCATCACGTTGGATTATTTCAGGCGCCACCCAGACATGCATACTATAACTTAAACAGGGCCTGCCTGCCTGAGAGCGCTCCGTGACTGCGTTAAATTATTTGTTTGAAGAGCGTAACCATGTCCGCGTTTCGATTCTCACTATGGAGTGCATTTGCATTTCAGGCTAGCTTGTTGGTTGGTGTTTGGGCAATCGGGGATAAAATTACTAACTCCAAGACACAGAAAGTGGGCACAGTTTTGTGTTTAGGAGAATCCTTGGTAGATCCTGGAAACAACAACCGTATTCCCACGCTAATCAGGAGCAACTTTACCCATATGGCACAAATTTTGTGGAACACTATCCCACTGCGAGATTCTCGGATGGAAAAAAAATTCAATACTATTTGGGTAAGCACAATGTTATTAATTAATTGGGTACACTAGTCAATCTTTCTTTTTTTGGGTTATTTGATTTTTTTAATTAAATTTTTTTTGTCGGATGGTTTAAATTTAAATATCACAGTATATTCTGGTCTTGGTTACTATATTAATAGATGGAATTCATATCACTAAGTTAGATGCATATCTAAATTATATGTTTAAACTATATCAAAATTAGAAAAATTTAATTAAAAAAATGTTAAAATATTAACATGGTTTTTAAACCAATTTTGAAACATTGTTCCTACCTAAAAAATTATAAAATAGTTTTGGTTTTAACATATTAATATTAATATTTTGAAACAGTGTTCCTACCTAAAAAATTATAAAATAGTTTTGGTTTTAACATATTAATATTAATATGGTTTTGAATTTTTTTGAAAGAAAAGAAAAAACTTATGATAGTCTTTTAATCAATATTAACATCGTTTTGATTTTCTAGGAAATGAACAAAAAAATTATGACAGTAATTTTACCTGTGAAGATATATGACGAGTTTTAAGTTTAATAGTAATTTTGATGATGATTAACGTCCCCTGAGACCAAATAATGGTCTATCGGACCTAAAGAAACAAATTATCTATTTTGATTTAAGATTTTATTCCTATGCTCAAAAAGCTTGGAGAGAAGCCTCCCGAGCTCACTATAATTTTGACATTGTAAAAGGCTAGGAAGGTCAGTATTGTAACAAAGATTGTGAAACTGAGATCTAATGTGGTTATGCGCGGCGCACTCTAAGAGGAAGTGGTTTTCATCCTCGATGTTCCTATTCTCACATATATGGCAAATCCTTTCCGTCCATGGCGTTTTAGGAACTGCCCAACGACCTGTTTCGCTATGGAGCTCATGAGAATTCGTTCTAATCTTTGCTATATTAATTTTCTTCTTTGAGCTAGTTAAAATAGAGAGATACTTTTGATCTTCTAGGGTGGGGTTGATGACTTTCTTATAATAACTTAATTTTCTTTTAGCCGCTAAGTCTTTCTCACACCACATTTTTTCTTTGAACTTAGAAGTAACAATATCTTTAATGTTATTTATGTTTTGCAATGCATCATTTTCGTTGATCTCCCAATAGTTTAACCAGGCCCTTGTGTCTTTATGCCACCCTCGATTGAGCCTTAGGTGGTTTTGGCTAGAATTTAAAGCTAGCTTAGGAAGTCTATGATCGTCTATGTTACTGATTTTGTGCTTGTACAACAGAAACCTAAGCATAGCTACGCTCTCAATAGGGGAAAGACCTGCTTCTATAAGGAGAATAGGATAGGGTGTATTACTTTTAATTTTCAGGTTATAAGTTATAAAAAGCTTCTGGATTTGCTCAATCTTTCTCCATGATTCTCTGGAAATGCTGCAACCCCAAACCTCATAGCCATATAAGATAACAAGAGTGACTAAAGTTTTAAAGAGGAACTTCATTTTATCCCACATTACAAGGTTTTCTATTTTACAATTATTTTCAAGACCAAAGTAAGCTTTCCACCCCCCATTAATCCTTTTCTCAATGCTATGGTTCTGGTTGAGCTTGTGATGAATATCAATTCCTAGGTACTTGTAAGAATACACTTCCTCCAAGTTATTATTGTCATACATAAAATTAGCATAAGTGTCCTTCTTGGATTTGATAATCATAACTTTTGTTTTGTCAGTGTTAACAGTCATACCCATGGTAGAGCAGAAATCCTTAAGAAGCCTGAGTTGCTTATTAAGATCAGATGGGCACCTTGCCAAAAGAACAATATCGTCAGCATAAAGAAGAAGGATGACGACTATCCCAGCTAAGATCGTGCCATCACATCCTGCTTCCTCTAAATAGCCTTCGAGCTTATCGATGTAAATGCCAAATAGGGTAGGGGAGAGGGGAAACCTTGTTTAACTCCGATGTTACACTTAATATCTTTCGACCACCCTTCATTGCTCTTTAGCATGGCAATTACATTCTCGTATAACCTTATAGCAGTAGCTCTCAACTCGAGAGGAACCTTTAGCTCTTCTAATCTATTCCAAAGTTTGTATCTAGGAACCGTATCGAAATCCTTTCTAAAGTCCACAAAGCAACAAAATAAATTGGATTTCCCATTACGACATTCCTCCGCAATGATCCTAAGCGTAACAAGGTGGTCTATTGTTGAGTGATGCCTTCTGAAACCTGCTTGGCCTTTAGCCCGCTTACCTTCACTTTCAAGCCATATGCTTAACTTCTTTTCCAAAATACTACCATATAACTTGGCTAAGAGAGGGCTGATCATAATTGTTCTATAATTAGAGGGGTTATTTGTATCCCCACTTTTAAAAATAGGGATAATGAGGCTCTCAGTCCAAGGTTTAGGGAACCCTTGCTTGACTGCTTGATTGAAAAGCTTGTGGATGTGGGGGATGAGGACAGGACCTCCAATTTTTAAAATTTCCGCTTGGTAACCTTCAATGTCCTTAGCTTTCCCATTAGCGAGGCAATTAACCCCAAACTTAATGTCTTCTAAAGAGAAAACTTCTTTCGTTGTGAGAAGGGTTTCCAAATTATCCATGACATTTGGAGACTCATAAAGCTTTTTAAGATAGGAATTCCAATCGTGAAGAGCAATTTTATTATTATCCTTAGTCTTCCTAGTTAGAATCTGCCTCCAAAATTTCTTAGGAGCTACCTTAGAGATCTGTAAGAGATTCTCCTATATTTGACGGATGTACTGCCTCTTTTTCCTTTTAGTTAGGGCTTTGTATATTTTTATCTTGTCCATTTTAAGAGATTCATCAATAGCTCCCTTAATTGCTCTCCTTGCACTTTTACAATCTTTGTCATACCATGGATTGGTTTTGCTATTTCTTTTATTATTTGAAACTTCAATTGAGAACTTGTTAATAGAATATGAGAGGGTTGTAGTAAAATTATGATAGAGTTCTTCTATGTTGTCTATATTAGATAAAGGAAGCAAATTAGTTTTTAATTCATTTAGAAAGAGATCATTTTTATTTCTATCAAATATTAAGTTCTTTTGGCTATAAGTATTATTTTCTATGGGAACTCTATGCATGACAAAATTGAGAGTTATAAGTAAAGGCCTATGATCAGAGTCAGGTTCGTGGTCATTTAAGATGTCAAAATTTATTATTTCATTGTATAATGGGAGATCGGAAATAACGTAGTCTACCACGCTGCTACCAAGTCCATGGATGCAGGTCATCTTGCTAGAATTGGGCCACTCCTTTAGACCATTGCAAATTATGAGATCCTGAGCACTACAGAGCTTGACTAGCTCCGACCCAAACAAATTTTCCCCGACATCTTCAGAGTTCCTTTTGTACCTGCTATCCAGAGTAGGGTCTTCATCTAACCAAAGAGGATTAGGGTTGGAATGATTGCTTAGAATAATAGCTTGGTTGTTTGAAGTTCGAGCATTAAAGTCACCTATTAAAAGGATATTACCGTCATTCCTTAGGCTAGAAATATCATTCTCTAAACAATTGTAAGGGTTAGTTTTATCTAGATTCTTCTTCTTATAGAAGTTAGAATTAATGGGGGGAAAATAACATATTGCTATGTAGGACTATTTATTATTAATGTCTTTGATCTCTATCCAACTATATTGGTTGTGAGGGTCGTTTTTATAAATCCTAACATGGGGGGAGATGTTCTTCTTAATGTAACAAGCTATTCCCCCAATGCCTCTACGGGAGGATCGCTTGTTCCAGGTAGACCATAGCGTAAAGCCATCTATGTTAGTGACCTTAGATTCTTCGTGCTCCCAAGTTTCAACAAGAAAAATAATATCAACATCATTTGAAATCCAACTTAGCTTGGGGCCTTTGTTCCATGGGAAGCCCCGACAATTCCAAGAAAGGATCCGAAGCATGTTTAATTGCTATTGATTACTATCTTTTTGGTTTCTATCTCGAACAAAGGCTTTTCTATTTCTGATTATTGCCCATTTTCCTTCCTTTCTAGCTTCTTTTACCTTTTGAACCTCCTTTCTTAATTCTGCTTGGTCTTCTGGAATGAGATCTTCATTTATGAATATTCCCGTTCCTTTTAGACTTGAGGTTTTACTAAGTATGTCGTGATTATGATCAGTGGAGCCCACCTTTATGCGGATTAGTCTTCCTTTATTCTTGGTTAATTTCCCCAGCCTTGTTGCTTCTGTGAGACATAATGTTTCAATTTGTAATCTATTATGTAGTTCTGTCTGGGCTAAGGCTAAAGTATCCTTATCTACTTCCTCTTTTAAGCCGAATATTATAAGGTTTAAGGCCCTTTTGTTACGCTCGTGGTCTAATTCTATTAATTTTTTCATTTCATCTTTAATTGGTTTGATATCTAACTTATCTACCACATTATTTAGGGTGAGACGACTATTAACTTTTTCTTCTAGTTCTTTAATCATGTCTTTATATTATAATATATAACATATAATTTAAGTAGATTTGATTTGAAAATTCATTATAAATTATAACATAATACTAAATTTAATATTAATATTGATATTAATTTGAAAATTCATTATTAATATTAATATTAATTAATAGAAACAAAAATATTAATACCATTTTTAATATTATTGATGATGATGATGGTGGTGGTTAAAGTCCGGTGAGACCCTAAAAAAACAAATTATTTATTTTGATTTAAGATTTTATTCCTATTGTTTGTTAATATTAACAATATTCAATTAATAATATTAATATTATTAATGATATTAATATTATTATTATAAACAAGGAGTTGGTTTTAGTGTGATTTTTTGGAAGTTTTTTCTTTAATTTCTCTAAAATATTATTGGAATTCATTGAAATCACAATATTGATGGGTAAACCCTATTCAATAGAAGTGTCGTAGGGGTTTTTCATGTTGGTGAATCCATATATACAATCAAAAAACTAGTTTAAATAATACAAATCAAGATTTCACATCACTAAAACTCTCAAAAATCGCACTATAGACAACTCATAAATAATATTAACATTAATATTGATAATTAATGTTAATAAATAATGTTAAGGACACTTGGTATTAACAACAATATAAATAAATTTTGTAAATAATTTTATTTTTAATATTAATTAATATGAGTACAAATATTATTACTTTTAATATTATTAATATTTACAAATATTAAATAAATATTAATTTTAATGTTAATGTTATTTATTAATATTAATAACATATAATTAATATTATTATTATAAATAATCTTAGCAATTTTTTTTATTAAAAATAATATTAATAAATTTTCGAGTTATTATTCACCTGTGGGTAACACTCTCTCTGGTTCAGTGAGACTGCATTCCATGCCTTAGCGGGAGATAGACAATTTTAATTTACAATATTATTTATTTATTATAATTATTATTTTATTAATATTATTAATATTTATATTAATTAATATTAATAACATTTAATTAAAAATATTAATAACATTAACATTATTACTATAAATATTATTAACATTAATATTGATAAATAATTTTAATAACCTTTATTTATTTTTTGTAAGCTTGGTAGGACTCTCCGATTTTCATGTCCATGCCCCACTACCGAAGATTTGAACCTAAGACACTTCATTTCCACTGCCACTACCTCTTGAGCTACCCCAGGATGTCAACAACCTTTATTATTAACAATAACATTAATAAATTTTACTACTAATATTATCATTATTATTATTAGTATTAATTAATAAATACTAATATTAATATGATTATCATTAACATTAAATTTAATGATATTAAATATTTATAACATTTTAATATAATTTTTTATATTAATATTAGTGTTTAACATTAATAGTAATTTGAATATTAATTATTAATATTAATAATAATTAATATTGATACTAATTAATATTATTGATAGTAATTAATTTGAATACGAATATTTATATTATGAAACTATACTTGTGTAAGTATCATGTTGTATATGATTCTAAAGTTCATAGTGTTATTATTTCTTTGGCTAGACAATAATACATGATACAAAAGGTGGAAGTACATGTTGTGTATGATTCTAAAGCTTATAATGTTATTATTTCTTTGGCTAGACAATAATACATGATACAAAAGGTAGCCTTGCCTGCTTCCATTTCTTTGATCTTTGCTAAGCAACACAATAAAGTTATCTCCTAGACCAGGGATTTTTTCTTCTTCTTGATTTTATCTCAAAGTAAGGAGAATATTTGTGGCCACATCCATGGCTTCCACAGAGGGCTCCTCCATATAGCATAGGCAAGGGGATAAGGTCATGGAAAAATACATAGACATCTTCTCTTCACGCATGAGGGTACCTCTACACTATCACATCAAGCATTCAATTAATATGAACCCTGATGTACCTCTAGCCAATGGGACAATATACCACTACTCTCTTCTAAAAAATGAGGAAATCAAGTGGCAGATGCAGGAGATGCCACTAAAAGGGCACATTTCACAAATTTCCTCACCTTGTCGAATCCCAATTTTACTCATGCAAAAGAAGGATGGGACCTTGAGACTCTGCACTAATTATGGGGCTCTAAACAAAATCACAATTAGGAGCAAGTATCCGACTAACTAGATTGAAAATCTTCTTGATCCAGTAGAACCAACTAATGTGTGGAAGATTCCTTTCAAGTTTAAGGAGGGTCTTTTTGTTAAAAAATTATATATTACAGAGCAATGAAACACATAAAATATATTGCAGAAACATAAACAAATAAAACAAATAAAACAAGAGAGACAAAGATATACATGGTTCACCCAATTTGGGCTACGTCCACGGAGAAACAGTTAGTTGTTCCTTTTATATTATGTAGCAAACAGAAGAGATACAACCTACAATAGATCCGTTGTTATTCCCTCTTCGCTCTCACACAATCTCCTCTCTCTTTCTCACTCATAATAATGATCTACATAGACGCAATACAATTCCCTCATATATAGCGAGGGGTTGCCTTCTGTTAGAGCCTAGATTTACCTCAGGCTGAAAAGGCAGGATCCAGGACCAACATCAAACCACACTCAGCCTCGTAGCTAGCCCTACAAGGATAGGAGAGGGCTCTCTCCGGGTCAATCTTAGCAAATGATGATCGATTGGGGCTTGAGATGACTGAAATATCTTCTGATGTTAGGCTAGGTATGAAGTGCAAGGATTTGATTTGATTTTTTGAGGGTTTTGTTGGAATCAAGGGAAAGGCAATTTTGGGTCTGGGGATGAAGGCCAGTTTTGCAGAGTTCTGATTGGGGCAAGAAAGGCAATCGTTTTGATGCTTTAATTTGTAAAGGTGGAGGTTTCAGACCAGTGAGAAGCTGAAGAGGGCAAGAGGGTACCAAGAATCCTCTTCAAACTGAAGAAAACATTGAAAATTAAACAAAACTAACAGGTAGAGCACAACAAGCTAATGAATTCTACCTTTATCACTCATTTGTTTAATTTCAGAAGCAAAGAGAAAAGAAAATGATGCACATAAATTTTAGTGAACTCAAAAATTACATAGAGAAGAACACCATCAAAACACAGAGCCATAGGGATCCCAAAAAGTGCTGCAAAACCAGGTCTTTCCTTTGCCAAAAATGTAGAAATCAAATGTACAATGGAGTGCCAAGCAATCCCAAGTGTCCAACCATGAACATGACTGAGAAATTACATGATATAGACAAGCCTAACTCCTTTCCATGACTCTAGTGGTCGAGCTCATCATTCTAGGGGTCAAGCTCATCATTCTAGGGGTTGAGCTCATCATTCTAGGGGTCAAGGTCATCATTCTAGGAGTTGTTTCAACCATATCTAAACAAGGAACTGAAAAATAGGCAATGAAACAACTTGCCTCTATATAAAAGGAAACTGATTCATTCACTACCTTTTCACTTTTTAGTGAATGCATCTTCTAGAAAAAGTAAAAATGTGCCAAAATTACACCATGGTCATGAAATTACGTCCAATTAGATCAAGAGTTACATGAAAAAGTGAAATTTGTCAAAAGTAGGCAAAATTCTGAGTTTCTGAGAGAAAAATAGGCCAAATTTCCCTATGCACCGCGCTTGAAATCTGTATGCATAGCACAACGTTGAGGCTGATTTTGAGGACCTTCCCGAAGTCCAAATTGAGCTCATGATAGCTTGTTGGAAAGCCCTGTTTGCATAATTTCCAACCCAAGTGGAATTTCTGGATTTGGTGTCCATTTGCCCCTCCAAAAGTCTAATCTCCCAACACTGCTTCCTGTGGGTGCAAAAAGTGGCAGAAAGGACATTTTTAGGGTGTTTTTGACCCTTTAGGCAACCCAGAACTTGATGAAATCCTTAGGTAATCCATAGGCATGCACAACTTTTCATAACAAATCCATAAATGTAAATTTTTCCCCCTGAAGAGTTGCCAATTGTAAGCGCGTGCCAAGTGGCGCTACGCATCGGGTAGGAAAATTTGTTTTGTGACAAAAAAAATGTTGGCATTATGATTCAAGTTTGGGGCTATGGCACAGGTGTTGTACTTGATGGCAACTCACTCAAGTGGCGGATCTCTATTCAGGCTCTCAAAATCATAGAAAATGAGATACCCGTAGGTGATCCTAAGAGAAGCTGCAGACCCGCAGATACGCCGACCAAGAAGTGCGGACATATCCGTAGGTGCTCCATTCAGAAGGTGTGGACCCCAGTTCACTCACTCCAATGCAGAGAAGCGCGCACACGTGGGGTTTCTTATGTTTGGCCCTTGGTATTTAGCCCGTCGATCATGATCCTATGGTTTTGGCCCGTGGTATAAGATCTAAAGTATTGAACCTCGGTTTGGATCCCTTGCATTGGCTTTCGATGGTTTTGTCCCATGTTGTGAATAAGGGCTTGCCTATAAAAAGGAAAGAAGATCACTTGGCTAGACACTTGTGAAAATTGAATATCTTAAGATCTGAAATTTTGGGTGATCGATTTTAAAATCTAGATCTAAATCAAGGTGAATTTTAAGGCGAATCTATTGATAGGTCGTGATCTCTCAAGCGCATATCTATGGATCTGACTGTCTTTGGCACATTGGAGGACTGTTAATTTGGCTCTATTCAGAGGTCCACAGGTGATCCACAGCATAGGTGCGGGGGTCCGCAGCGCAGCAGAAGGCGCAGGTGCGGGGATCCGCAGCGCAGCAGAAGCCGCAGGTGCGAGGTATGCAACGCAGAAGAAGGCACAGTGCGGAGGTACACAGGGGAACAGAAGGACCAGGTGCGGAGGTACGCTGTCAGGCAGACAGTGCGGGTGCGGATCTGAGCAGCGGTATGAAGGGCAGCAGAAGGTGTAGGTGCGGAGGTACGCAGAGCATAAGAAGGACCAGGTGTGGATTTGCACAGTTTAGACACAGAAGAGCTGCGGATATTCGCAGGCCTCTATTGGTGAAGTTGCAGACCTTTCTTGAAACATTTGTTGGCTGTATCTTATCTATTGCTGAAGAATTCTGGGTTTAGATTATTGGTATTATTGATCTGGTTACTGCATTCTGAGAAGTTATTGGTTGATTCATTGGTTGATTGAAAAAGTTGATTGGGTGATTCACATGTACTTGATGATTATTTGATGTTCATGGATCCAGTTTGAAAATTTATGAAAAGTGGTCCTTGGAAGAAAAGAAGTAGGGGGTTGTAGCTCCCTTCCAGGAGAGACTTGAAAATGAGAGAGGGTGGTAGCTCTCTGTAGGTTGCAGCCTACGTACTTGTAAAGGACTGCACCTGTACAAAATCATTGTAAAAGAAGTTTCTAATTGAAAGAAGATAGAGACATATTGCAGTAGGTGGTTTTCACCCACATTGGGTTTCCACCTTATATCTGGTGTTCTTTGGTGTGATTATCTATTTTTCCTGTTCTTGCTCATTATTATATGGTACTGACATACAAACTAATGATCAATATCTGAAGAATAACTTAAAGTATAAATCTGGAAGATATATTGAAAATAATTTGATAATACTGATTCACCCCCCCTCTCAGTATTATTTCCAACAATTTGTATCAGAGCAGGTCCTTCCAAAGAAGCTTGATCGCTTGGAGGAAGATCCATCATCATGAGCAACTACGAGGGAGAAGCATCTATCAGGTCACCGATTTTTGATGGGACAAACTTTGTATATTGGAAGGTAAGACTTACTACCTATCTTCAATCACTTGGTACAGAAGTCTCGGATATCATAGATACAGGGTACACTTTTCCTTCAGCAACTCCTACAGATCCGGCTGAGAAGAAGAAATATGAAACAAATGCAAAAGCAGTCAATACTCTATTAGGATGCCTATCTCAATCAGAATTTGTCAAGGTAATGCAATATAAATCCGCAAAAGAAATATGGGACAAGATTGTTCTGAGCTATGAAGGAGATGAACAGGTAAAATGAGAAAAACTTCAAACCCTCAGGATTCAGTATGAAAATCTCAGAATGCACAATGATGAAAGTGTGGCTAACTATTTCCTTCATGTAGATGAGATTGTTATTTGTATGAAAAATTAGGGTGAAGAAATAAAAGAGGCTGTTGTGGTTGAAAAGGTTCTAAGATCTTTGTCCCCTAGGTTTGAATCTAAAGTTTTTGCAATAGAAGAAAAGGAGAATCTACGAAACCTTACCATGTCACAACTACACGGGATTCTAACTGCTAATGAAATGAGGAAGGGAGGACCATCAGACAGGAGATAAGTCAAGGCTTCAAGCAAAGGAGACTACTATGAGTTAGGACATGCGTCAGAAGAGGAAGAAGAATCAAATTTTGTCAAAAACCTTCAACGGGGTACTGGAAGATTCAGAGGTAAGTTACCTTCCAAATGTTTTGCTTGTGGGAGAGTCGGCCACTATGCTGCCAAATGTCCTCATAAGGATAAAACTGACAAAGGGAAGGAACCTGTTAGATGGAACAATAAACAGAATGTAACTAAGAAAAGTTACTATACTCATGAAGATAGTGATGGTCTTTCAAATAGTGATGAAGATGAACGAGGTAATAACTATAAACTTTTAATGGCTTTTGAAGATGATGATTACATGGATGATATAGATGTGGATGGCTTTTATGAAGAGATTTCTAGACTCAAAACATGTTTAGAAGAAAAGAATGTGATCATTGATACTTTGCAATTCCAACATGATGAAAAAGAAAAATTTCTTGAGAAGTTAGAATGTGAAATTGTTGGCCTTAGAAAAGAAATTGAGAAAACAAAGGCTCTTAATCTTAAATTTGTTAAAGGATCTGAAACTCTGGATGAGATTATCAATGTACAACATTCTCCAGTAATCAAGACAGGTCTAGGGTATAATGGAGAAGCATCTCAAGCATCCACCTCAAAGAGTTATCTCAATGCAGCAAGGAGGGATGAGAAAAAGCCCAATGGAGATCACCAGGTAAAATAGGGACGAATTACATCAAGAATAAACAAGGACTACCAGGTAAATTAGGGGCAATCCACCTTAAGGATGAACAAAAGCTACAACCAGCCACAGGTTAAATCTTCTCAATTCGCCTCAAGAATGGATGACAATAGAAACTACAATCATTTGGCCGGTAGATTTGATAATCGTAGAAGTTTCCTCAATGGCCAATGTTTCTCTTGCCATAACTTTGGCCACAAAGCAGCTCAATGTGTTGCCTATAAACCAATCATGACTAGAGAAGCTCAAAAACAAAGAAGTATGATTGGGATCATGAAAAGGACCTATAACAACTTTTCGGCCCTTAAAAATGAAATCGAATGTTCTATTTGTAATAACTTTGGTCATGAAGATTCTGAATGCAGGAGCAGGTTTTGGCAGACAATGGAACAAGCCTCAAGTACCAGAACATGGAGAATAAAGGAACCACAACCAGAAAGATGTGGGATAGCCTTTTATGCAGAAGGACAGGAAAACCAATGGTACATCGACAACGGATGTTCGAAACATATGACAGGTGATAAAGAAAAACTTGAATCATATAGTGTTTTAGAAAAAAGAAATAAAGCTTATTTTGTAAATGATACCCCTGCAGTCATAAAAGGAAGAGGCACTGCTCAGTTGAAAGAAAAGGTCAAAGCTGGAAATGTTTTGTATGTTGATGGCTTGAAGCATAATTTTATGAGTGCCAGTCAGATGTGCGATCAAGGAACCGAGGTAATATTTTAATCAAATGGATGTAATGTTCGTGATCTTGATACAGGAAAAACAGGGATCAAAGGCAGGAGAACTCCAAATAACTTATACATATTTGAAGAAGGAAAACAACAATGCTATTTGAGCAAGGATGATGGACACTGGTTATGGCACCGGAGGTTGGGGCATCTAAGCTTTTCACAAATAAGGAAAGCATGCAAGTACCAGGCAGTTCGTGGTCTTCCAGATATCAAAATTCCAGACAACACCATATGCAAATCATGTCAATTTGGTAAGAAAACCATAATAACTTCCCTGAGAAGGAAGGATCAGCTAGCAGGCCTCTTGAACTAGTCCATACAGATGTATGTGGTCCATTTAGAACAAGGTCACCTCGAGGAGAAGAAACTTTATATTATTCATTGACGACTTCTCTAGGATGGTTTGGTTAGAACTTATGAAACACAAGGACGAAGCATTCAAAAAAATTAAATCTTTCAAAGCCTTGGCTGAAAACGAATCAGATCAAAAAATTAAGTGCCTCAGGTCTGATAGAGGTCGGGAGTTTACCTCAAATGAATTTTTTGATTTCTGTGAAGAACATGGAATAAGAAGGGAATTCTCTACAGCTAGGACTCCTCAGCAAAATGGAGTGGTGTAAAGGATGAACAGAATGGTTCAATAAATGGCTCGTGCTATGCTTGATGAGTCTGGAACTCCCGCAACCTTCTGGGATGAAGCTGCATTTGTTGCGGTTGTTATTCTCAGCAAAACAAATGTCCAAGTGAACAACACTCAAACTCCTCATGAGCTCTGGTATGGTGAGACTCCTTCGGTAAAGCATTTCAAAATTTTTGGAAGCAAATGTTATATTAAGAATAATGATGAACAACTTGGAAAACTTGAACCTAGAGCAGATGAAGGCATTCTCCTTGGTTATTCTCCTCACAGCAAAGCATATAAGTGTTACAATAAAATACTTGGAAGAATTGTTGACATCATTGATGTGGTGGTTGATGAAAAAGGAAACATTCCTAGGCAAGTAAATCATGAAAATATCGAGGAGGATGAAGACAGCCCTCCAAATCAGACTGAAGATGAAGAAGAACCTCAAGAGGCACCAGAGGAACAGACAAGGATAGAAGAGAAGACTCCATCCAGGTATGTTCAAAAGAATCATCCAGAATCTCAAATCTTGGGGCAAAAGGAGGCAGGCATACAAACAAGAAGAACAATTGCAGAAGCTTCAAGATATTTGACATTACTCTCCTTCACTGAACCACAAAATGTAAGAGAGGCATGCAAATATGAATGCTAGGTCAAGGCAATGGATGAAGAACTTGAGCAGATCGAAAAGAACAATACTTGGGAGTTGGTTCTTAGACCAAAACATAAGAATGTCATAGGGACAAAATGGGTCTTCAAAAATAAGTTGAATGAAAATGGCGAAGTAATTAGAAACAAGGCCAGACTTGTTTGTAAAGGGTATACTCAACAAGAAGGAATAGAATTTGAAGAAACTTTTTCTCCTGTTGCAAGACTTGAGGCCATCCGAATGTTCCTTGCTCTCTCAAGCTTTCAGAAGTTCAAAGTATTTCAAATGGACGTGAATCAAGCCTTTCTGAATGGAGACTTAGAAGAAGAAGTATACATTGAGTATCCAGATGGTTTGATTCTTGGGAATGATCCAAATCTTGTATGTATACTGAAAAAGGCTCTCTATGGACTTAAATAGGCTCCAAGGGCTTGGTACTACCGTTTGGACAAATACCTTCATCAACAAGGTTTTTCAAAAGGATCAGCAGATAGAAATCTTTATATAAAAATTGAAAATGACAAATTGCTAATACTTGTTGTGTATGTAGATGATATTATCTTTGGCAGCAATGAAGAAGCTATGAGTCAAAGCTTTTCCTTGGTGATGCAGAAAGAATTCGAAATGTGTTTGCTTGGAGAACTGACATACTTTCTTGGTTTGCAAATCCAACAAAATGAAGACGATATCTTTTTGTCTCAAACCAAGTATCTCAAGTAGATCTTGAAGAAATATGGCATGGAAGATGCAAAACCAGTATGTACCCCCATGGTTACAGGATGCAGCCTCAGTGAAAATGATGAATCAGCAGCAGTGCATCAGCCAACCTATAGATCTATGATTGGAATTCTACTTTATTTGACAGGTACCTGACTAGACATTATGCATGCAGTGGGAATAGTTGGAAGATTTCAGGCAAACCCAAAGGAAACTCATCTTCAGGCAGTGAAGAGAATTTTCAAGTACCTTCAAGGAACTCAAAACTATGGCTTATGGTATCCTAGAAATACAGATCTCACTCTTCATGCTTATACAGATGCAGATTGGGCTGGAAATGTGGATGACAGAAAGAGCAAAAGTGATGGTGCATTCTTTACGGGTTCCAGATTAGTATCTTGGTTCAATAAGAAACAGAGTTCGATTTCTTTATCTACAACTGAAGCGGAATATGTGGCTGCTGCACTCAACTCCTTTGGATGATGCAGACCTTGCAGGATTTTCAAATCACTTGTACACCACCTATCTCCATCCTATGTGATAATACGAGTGCTATCAGCATTTCAAAGAACCCAGTCATGCATTCAAAGACCAAGCATATACCTATCAAATATCATTTTCTTCGGGAACAAGTGCTTGAACAAAAGGTCAAGTTGGAGAATGTTCCTTCTAAGGAACAAGTTGCTGATATACTCACCAAACCATTGCCCAGGGAGACCTTTGAATACCTCAGGCAAAAGCTGGGGGTAGCTGATGCATCATCTTGTTGTTGAATCTCATCTATTCCAGAGATTGTTGGTTGTACGCGAGTTTCATATGGGGTATATGCATACATTTGCTGGGTTATGGATTGGTCGAAGATCAAATGGCACAGGTTCAGGGGGAGCATATATTCTTCTAATAATGCATTGTTGGCATTATCTCGGAGGAGAAAGTACAAAAGGAGAACATGGATGTTGATCTAAATATTGCTGCTAATATGTCTCTATCTCTTTTGTCAAAGTCATGTATGGTGTATGGTATGGTTCTTCTTGAAGAAATTTTCTTTTGCAGATCTAGTCTATAGTCAGGGGGAGTTCATTAAGAAATTTTAGTAGGGACTCAAGGGGAGTATGGACAGCAAAGGAAGAGAATATCTTGGTCCACCGTTTGCCCTTGATGTCAAAGGGGGAGAATGAATTTGAGGATCTTGGGGTTGACATCAAGTCCAAAGGGGGAGATTGTTGGCATTATGATTCAGGTTTGGCGCTATGGCATAGGTGTTGTACTTGATGGCAACTCACTCAAGTGGCAGATCTCCATTCAGGCTATCAAAATCATAGAAAATGAGATACCCGTAGGATATGCTAAGAGAAGTTGCGGACCCGTAGGTACACCGACCAAGAAGTGTGGACATATTCGCAGTTGCTTCGTTCAGACTGTGCGGACCCTAGTTCACTCACTCCAATGCAGAGAAGCGTCCACACGTGGGGTTTCTTATGTTTGGCCCTTGGAATTTAGCCCGTCGATCATGATCCTACGATTTTGGTCCGTGGTATAGGATCTAAAGTATTGAACCCCGGTTTGGATCCCTTGTATTGGTTTTTGATGGTTTTGTCCCATGGTGTGAATAAGGGCTTGCCTATAAAAAGGAAAGAAGATCACTTGGCTAGACACTTGTGAAAATTTAATATCTTAAGATCTGAAATTTTGGGTGATCGGTTTTAAAAGCTAGATCTAAATCAAGGTGAATTTTAAGGTGAATCTATTGATAGGTCATGATCTCTCAGGCGCATATCTGTGGATCTGACTGTCTATGGCACATTGGAGGATTGTTAATTTTGCTCTATTCAAAGGTTCGCAGGCGATCCACAGCGCAGGTGCAGGGGTCCGCAGTGCAGCAGAAGGCGTAGGTGCGGGGATCCGCAGCACAACAGAAGGCGCAGGTGCGAGGTACGTAGCGCAGAAGAAGGCACAGTGTGGAGGTACGCTGTCAGGCAGACAGTGCAGGTGCGGATCTGAGCAGAGGTACGCAGGGCAGCAGAAGGAGTAAGTGTGGAGGTACGTAGAGCAGAAGAAGTACTAGGTGCGAATCTACACAGTTTAGACACAGAAGAGCTGCATATATTCGCAGGCCTCTGTTGGTGAAGTTGCGAACCTTTCTTGAAACATTTTTTGGCTGTCTTTTATCTTTTGCTGAAGAGTTCTGGGTTTAGATTACTGGTATTGCTGATCTGGTTATTGCATTTTGAGAGGTTATTGGTTGATTCATTGGTTGATTGAAAAAGTTGATTGGGTGATTCACATGTACTTGATGATTATTTGATGTTCATGGATCCAGTTTGAAAATTTATGAAAAGTGGTCCTTGGAAGAAAAGAAGTAGGGGGTTGTAGCTCCCTTCCAGGAGAGACTGGAAAACGAGAGAGGGTTGTATCTCTCTACAGGTTGCAGCCTGCGTACTGGTAAAGGACTACACCAGTACAAAATCATTGTAAAAGAAGTTTCTAATGGAAAGAAGATAGAGACATATTGCAGCAAGTGGTTTTCACCAACATTTGGTTTCCACCTTATATCTGGTGTTCTTTGGTGTGATTATCTGTTTTTCCTCTTCTTGCTCATTATTATATGGTACTGACATACAAACTAATGATCAATATCTGAAGAATAACTTAAAGTATAAATCTGGAAGATATATTGAAAAGAATTTGATAATACTAATTCACACCCCCTCTCAGTATTATTTGCAACAAAAAAATTCAAAAATGACAAATTCTTTTCCAAATTCCTTGCAATTTGAGCTGAAAGTGCCTCATCAAGTACTATGCTCAGCCAAATAATCTTTGGCCAAAATCATGCCTTTTCACGCCTCCTCGATGCCTTCTTCATCTATGTCGCCTGAGGCAAAAATGAAGAGTTTGGTGCTTTATTTTATTTTGCCAAATGTGTCAAAGTCAAATGAGGGACTGTGGGAAAAAATGGGCAGTGAGAATGATGGAGTTTGTCAAGTGAGATTTAAAATGTGAAGATAGTCACTTGACTGCTTGGGGACTTGAGGATTTTATAAGTGAAATGAGAGAAGGAGAGTGATAGGGAATGATAGGGTTTAGGAATAGGGATAATAGAACTTAGGAATAAGTGATTTGGGATGTTAGGGAATAAGGAATTGACAAATGATAATATGATAGTGAAGGGGAAAGGAACCATAGGAAAGGAATGAGATTTGAAATACTTGGCACCAATGTCAAATTTTAACACTCAAATTTAAACCCTAAGAGGCAGTTTTTATCAAAATGAGAGGGTTTATGTTTTAAACTTTTAATTTCATATTCTTCCCTCCAAAGAACACCAAACACAAGCTAATAGCAATTCACAGCCTTACAAACTTACTTGGCGCGAGGAAAACTGAGTTGGTTTGAAATTTTTGGAAGGAGTGATGAACTTTTTTCTTGTCGGCCCTGTGCTCCGCGCGCACAACCCAGTGCACCGCGTAGGCTGTATGAACTGTGCACATTCAATTTTTCACTGTAGTAATTGGCTCTATGCACCGCGACTTGCCTATGCGATGCGACCACCTCCCAACGTGCCGCGCAGGCTGGCTTCACCACAGTTTCGACTTTTCACACTGACTTTTGCTTCCTCCATGATTTTTCTTTGTTTCACTGATGTCTTTGGCATGTAATTGGATTATTGAAACGAAAACATATCTCTTATGGCAAGAACTTTGATTTTTTATTTGAAGAAAACGCACTGTTTGAAAAATTTTGCACTTTTACAAAAGAATTATGTTTTTGTTTCCTTGTGATTTTTTGAACTGATGATGAATCTTGTCTATCTTTTGTAGGGATAGCTGGCATGGAATTTAGCACAGGCGACCAGGGTTGTACCTGAAAACTTTACAACTGAAAAAACTTTGGAAAATTACATGATATTTATTACAAAGGATGAAATTGACGATTTTTCTTCAAAACAAAGTTTTGAAGAAAAGTCATGATCAAAGATTGCGATGATGAAATTTGTGATGAAAACTTATTGTGAGCCTCCCTCATGTGCCTGCAGACATTATTAAACACTTTGAAGATGAAACCCTAGACCTAATGAGGTTTAAAACCCTAAAATGACTCTTTGCTGATCAAAAGACCAAACAAGACTATAAATGACTTTAAAATTGATTTTGATGAATAGACACGGACCAACAGGTACATGACATGAGGGGTATGAGTGAAAAGACCCTTCCGTCAAAAGATCGATGCTCCTAATGGAATGCAAATGACTGAACAAGAATGAGACCCCTAAAATGAAATGCAACAAAAGAGATTTTGATCTCTGATGGAGGGCTGAATAAACCGACTCTAACATTGGCTCCAATGGGGATGGTAGCTCCTTGGAGGTGCCAAGGACCACAGATCTTTGGGAGAGCAGACAGTGCCTTCAGCCATTGGGAAATGGAGTCAAAACATGAAAACTGACATTATGCAGACTGACTCTGGCTCAAGACTAAAACTAAAAGCCATAATAAAACCAAACATGACTAAATCATAACTAACAAACTGGAAAGATGCTCATATTTGAGCTTATCCATCAAACCTAATCTAATTTTTTTTTTCACCACCCGATCAAGTGAAATGGAACAGCTAATGCAACCACGTAAGCATCCTGGCTGGTATTTGATTTCTTCCCAAATGCTTTCTGATGCGCAGGAAAAGGGAAGAATCGAAAGGCAACTCCCATGGAAACTTGGAATCAAGTTCACTGAATAAAAACTTGCAAAGCATGAATTGACTGGATGACTTCAAGAATACTGCGAAAGGATCTTCATAAACATCACTATTGATTTCCATTAACACATTACCACTCTGGTCCAAGTAATCTTCTTAGCTAGATATTAAGATTTTCCTCACATCGGTGTTGTCTTTCTTTGGTGACAATAGCAGGCTGTCAAAAGGGTCATGAATTTCGTGAATAACCAAACTCTGTTGCTGATTCCAAATAGAACAGAAGTCTCCTTTATCAATCTCCTCATATGACTGCAAACCTTGGTATGGGCTATGTAATGAAAAATAGCAAACATCATGCAACACACGAGCAATAGGATCATCAAAAATTTGAGAAGACTATTGCGATGTATCCATTAAAACTGTATGACATCCTACTGGTTGTTCATATTTTTCTTTAGAGATATTACAAAGATTCTACCTTATAAACTAAAATACTTCGAAACAAAAGGGTACAGAATCCTCTTGCATCATTAAATCATGTATTTCGGCTTCCACGCCTTCATCTATAATCTGATCTTCAATTGTGTTTGGTGGCTGCAAATTTGGTGCTAGGGATGGTTTTGTATCCAAAATGATTTCATCAATCATTTCAGGGGAAGATTTCTCATTAAAAACTTGCTCAAGAATTTCGCTATCTGTCTCATCCTCAACATTAAAACTGGGAGATTTTTGATTTCCTACAGGTTGATCATTTGAAGATTTACTATACAATTTATCCTTCAAAAACTGAAATGATTTAAAACAGAAAGGTAGGGAATCTTCTTGTATTATTTGATCATATGTGCCAGCTTCCATGTCTTCATGTGCAACTTGACAATCAATGGCATTTGGGGGCTGGAAATCTGAATATGAGAAGTCTTGAAGAAGGTTTTTATTTCCCTCAAGATGGTCCAGATCAAGACTTGTTGAGAGTTGATTTTTAATTGCATGGAAATTGTCTCTGATGAACTAAAATGAATCAAAACAAAAAGGCAAAGATCCTTCACTTACTTCAAAATTTGCTACACTTTCCTCGTCATTGTCATAGCTGATATGCATTAGTTGATCACTGTACTCAAGCTGCTGAAAGTGAACTTCTTCCTCCCACAAACTAGCTGTTGATTTGTCTACAAGATTAGCTTCTGTTTGGAGAGCACAATCATCATCATACTGATCAAATTGAGGCAAATTGTCAGTATAAAACACATCATCAAGCATACATGTCATATCAACAGTTCTCTCTTATCCAAGATGATCTATAAGACAATCATTTCTTGGGTTGTGTTATATTCTTTCCACGTAGTTAATAAGGGGTTTGAAGGGCACCCGTAACCCCACTTTATGGGGTCTGGGGCAGCGCCCCGGAAAATTTTGGTTTTGGACCATATGTTAGGTTGGGTGGACCCACCTATGGTTTTGTGCATGATTTTCGCACATGTTTTTTGGACGCGATGGTTTTCAGTCCATGGTATTGGATGCTTCAGCATGTATAAATATGTATTATAACATTGAAAGAAACATAATGAAAAATCAAGCTGGTAGTCCTAGTTTGGGATCCAGGGGAAAATCTCTATGTATATGTGTTTTATGTGTTATGTTCTCGCATTGTTTATTTTATGTGTTTTAGAATTCGTATGCAGGTAATTTCTGTACGGGGTTAAAACCTACATAGACCTCCTTAATGAATGAGGGATTGTAGACCCTTCTTGACCTTGAAGTGATTGAGACTTCTAGGCTTGATGCTTCAATCTTGTAGATGCTTCTCCTTGATGATTGTTCTTGAGTTGCCATTTCCTTAATGTGTCACCTTACCTCTGATACCATGTTGAATAATCTAGGGCAAAGTAGTGTAGTGTGATTATTTGTTACTTTATAACAATTTGTGGAGTTTTTTTACTTTTGTTGTTAGCTTATTCTTATTATTAGTGCATATGTGTGTACTTCATCAAACTGTTACCAAAACATAAAAAAAAAGAACACGAGATGTTGGCTATCCACCAGGGCCAAAACCTCACTTCTCTTGAGAGGAAAACCCTTTAGTGAATTTCTCTTATTGAAGCTTATATTGATCAATGCCAAACCCTAGACCCCTGACTAATAGATGCCACTCCTGCATGAGGGAATTTTCCTTGTATGATAGAAACATCACCTCTATGTACATCATCATTATTGACAACAATTAATGCAACGGCCTACACCGTCTTAACACCAGGGCCCTGAGATGTAGTCCCTCCAGGACGAACTCCGTTATCAATGGCTTATGTTTTTATGTTGCTGATGATTATCATGTTACTTTTCTTTACAACATGCAGACACATTCATTTATGTTCTTTTAAAAACACAATTTAACACATCACGAAAGTAATAGGTCTTGCAAGGGTCCTTTGTCACACTTGGACCTAGATCAATAATTGTAGGAAGAAGGTGCGCAATGACAACTATCAATGAATTCACAAGAGGATGAAAGAAAAGTTGCAGTTGTCTCACAAACACACTTTTAAGAAGAGGTCAAAGATGAAAACTAGTTATGGCATTTGAGACTTGGTCATATCAATTTTGGAGGTTTGAATTTACTGCATAGGAAAAGCATGGTGAAGGGTTTGCCACTCATAGAAAAACCACACAACCTATGTGAAGGATGCATATTAGAAAAACAACATAGAGAATCATTTCCAGCAGGAAAGTCAATCACGGAAAAAGGACCTCTCGAGATTGTCCATTCATATTTATATGGACCAATACAAACAACATCAATTGGTTGATACTATTAATTCTTGACTTTCATACCACACAAGAAAGACATGTGTATACTTCCTAAAACATAAAAGTGAAGTGTTCAAGAATTTTAACTAATACAAATTTCTTGTTGAGAAGCAAAGTGGACAGTACATCAAGGTTCTGAGGACTAGAAAATGTGGCAAATACATCTCAAAACAATTCCTTTGCTTTTGCGGGGAGCATGGAATTCACAAGTAATTTACAACAAGGTATACACCTCAATAACATGGTGTCAGAGAAAGGAAAAATAGGACCATTATGGAAATCACAAGAAGTATGCTAAAGGCCAATCATTTTACAAATGACTATTGTTTGAAGTTGTGGTGTTGCAACATATATCATTAATAGGTGTCCAACCAAAAGTATCAAGAATATAGTTCCTAAAGAGGCGTGGAGAAGAACAAAGAATAGTATCACTCATATGAGAGTGTTTGGATGTGTGGCTTATGCACATGTTTGGGATGAATTAAGGAAGAAGTTCGATAAAAATGGGGAGAAATGTATATTTGTTAGCAATGGTGATGAATCGAAGGCATACAATCTTTACTATCCATTACCCAATAAGTTCATAATCAGTAGAGATGTGCAGTTCATAGAAGAGGAAGCATGGGATGGAAGTTTGGAAAGGAAAATCAATGTGAACAAATGTATACAATAGGAAGACAAAGAGGAATTGACCGCAACAAGTACTTCCTCGATGGTGACTCCTCCTACAGTTATTCAAACTCAAGAAAGCAGTCAGCAAGTGACACCGTCAACAAATAATAGGAGAATGTTACGCAATAAAATAAATAAGACTCCAATTACACTACAGAGACACGCAATGTCATCTACTTTAAGCAGGACATCAAGTGACATGTCAAATCCATCTTTCACAAGCATGAGAAGACAAAAGTTTATAAATTTAAGTGAAATTTATGAGAAAAATGAATTTGATGGTAACACAGGTATAAATTCCTTATTTGCATTATCTTTTCATGTAGATGACCCAATCCATTTTGAGGACGCAGTGAAAGAGGGAAAATGGGTAGTGGGAATGGATGAAGAAATAGAAGCAATAGAAAAGAATGACACATGGGAGTTAGTGGACCTTTTGAAAAGAAAAGAAGTCGTTGTAGTGAAAATTTTCTATAAGACGAAGAGAAACGTTGAAGGAAATATTGAAAGGCATAAAGAAAGGCTACTTGTGAAAGGATACAAGAAGAAACATGGAGGAAATTATGTGAGGATGTTTGTTCCAGTTGCAAGGATGGAGACAATGCACATCATGCTGTCAATTGTCGCACAACATAAATGGAAAGTGTATCAAATTGACGTGAAATCGGTGTTCTTGAATGGAGTGGAGAAAGACGAAGTATATGTTGTGAAACCACATGGTTATGAGGTAGAAGGCCAACAATACAAGGTGTATAGGTTGAAGAAACCTATTTATGGGATGAAATAAGCACCGTGTGGATGGTAGAGCATAATAGTCACTTACTTGATGGACAATAGCTTTGACAAATGTGACAATGATCCTACTCTTTACATAAAAGAGAGTGATGGTAATCTTCTTATTGTTGTTTTATATTTAGGTGATTTGATTTTTATAGGAAGTGATGATCTCCTCATTTTTTATTTCAAAGAAGTCATGAAAAGTGAGTTTGAAATGACAGACTTGAGGTTGTTAAGGTACTTTTTGGGTATAGAAGTGAAACAAACAGAAAATGGTATTTTCATTTCTCAAGCAATGTATGTAGCAAACATTTTGGAAAGGCTTAATATGTAGAACAACAAGCCCATGCCAACTCCAACTATCATGGGATTAAAATTAAGGAAGGAAGATTGCAATAGCAATGTTAATCCAACATTATATAAAAGTATGGTAGGAAGCTTTATGTATTTGACATAATCTATACCTCATATAATGTATGCAGTGAGCTTAGTTTCAAGGTTCATGGAGACACCTAAGGAGACACATTAGAAACCAACCAAAAAGATTTTAAGGCATGTCAATGGGACAAAGAAATATGGTATTGTATACAATATTGCAATTATTTTAGGCTGGTTGGCTACACTGATAGTGATTGGGCAGGAAGTGTTGATGATATAAAGAGAACGCCAAGATATGTATTTCATTTGAGTACGACAGACATTTCATGGGCCTCCAAGAAGCAACTGATATTGTCATTGTCAACAACATAAGCTTAATATGTCACAGCAGCAAGAACAACATGTCAAGTTGTTTGGATGAGAAGAATGTTAAAGGATTTGTAGAAGAAACAAGAAGGAATGAAAACTATTTACTGCGACAACAATTCCGCAATTGCACTCTTAGAGAATTTTTTTTTCATAAGAGGAGAAAGCACATTGACACGAAATATAATTTCATTAGAGAATTAATTAACAACGGTGAAATTGTGTTGCAACAGTGCAGGTCGCAAGATCAATTTGTTGACATCTTCATAAAGCCATTGGCACGAGAAAATTTTATTCATCTTAGAGATTGTTTGGGAATTATCAATGGTGGTAGTTGTGATCAAGGGAGTGTGTTGGAAAATTAATCCCTACCACCGCAATTATTAAACTGACAACAACCATACTTGTGGTACACGAGTGTATCAAGCAAGTAGATTTTTATTGTAGGTTGCATATTTTTTTTACAGGCTAAAGGACATGGATTAAATGAAATTATGGGTGAAAGTAAAAACTTCCCATTTCACAACATGCTAGATAATTAAGAACATAGAAGCATTTATTATAGGGTTGGTAAGACATATGGTCCAAATATTTATTCCGCAACTGATATTTGTACTCTGCAACGTTTGCAAGCTTAGAAAATGTTTTGTAGAATCACCCATCATGTGCTTTAATATTATGTCTTCTCATGAATTAATATATTAAAAATGTATGATTGAATATACAAGTATGTATAAGTATTTAATTTGAGTTACGAAGGTAAGTTTGAGAAGTAAGGAGAGAAAATCGTGGAGAAAACTTTGTTGTGCTCGTAAACCAAAACCGTTATCAGGTTTTACTAGAGGAGTGTAAATCTCCATAAGGAATATTGTGTTTACTTGGTGAAGGATTCGTAACTTCCATATGAATGTATCTTCATGTATTCCAAATATAATCAAAAGTATTTTTTATTTGATGCGCCCTTCACTCTTTTTACTCTATTTTGTTGTGTGTAAAATTTTGGGCCTTTTAACTTTGTCTTAGTTGCGCAAGTGAAATTATAAATTAACCTTCATGTCATTGTCTCAAGGAGACTCCTCTGGCTGAACTTTCAAATATCTAGTGCGACTGGATTGTGTTTAGCCATCGCTTCACTGCTCATGAACTCTACCCCATCTTCCCCTAACACAAGAGCTTTTCCTTTTCCTTGAGATTAATCTTCACTATTTCTGTGTACTTTAGAAGCATGGAAACAACTAGGAGCCAACCACACCAAGAACCTAAAAAACTCAGGAAAGTTCCAGCTATAAAAATATTGATTTTTCGTTATTTTATGAGGTTTCATGTTGGCCAGGCCCACAACCCCCTTTCGACCACAAGTTCATTCACTTAGGCTTCTCTCCGCCACTGCTACTACCTCGATAAAAAGTGGAACCAAGATTTTCTTGGTTGGGGCATTTGTTGGGCACACATCTTTGGCCAAGAGGGCCAATAAGAAATAAAAGAAAACTATTCAAAAATATTCAATCATGAAAATATCCATCAATAGAAAAATGAAACCAAAAAAATAAGTTACAACAAATAACATTAACCAACACTGTTGCAACTAAGCACAAAAAATCCAACTAAAAAAATAATTTTGCATAACTGGAATCGAGACTCCCTTTCACACAACACACAAGAATTTACATCATAATTTCCCCTTCCTCCCATAGCGGAAGGGAAATTGCGTAGTCCTTACACTCCCAAGAACATTCGTATCCAATTCTCGAGAGAGACCCAAAAGACAACCCCCTCTAAACAACAAACTTGCAACCCAATGAATACATATTCCCTAACCCTAGCAGCATGAGTTGGACATAATATTTTAATATTTCCTGGAAAGTATCTCATAACAAATTTTCCCTCCATGTCAAATTTGTTAACATTCCATCAGAAGTTAATTTTCAGCTGCATGTATATTTACATTTCCTGTCATTTCACTTTCATTTACATTTAAATTTTCTAAGGGTTACATTCAAGCTCCAACAACCAACCTCATAAAGTTTTTTACCTTACTTTTCTTATACTTTTGTGAAGGAATCTATAGGCCTCCCTTATTATTTTTGACATTATGTGCATGTTCTTCACTTGCAAATTTCACACAAAATTTTTTAGTTCCAAACGCACGTGGTCTCCCTAACTCCTTTGTTGTCTTCCTTGGCAATCCTTCCCTTTGTGCATAGGTCTTCTTCTCCCTCTTCATTTTAACAGAGCATTTATTTTTTCCTCCTTTGAGATTTTGTAACCTCATTCCTCGATTAACAATATCCATGATAGCTTCAGATGATTTCCTTTCTTCATCATGTCTATCGGCTGCACATGACTATATTTTATTAGTTTTAAAAAAATTAAGCTCTTGAGCCTCTCCTGATGCTCCTTGTACCACTTACTGGTTTGGAATTTTCCCATAGTCCATGAGACCTTCAATAAGTCTCTTCTCCTTATCTTCAAGGAGTGATCCTCCTTTTCGTTCCCAGTAGTGAACTACTTCTTTTGGCTCAACTGCTCTAAACTCCAGTCTTTTATCAAAGGTTTCATTCTCCATTTCCCTACCTCCTTGGATTTTTGGGATTTCTTACTAAAATCCTTTTGTTTGATAGGTATTCTGACCTCCTTCCTTAGGTCCCACATTGAATCTTCTTGCCTCTCTTGTAGTAGTTATAGTAGTATGACTACCCTTTTCTTTAGTTCCACCATCTCTCGATCAAACTCTTCTTGAAAAATTCCCTCATTACATTTTCTTTGACATATTTTTCTTCTCTTTTATGGCTAGAAGTTGAACCTTTATCATGAGTATGAATGGTAATTTTTATCCCTTTCTCTGTGGGCTTCTCCATGCTCATCATGAGATGCAACCTAGCCTTGTAACAAGCCTCACCTTAATTGTTACTTTCACACCTCATCTCCCCCTGGCTATTGGTGTTCCTCTTGGTTCCTTCCTCTAGTTCCTCTCGAGGAGTCCTTTCTCCTTTTTGGCGATTCCACCTTCTACTCACCTCCTGATAACTTTTCTCATTCTCTTCTCCCATTCTCTTCTCCTTGAGCACTCCCTCTATCCCCATTTCCAACCTTAGCTAGAATTCTTCGGATGAAAACTCTTTGTTGCAAGGGTTCCTTTCTGCCACAATATTTGAGAACACTGCTAGCTATCTTTTTCTCAGAGTTACCACCAATTTTTCTACTAGGAGAGTTCTTTTGTAATGAGCTCATCCTTTTTAGTCTAAGAGCTCCACATGATCTTTCAACTTTGTCATAGCTTCTGTAGCTATGATAGTTTTTACCTACAATTATCAACTTCTTCACTAAATCATAATAAAACACATAGACCAAATTTACCTCAATAACATTAGAGTGTTCTTCTCTACTCGAATATACTCTGCTCCCAAATCCCTTGGTTTCTGTTCTAAATCCTTTTGTGATAAATTCTTTACTAATTTAATGCCTCTTTTTGTAATCCTCTAACTCTTTACAACTTCCTCTTATACTCCGATATCTTCTGTCCCAAATCTCTATTGTCCTTGCTATGAACAATCTTCTTAAATCTCTTCTTTGTTGGTTGCAAGTTCCTCCCAATATTTCTTTTGCAGAAGAAACACTCGATCAAGTATGAACTAGTGATTTCATTACCTTCCTGGTTCTAGTGCAAGTCTCTACTGGAGAATTTATTGTTTACAAACTTCAATCTTTCATTATATGTCAATTCCCAAAAGAGGTTCTAAGATCTAATACCACTTGACCCTTCATAAGTGGGAACATTCTTTATTTTTATACTCAATTCTAAAAAAAAAATAGTTGACCTCCAACCAAATGCAAGAATCCAATCCTTGTCGTGAGAGGCCCCTTCAAGGGATTTCTAGACCCAATTAATATATATATGTGTGTGTGTGTGTGTGTTTGTAATAAAAAATTTAAAACAAAGTCGGGGTTCATACACTGCACAAGGTTCTCTTCCCAAACCAATAGTAGTCGGGGGCTGAGGCACTTCTAATCTCCACTACACAAGTGAGTCAAACCAATGACCGCAACCCGACACACGAAATGAACAACCCACGTGAGTTTGGATTTTAACCTTGATTGAGGTTGGTTAGTTAGTGCCCCTCCTATCTCTCCTTTGGTGTTAAGGCTCGAAAGTCTGAATCCATGCTTAGTCCAACCTCCTCCTTGGTGTGGGCCCTCCTTAATCGAGTGCTCACAGAAAAGTTCAAGCCACCTACTAAATTTGGGCTTGGCTACCCCACCTTTAATTCTAGTTGTGTAGGCGAATATCCATCAACCTTCCCTTTAATTAATGGATCTCTATAGAGACCGAATGCCCCACTTGTTCTAAATATAACAACCTTTGACTCTATGCTCAATAGAATGACTTGTGGTCCTTCTAAATATGGTTCTACCTTCCGGAACTTTGCTCTTGAATCTTAAATTCCTCACATTGCGCTTCTTTTGTAATGATACTCAGCTTCTCGCTCATATGGTTTCATTCTAACACCACTCTACCTATAACCAAAACTCACCTCTTTCTTTCACTCACTTTCATGGGACCTCATCTTGACCACAGTGGTTCTTTCCCTCATACACTCCTCTTCCCTCTTGGATTCCAGGAGCTTTTCATCTTCCTGGTTGCTTCTCCTTTCAAATCTATCACTCTTGATATCTTTCCTTAGTGCCACCTCTACTGATCTTATTGACCTTCGATAGAAATATTCGTTTTGGCTCTGCGCTCAATTAAACAACACTTCATAAATAACCTCACCTAAATTTCATAGAGATACTCAAATTGTCCAGAATAGTAATATCGAAGTCAATTCAAATTCACAAAGGATGATAGGAATGGTTCTACCACTACTCATTATAGAAACTTTATAGAAAAAATTTACAAAGGGCTCTGAGTTTGAGTCTTCTCATGAGCTCCTACCTCCACAGGAGTCTCTCTTTCCCTACTCACTCCAAGAGTTGTGTTTCCAAATTCCTTGGTAATTTTGGCTCCTCTCCGAGCCTCTAATCCACAAAAGACTTCCTAATACTACTATACACACACTTTATATATACAATATCATTGGCTGGAAAGTATTTCAATATAATAATCATTGGCTCGAAAGTAATTCAACAAAATAGTCAAAATAGGACATATATCCAGTGGCCTAAAACTACAAGATTCCTAACTATACACTTGTTACATTGGAAAAGGCCCATTTGTTCAGCCATTAAAACAAACCTAAACCTCAACATAGTGATTTACATTATTACAATGAGACACATGGCTATGTTAATAGCCTAGGTTCTCACTACAATTTGCTAATTTTGTACAATTTGTTTATTTGGGAAATGCCCTCTTGTTTATAAGATTCCGTGATCCCTCTTGGGTCAAGACCAAATGACCTGCCTATGGTTGATGCTCCTGTGTCGATATTCAAAAAATGAAATTCACTTTTTCTTTTTTCTTTTTTTCTTTTTTTAATTGCAAATTTGTATTAATCCAAATTTAATGAAATGATTGTTAAATTTGAAATATAAATTATATTATTATGTTTGATAGGTATTCCATAGTAGATGTTGGGTTTAACACACACACACACACACATATATGGGGATCAAATTTCTAAAGGTGTGATTCCTTTTTCAAGTTGTACACTTTCAAATACATTTAAGCTTCAAGAGATTTAATCCATATTAACATAACTAATTTGTAAAAAAATATAATCACACATTTAAAAAAATCAAAAAACGTATTTCGGATTAATCACATTATTATAATTTGGTCAACATTTCGATCCAACTAATGTGGTTCCATTGATCATAAAGAATAAATAACAAGAACGCATTAGACTTCAGAATTAACAGTTAGAAATTAGCTACTAAAATTACTTATTGAATTAATAAATTAATATTTATTAATTTTTAAATATAAACTATGAAATTATTTATTAATAGTATTAAACTATTATTTATTATTTTATATATAAATAAAATATAATCAATCAAATCATAAGGGATCAAAACATATTCTTATTAATTAATTAGAATAAGAAAATTCAAATATTTCATATATATATATATATATATATATATATATATATATATATATATATAAATAAATATAAAACTAGCTATTAAAAATTATATATAAATATATATATATAGATAAATAAAATAATGTTAAACGATTATTTATACATTATTTTTTATTATATATATAATATCATAATAACATATTTATTTATAAATAAATAAATAGATAAATAGAATAAAATAAAATAAAATAGAGTATAGTGAATAAATAAAAGGTGAAAACATATTTTTATTAATTTATCTATATATATAATCACTTTTAAAAATTATATAAATATAAAATTACCTATAATTTTAACATTTTATATTATAAATTAATAAAATATAATCACTAGAAGTTAACCATCATCATTGTCAGTGGATAATTTTTCTTTATTCATCAATGCTAAGGCTCAAATCCCACTGTTTAAACTCCAACATTTCTTTACATTAACGTAACTGGCATTTTCTAAATTCTTGGCTAATCATATTTTTAAATGGTCCCCGAAAAAAACGTTTTATTTTATGGTCAAACCATAAATAATTTATCTAAGATGGCAGAGGGAATGCTTGATAGGAACATTGTACTTGTCAAACATTTTAACCAGTTTTTCTCAATATCGTTAATATTGGTTGGAAGAGAGCTAAGTTAATATGAGACAGTAACTAAAAATCATGCTGCTGGGTGTAAATAGTATTAAATAATGTATTGTCTAATTTGAAGTAATTGAAATTTGACAATGAATAGACCATTTCATATAATACTTAATGCTGTGTTAAAAACTGATTATGAACTATTAATATAATATTTAATGCTTTTTATTAAAGTGATTATTTACTCTATAATATTTAATATTAAATATTATTAATACTGGTTGGAAGACAGCTAAGTTAATATGAGACTGTGATTAATAATCATACTGCTGGGTGTAAATAGTATTAAATGTTGAGTGGGATCTCGCATAATGTATTGTCTTACTCAAAAGTAATTGAAGTTTGACAATGTATAGACCATTTCATATAATACTTCATGCTGTGTTGAAAAGTGATTATGAACCCTTAATATAATATTTAATATTGTTTTACGCTGTTTGATAAAGTGTTTATTTACCGGTTGGAAGACAGCTAAGTTAATATGAGACTGCGATTACTAATCATACTGCTGGGTGTAAATAGTATTAAATGTTAAGTGGGATCTCGCATAACGTATTGTCTAATGTGAAGTAATTGAAATTTGACAATGAATAGACCATTTCATATAATACTCAATGCTGTGTTAAAAACTGATTATGAACTATTAATATAATATTTAATGCTGTTTAATAAAGTGATTATTTACTCTATGATATTTAATATTAAATATTATTTAATAAAGTGATTCTTGAACAGGTTACTGTTATTAACAAAATCGTTATGCAATTTAGAGTTTAATTTTCATTATCGATTTGAAAATAGGTTGATTGTCCAAAACTAATGGCCAATAATAAGTATCTCTGCTATGAATTTTACAATTAAATTAGTAATTATCTACACCATTAAGAACCACTTATCAATAAATTGCATTTAGTAAAGTGATGACGTAAGGAATCATGAAATTATATTGACAGACTTCTGAATGAATTAACGCGAGAGTTGTCCGATAACAATATGAGATTGGGATGCAGGTAATTAATTCTAAATCCTAAGTAACTGTAGTAGAAATAAACAATTACAACTCATTGACTCTAGAAAGTCAAATGCAAAACAAAGATTATTCTAGGGTTCGAATTGGAAAGATAAATCAATTGCAAACTACTTCAGACAAAGATTTCAATCTAATATTCTAAATGCAAAAGGAAATCAAACTAAATAATCTAATCCACATATATTAAAGGAAATTATTCAAACCATGTTAATCCGAGGATGCATCCAAAGCTAAAAGTAATTGCAAAAAGCATTCACTGAGAGAAAACACCAACCAAATACAAGACTTAATTCATTGTGAATTATAAAAACTATATCAACCAAGATATAAAACTTAATCTATCTCAACTTGTAGAAGAAACAACAATATAAATCTTTAAGAGTAAAGAACAATTAACATAATACAAATGAGTAGTAAATCTTCCACTAATTTAATGTGAAACTCCAAGTTTTAAATTAACTGTAAAAAAATAAATTACAAAATCACTACAACCCTTAAGGTTGAATCTGTATTCGCAGCCTTGCTGGAAATTAACAATGATTACAAAAATGGTTGTTCTTTTTCCATCTACTAGTGTTATATATTCTCTATGAAATGCTAGCAAAATGGGATCTTATCTTCAAAATAAGATCCTCAAGATTGCTCAGCTAAATAATCAGATTTCCACATCAATTTAGTGTTTGGCCTCCTAGCTAAAGTAAGGAATAACGACATCTTCCTTTCTTTAGCTTGGCCCATGCAATTGGAATAACAACATCTTCCTTTCTTGGTGCTCCTGTCTTATCCAAAGTAACAATAGTTGTCCAATCTGAAGTCAAAAAACATCCGATGGATAATGGCTTGTATTGAGAATGTGAACTATGCGGTCATTGTCAATGGGTTTCCCTCTCATTTTTTTCAAGCTGAGAGAGGCCTGCGACAGGGATGCCCCCTTTCACCTCTCTTGTTTATCTTGGCCATGAATTCTCTAAGTATCCACATCAACAAAGCAGTGGCTGAAGATAGATGCAGTCCCATAAAGATTTGCAGGCACATCTTTATCTCACACAACCTCTTTGTTGATGATGTTCTCTTATTTGCAATGCTTTGCAGATCAACGTGGATTTGTTTAAAAGATATTCTAGACAGATTTCAAAGAGCCTCCGGGCTCTTTATAAACAAAGCAAAATCTCTGCTATATCACAATGATGTCGACATGGAGATGGTGAATTGGATCTCTCAGCTTTTCGGTATAGAATCCAAATCGCTCAAGCAAGGCCTCAAATACTTGGGCTTTCATCTTAAAGCAAAGGGCTACTCCAAAAATGACTGGCTATGGTTGACAGAAAGACTTTATAAAAAATATCTGCTTGGGAACATAGGAGTCTGTTACACTAAAAAATGTCACCTTGACTACTTACAGTTAGTATGGCTCAAATCAACAGTCATGCTACCCTCTTAGGAAAGTCTCATGCCTCTGTTATCCATCTCAAACTCAAAGAAGAGAGAAAGTCTTGTAAAAATTATGTTTATCTCTGGGGTCGCAGGTTCTCTCTAGTCTTACCTGCGGGGACGCTGACCTTGTTCACAAAATCTGCGTCCATGGACGCTCTGTATGTTAAGGGACAGGTGCGTCCCTCTGTAAAAGGCAAAATGCGCGAGTTTTATCTTGAAAAAGTTACTTGTGGTTACTTCTAGAACATTCTAGAGGTCGGTTTGATGAAATGGATGCGCCTCCAGTTGGTTCATGTATCTCTATTAAGGGGGAACTTATCCCATCAATAAGGGAGCTATCCCACCCATAGAGGGGGATGATCCCATTGATAGTGGACCTGAATAACCTCTTTACAGCACTATAAATAAAGGCATTGAGCCAGAAGGAGAGGAGGTTGGAGCTATACATTTTCTTTGGGTAAATGCTGCAGGATTTAGGTCTTCCATTAGAGCCTTTGTGAGGAGAGATTGTCTTCACTTGATTCTACTTGGGAGAGGGTGAGCTTTGTCAAAGTAGAGGAAAACCCTTGATGGACCCTGGGAGGAACTTGCACAACACCAAGGCCAGGTTGTAAGAGTTTCTTTGTTTCGTTATTAATACAAACTGGTTTATTTTTCTCAATAGCTTGTGTTAATGAGTTATTTCATGTGTTCCTTGGTCTGCATGTTGAATATATGTTTTATTATATGAAATGCAAGTGCTTGGTAATTGTTTGATTGTTTGTGGTTGCAGGAATTGACTTGAAGGAGGAGCTCATCCGGATCGTCAAGAACGGACTTCAACAACAGCGTTTTGGAATAAGGTAAGCCTAAACACTTGTAGTTTTCATGTTGTAAAAGGTGTATTTAGAGAAAGATCACTCCATTTTGTCTTGTTTGTCATTAGAATGTCTTAGACTTCTAGGAAGGTCAGTCGTGTCCGCACCCTTGACAGATTCCGTGTGACAAATTGGCGACTCCGCTGGGGAATCCATTAATGAGAGAGTCTTTTCCTTTATATGAACTTTGCTTTGAGAAAATCATTTTTATTTTCTGGTTTTTGACTGTGAGAATTAGTATTTGGGTGGCTTAGCTTTAGATTTAGTTAGATTTGGTTTTTCTTCATTTTTCCAGAAGGACGCACCCTCTTAGTACTGCACAGTGCGTCTTTGGACGCGCTGTTGCCGTCTGCACAGAGCGGGGCCGCACCTGTGACAACGGGTTGCCTGCGTCTTCCTGTAAAACTTAAGAAAATTCCATTTTTGCTTTAAATTGCTTTTAGATTTTGTTTTTCCTTAGTGTTTTCTGCCCAGATCCTTTAGTACCCTGTCAAGAATTTTCACCTGAACTAGTTTTGTGAGCTTTGAGTGTTTTAGTGGTTTTCAACGAAGTTTAGACCTAGGGTTTGATTTTTGGAAAGGCTTTGTAGTGACTTTGATAGTAGAAAGTTGTCCAGCCTTAGATCTCTCTGGTTAGTCAACCTTCTTAGAAGTCGGGCCTGTCGTAAAGTCTCCTTTTGTGAGCAACTTGCCATTTGAGTTGTTTTGGGTCAAATTTCGAATTACTTGTTTATAAAGTATTGATTTCCATTTTACAAAAAGAACAAAAAGATTAGAATTTTGTTTTGGCTAGTTTTTGATTCTGCAATAAGCTAGTCCTTGATTTGATTGTGATCAAGTAAAACACCTTAGAAATAATCATTGTTAGTTTTGACCTCGTTAAGGTTGCTTAGAATAAATTTACCTTTAGTTTGCTTATGAGTTCATAAGATTGATTTTTTGGTTACATTAGATTTACTTGCTTTATTAAAAGAAAAATACAAAAACATCTTCTTAAAAAGTCTTGTTTCAAGTAGCTTTTTGTTTTTGAAAGAAGAAAAGAGTTTTTTCGTGCATGTAAAGAGAGGTTATGTTTTTATGCTTGGAAAAGAAAAACGAATTGTTTCTTTGATTGTCTTCAATTAAGAAGTTGCTTTTATAAAGATTGCATTCTCTCAACTTTTTAGTTAAGCAATTCATCGAAAAAGTAAAGTAGTGGATAAATCATTCTAGGTGCATTTTGTAGTGGTTTCGAGTCGAGTCAACACACCACTAGTTTCACTTCCATCACCTTTTGACTTAAGAAACAACCTTAAAAGTAACGCTTAAATTAAAATCAATCTAGTAATCTTTATTTTTCTAGGGCTCTGAAGCACCAACATAGCTTAGGCTAGGGTCTTGGAGTAGGTGAGTACTTAACTCTCCAAGACTACAAAACCAAACAGATAGTCTATCTTGAGTAGAACAAATCCAATTGTTTCAGTTACATTCTGGGAAAGCTCCTCTTAAAGGAGAAACACGAGCTCGTGTCCGAACCAGTGAGGGGATCATTCCTCCCTCGTTGGGAACGACGCCAGGCAGTACGTATTACAAACGGTAAACCTCGGATTAACCATTGTCGAGGAGCCAGGGGTCACTTATCGGTAAACCTTGGATTGTTGTCAAGGAGCCGGTAAGGGGATTGGAGCTTGCTACTCTGCCCTTGCGTGCTGTCGGAGTTTAGACTGTTCCCCCAGGTGTAATTGTTGTGATTGGTAACCTTAGTGGCCATAATATCTAGGATTCTACCCAAGGTGACGGTGGAGGGAAGGTCCCACTGTACCTGGAGCAGACGTCGGTTATACTCACTTGGATTTTCTGGGGGGTTCGCTTCACTTCGAGACGGTTAAAGTGGAGGAACTTGGTCCAGTCTATTCATTAAGCAGGTTGCCGGGGTAACTGTTCCACCCACTATTTCTGTACTGAATCCTGCGAGGTTGGGCCTAATCACCAACTAGCGCTTTTGGTCCGGAAGACTACTGTTTGTGTGTGGTTTGACGCTCTAGATTATTTAGGCGTGTGCTTCAAATTTGATTGGTTCTTTAGAAGACTTTAGGTGGTTTGATTTGAAATTTTTTACTTTGTTTTCGTGTGTTGTAGTTAAAATCTTTAATTGTGGCGGAATTACCGAGAAGGTCCCGTCGAATTGCGGGCCAGTCTCCTGAAGTTGTTTCTGTGGCCGAATTGTTGAGAAGATCCCGTAGACTTAGGGGATCCCCTCCTCGAGACGACCCAGGTAATTTAGAAGGGTTAAAGGTCCTTGTAACTCCTCCTAGTGGCAGTAGAGTAGGATCACCTGAAGAAGGAGAATCTTCCTTGGTAGTCCATCCAGATTACCAAAGTTTAGAAACAGGTTACAATCCCGAAGCTGTTACAGTTTCCGAGCTTGCTGGTAGTTTTTCATCTGCCAGTGAAACAGGCGAAGAACCTGAAATTTCAGAACCTGTTACTCCAACTCCTAGTGTTCCTGATTCACCAAGAATAGAAAGAATTATCACCGAAAATCTTCCTGTTGGATTAATTGCTATAGAAGAACTTGTTCCAGAGGAAGAAATAGGCGTTTCTGATTCTGAAGATCTAATTACCCTTGATCTAAGGGAGCGTGAATCCATCTTTTACAGTCCTCCTAGAAGTGAATCTTGGTACCTTGCATTAACCAATTTTTTAGACAACTCAGTAGGTTTTTCTACACCTCGTACTCCGGTTCCACCTAGAGGAATTCATTCTCCTGTAAATATGTCTGGTCAGTCATCTGTGTTTTCACAAAGTCCTGAATCATTTTTACATGGCGGTCCTTCTGTTCCTACTGGGTATCAATCACTTTCTGGTACCTTTGCGGGAGCATCTCCTCAACCTGTTGATCATGGGTTATTAGTTGGAAACAGTGGTAATGTACCATTGAGTATAGGTGACGTTTATATGATGTCAGGTTCAACTCCCATTAACCAACCTCAAGGTGGCCAATTACCGCCTGGGGGGCAACCTTCGTTAATGCCTGGGGGGCAACCTCAAGGTACTTCATTCGTGACTGGGGGGCAACCTCAAGGGTATCAACCCCAAGGGTATCAACCCCAGCCTCAATATGTACCCCAAAGTCAACCTCAGTATCAGTATCAAGGATGGCAACCTCAAGGATGGCAACCCCAAGGGTATCAACCCCAAGGGTACCAACCTCAAGGATACCAACCTCAAGGTCAAGGTCAACCCCAGTATTCGTATTTACCTCAAGGTTATCAACCTACGGGTCAATACCCTGGTCAAGGTTATCAACCACCTCAAGGGCAATCATATGGGACTGCACCTTACAGTTATCAACCCTATCCTCAATACGGCTATGGGTCTCAGTATCCTCAACCTGTTACGAGTCAATACCCTGGAATGTTAACATGGGATCCGTCACAGGGTCAACAGATGTCGCAACCAAGTATACAGTCGGTACCTCAAGCAGGACAACCTGCAGTTCCTGGTCCATCCCAGCAACCGCAACCTGTCCAGTCAAGTGTTCAGACCCCTGTAACTTCTGTAGTTACTCAGCCGCCAATTGCACCTGGTACTCCACCTCACACGGCTGCAGCAACTACCGCTTCATCTACCATGCTTACTTCTGGAGTATCGGCAGCTCCGGTTTCTACTGTCCCTGTAACCACTCCTCAGACATCTGTACCGTTGTCTGGACCCACGGTTCAAACCACAGTCCAGATGCCTGCAGGCCAACCTGGTACAAGTACGGTTGTTACTACTCAACCTCAATTTGTTCAACCTCCGTACCAGGGACAGTATCAACCTGGGCAAGCTGCCCAACAACCGGTTTACCAGTATCAACCGTATCCTGGGTACACTTATCAACCACCTCAACAACCCCAGTACGGTCCGGTTAATCCTGGTTTTCCAGGAGGATATAATATCCCCAATGCGACTCCTGTTCCTAGTTATCCTGGATATCCTCCTCCTGGGGCTGGTATTGTGACTCAGAGTTTTAGAGATCCTAACCGGCAGTTACCATTTATTGCGACTTTAGATTTACCCGACTTGACGCGCCTAACGAACGATCCAATTCAATATCTTCCGTTCTGGCCGCCAATGCCAAATAAGTTGCCCAGCGATATACCCAAGTTCGAAGGTAAGTCTGGAGAGGATCCGTCTAATCACGTGATGACTTACCACCTCTGGTGTGCATCAAATTCCATCTCAGATGATTCCATCCGCTTACGTCTTTTCCAGCGTACACTCATTGGTCTCGCAGCCAAGTGGTACATTGAGTTACCACGGGCCTCTTTTTACAACTTTAGCCAGTTAGCTACCTCGTTCTTAACTCATTTTCAGTTACCAGTCAGATACGATAATGGTACAGAATTATTAACTTCGCTAAAACAATCGACATCCACGTACATTTCTGATCACATCCATGAGTGGAGACGTCGAAGAAGATTAGTGAAAGTTTTTATCCCGGACCAAATCTTAGCTGAATGGTTTGTCAAATCATTATTACCAAGAATTACTGAAGATGTAGCTAAGGCCGGAGTAGTTACTGAGGAGCAAGTCATTGCTCAGGCACAATACCTTGACTTAGTTTACACTCAGTCGGGTACGTTACACGAGAAAATTCCGGATCTTCCAAAGTCAAACCAAATCGCTGCTGCTCCTTCGGGATCTCATGCCGCTGATGGTATGATCGGTATCGTGACTACGAAGAGTAAGAAGAAGTCTTCCAAGGCCTCCAATACTCCAATTATCACTTTGCCTGATTCTCCGACAGGAGAGTCTTCTCCTCCTGAACTTACCGCCGACATTCACGCTGTAGAGTCATCTACGGCCAAATCCAAAAACGGTGGAAAGAAGAAAGGAAAGAAGAAGGCTAAAGCAGACAAGGCTCCAAAGGAGAAAACGGAAAAGTCGGAAACCAATGACGAAAAGCGCAAACCTCGATATCCTTGTCTTATTTGTGAAGAAGATCATTTTACGAGAGACTGCCCTCATCGGGCCGAGGTAGTGAAAATAGTCAAAGGTTCTCCCACTCCTGCTGTGTTAAAAAATCCATTTCCAGAGCAGGAGAATAAGATGATAGGTTCTTCTTCGAATGCCAGTGAAGAACCCATTTTGATGATGTCTCATGTCAGGATTGCGACTCGATCGCAAGATTATGGTAGTAAGGCTCCTGTTGATGGTAAGGAAGCAGAATCTTCTCACTCTAACCCATCAACCTCAGCTCCTGGTTCCGATCCACTACAGATCGAAAAACCTAACCCAGACTTAGTGATTAAGCCGCCCGCCAAGGGTGTACTTCGAAGGTCTGCTTTCAATCCACATGCGAGAGCAGCCCAGAATTACAACATTGTTGAAGACTTAGCTGTTTCACCTTCAGCAATGTCGGCACTCGAAGTGCTGCAATCATGTCCAGCGCAACGAAAATTGCTTTTGTCGGCTATTGGAGCTGTCGATGTTCAGGACCCGAACCTAATGATCTTTGATCTAGAAAGTAGTACACCGCGTCTCCCCCATCAAATGGCTTTCCAAATTCCAGTGATAGTCAAAAACAGGCCTATTCATCGGACTGTGATTGATGAGGGAGCTTCTACGTGTATTATGTCGATTCAATGTTGGAGATCGCTTGGTTCTCCTTCGTTGAACCAATCCCCCACCATCCTTAAGGCCTTTGATGGCCGTGGGTTCCGTCCGTTTGGTATTCTACAAGAATTGCCTATAGGGGTCGAAGGTAAAACCGTTAGTCTGGATGTGGAAGTGGTTGATGCCCCTCTAGACTACAACCTTCTTTTGGGTCGAAGTTGGTCATATGCTATGACAGCGGTCGTTTCATCGGTCTTCAGAGTCATTAAGTTTCCACATAACGGTAAGATCGTGACTATTGATCAGCTGACATACTTTTCATCCGACCCAACCTCTTTAGAAACTATCCAGCATGTTGGTAAAACGACAATCCCTTATAGGGACATTGGTGTAGGTTTAGTTAAGGATTCCGGTTTACTGGGAACTTTTCCTCTCCCTCCACTCAATGCAGACCCTTCGTTCGCAACAATTCATATGATCACGTCAGAAAACATTATTTATGATGATCCTTGGTATGTTCCCTCTGACTCTGAGCTAGACTCACTCGGTGATGTTATGCCGTTGAGTCCGTATGAGATTGCTTATGAAGCTCTTATGTCTTTTACCGACTTTCATTCAACCGACCAAATGAATGTGGTCAGTGAAGAGTCACTTTTCACCTCACCCTTAGAACGGATAACGTTTCCCGAAGAAGTGTCATCTGACGAACAACTTCGCGAAATCCTAAGTGTAGATGATCTACCATGGGAAGATCTCCATCACAGATCTTCGTTTTTACCTAAGGATGATGCATTTGAAAATGATTTTTCATCTATCTTTACCGCTGAATATGTCAAAGACGCTCAGGATCCAACGAAACATTCTGATTCAGAGCTGAATTTAGGGAATATTTCTCGTACTATTCCCATTGATATTTCAGTGAAGCCCGGAATCGAGGAGAACATTCATATAGGTGCCGCATGTACTGAAAAGAAATCCAAACTTACAAGGCCCTATTCCAAGAATTCCGCGACGTGTTTGCCTGGTCTTACGAGGAAATGCCGGGAATTGATCCTGCCATTGTTGTTCATGAAATCAAAACCTACCCGGATGCTAAACCCATTCGGCAACGGTTGCGTCAGATTCACCCTCGAAAAGCGGCTGCAATTAAAGCAGAAGTCGAAAAGCTGTTGAAAGCAGGTTTCATTTATCCGATCCCGTTAACGGATTGGGTATCGAATATTGTTCCCGTCAATAAAAAACAAGGAACAATAAGAATCTGTATCGACTATAGGGATATCAATCGAGCTTGTCCAAAAGACAACTATCCTACGCCTTATATCGATCAAATTATTGATGATTGTGCCGGAAGTGAGATGTTTTCCTTCATGGATGGTTTCTCAGGCTATAATCAAATCAATATTCTACCTGCCGATCAACCAAAAACGGCATTCATTTGTCCATGGGGGACATTTGCTTATTGCAAATTACCTTTTGGACTTAAGAATGCCGGGGCCACTTTTCAACGGGCGATGTCTTATGCATTTCATGACATCAAGCACATTGTGCAACCCTATCTCGATGATTTGCCTGCTCATTCTTTACAACGAGCTGATCACCTTGTCCACCTACGAGCAATCTTTATGAGGTGTAGGCATTATCGAATTCGGTTGAATCCCCACAAGTGTGTTTTCTGTATAGAAACAGGTCGATTGCTGGGATTTGTTGTTTCAAAAACCGGCATTCGCGTCGATCCCTCGAAAGTCGAGGCTATCATCAAATTGCCTCCTCCTTCGAGTTTGCGCCAACTCCAAAGTTTGCAAGGGAAAGCGAACTTTTTACGCCGATTCATCCCAAACTACGCCGAGGTCACTAAAGGTTTTACACGGTTGTTGAAACAGAACGCACAATTCTTTTGGGACGAGATTGCCCAACAATCTTTTGATGCACTAAAACACGCGTTGACCCATGCACCGTTATTGCATCCTCCCAACTACAACCAGGACTACTTCTTATACCTCGCAGCTTCGCATTCCACCATTGGAATGGTGTTAGTTCAAGAAGATGAATTCAAAGCAGAGCATGTGATATATTATCTTAGTAGAACCTTAAATCCCACTGAGTTAAAATATTCGCATGTGGAGAAATTGGCCCTGGCAGCCGTTCAAGCTGTCCAGCGTTTTCGTCACTACATTCTTCTCCGCAAGACTACAGTTATTTCGGATTGCAACCCTATGATTTATATTTTGACAAAACAACTGCTAGGGGGCAAGTACTCTAAATGGATTGTTATCCTGCAAGAGTTCGACTTGGAGTTCGAGAAGTCCAAGTCTAAGAAATCTTTAGTTTTTGCGGAATTGATGTGTGATTTCCCGAGTGCTGACACAGAGACTGTGGCAGAGGAGTCCATTGTGGACGAATCTTTGTTTCTTATTAGCACTTTAGATCCGTGGTATGGGGATATAATCATCTATCTCCAAACCCAAACCTTTCGGCCTGAAGCTTCCAAGGAAGACCGTCGAAAAATTCGGTTTCGATCCCAGCAATACAGAATTATTGGAGATACACTTTATCGCCGGGGGGCAGACTTAGTTTTTCGACGTTGTTTAACTCACGAAGAGGCTGAGAGAGTTTTGAATGATTGTCACTCTGGAGCATGTGGCGGTCATATGTCTGGGTATGCCACAGCTCAGAAGGTGTTGCGCGCTGGCTATTTCTGGCCGTCTATGTTTAAAGATTGTATCCTTGCTGTCAGAACATGCCACAACTGTCAAGTGTTTGATCGAAAGATGCGCGCTCCACCTGCTCCTCTCCACCCTATAATTGCCGCTGGTCCATTCGCCAAATGGGGCATTGACTTTATTACTTGTAACCCTCACTCGGCCGGGGGGCATGCGTATATCATCCTCGCGGTTGATTATTTTACAAAATGGGCCGAGGCGATGCCTACATTCGACGCAAGCGGCAAGACAGCTGCAGTTTTCGTATTCAATCATATCATAACTAGGTTTGGTGTCCCACAAGCAATCATTACTGACCATGGGAGCCATTTTCGAAACGTCATGATGACTGAGCTTACAAGCCAGCTTGGTTTGCGCCACGATAGCTCTACTCCTTATTATCCGCAAGCCAACGGTTTGGTTGAGTCAATCAACAAAGTTCTAGTCATCATGATTCGACGGATCATTGGTATCCATCGAACGAATTGGCATAACATGTTATTTTCGGCGCTATGGGCATATCGAACTTCAGTGAAAAATTCAACAGGTTTCACCCCTTTCCAGCTAGTTTATGGCTTAGAAGCTGTGTTACCTATTGAATGCGAAATCCCATCACTTCAAATGGCTGTCGAATTACTTCCAGCTACTTCCGAAGAGGAGAAACGGTTATTATACTTGGCTAAATTAGATGAGACTCGACGTGACGCTACTTTAGCTATCGAGACTCACGCGAAACGAATGAAAGCTCAGTACGATAAAAATGTAACCCCTCGAAGTTTTTCGGAAGGAGACCTAGTACTATTATATGATCAAGCTAACGATAAGCTAGGTGCCGGAAAATTCGTTCCCATGTGGCATGGGCCCTACATTGTAAAGCGAAAGCTAGCAAAAGGGGCTTATGAGTTAGTTGATTTTGATGGGGACTCTTTGGGTAAACCCAGAAATGGACTTTACCTAAAGAGGTATTATGCTTAAAATGATGGGTATGGAGAAATTTTTAGATAGGTTAGATTTTCTTTCTAGCTAGCAAGTGTGTTAGTTTAGTCAGTGTGCTTAGCTTAGCAAGTGTGGTTTTTCGTCATTATTTTGGCTTATCTTGGTTTTACTCTTGATATTGTAGATGTCGACGCCTCTCCAAACATACATTGGATTTGCTGATGGTGCTTGTCGTAGTACACGGAATATCTCTTCCGCAGCTTGGGTTATCTATTCGCCCTCTGACGAGTTAGTTTCTATGCATGGGGTAAGCCTCGGTCAAACAACGAATAACATTGCAGAATACAGTGCAGTGGTTGAATTATTATCCGAATCTATTTCATTTGGAATTCGACGTTTGATAGTGAGGTTAGATTCTGAACTTGTTGTATTACAGCTTAATAGAGTTTATGCCATTAGAAATCCTGTGTTATTAAGGTTGTTTTTGAGAGTGCGTCTCTTGGAACGTGAATTTGATTACATTGAATATCAACATATTCCAAGGTCTTTGAATACATTAGCAGATGCAATTGCTTCTCGAATGTTGGACAGACATTTACGATAATCATGCAAGTAAATTTAAAAACATTTCATCACATATGTTAAACAAGATAAGCCGGTAATAGTGATATATATAGATAGAAGTGTGTCAAAAAATATATACATCGTCTTCGATCATAGGTTTAAAACACCTTATGATCGGCAAAATGATAGTACAAAAAGTCAAAATGTCACATGTGACTACAAAAGTGACTAGTCAATCACTGGTGGTGCTCTCTGTACGACACCACTGCGCGGGCTACCTTACGCAAAAATCTCCTAAACGGTCCAGGGACCGCGACTACGAAGCGCTGAAGCCTGATAGGAATGTCGTCCATAGTAGTCTCAGGTATATCTGCCGTGAGACGCTCTAGATCATGCTCCAACTCAGCTAGTACTTCTGCTGTCGCATCCTGTGGGGCCGGTACCGGTGCAGCTGGATGTAGTCTATCATAAGGCCGGAGGTTGGCTGGACGCTGTGGACCAACATCTGCATTTTGAAAGATTTACTATTAGTTTTGAGACGATATATATAAAAAATAAAAAAAATACATAACTAGAAAACTTGTGAAAATAAAAAGTACCTCTGTCGTCCCATTGTTCTCCCTGTGGAAGAACCATGTCCGGATCACCTCTGAAATCCATTCCGGCATACGGAAAGTCCTGTATCACAAAAAGCTGGCCCTCTAACCAGTCAAAATAACTATCTGAGAATCGAACTACTGTCGCGCCCTCGTCAGGATGCCGGGCCATCACCGCAACCCATCGTATCAGCTTTGGCTGCTGGGGACCCAAGATATCAACAGTGAGTTGCTGAGGGATCAGCATTGGAATTCTCTCCAAGGCAAAGCTCACGACTATAGGCCCATATCCAAAAGTCTTTAGTCGTCCGTTCTTTGCCTTGGTCAGTTGGCTCTTCATATGAGCCGACACAGCTTCACACCAGTTGAAAATGGTGCCTTGGTAACAGTCAATTGCCATCCGCATTTGGGATCCGGAAGCAATGTGTAAAGCGGCCGCGCCGCAAATTCTGGTAACCGTGAACGCTATGACTTTGAGTTCCGGCAGAGTGATGTGTTTTATCTCTATGCCTTTTGAATGGTGAGCCCCAGGTGTGCACCAAGTCTCGCGGAGACTATCAAGGGATTGGCCACCCGGCCTAGTCCCCGCAAGACTGAGTTGCTCACCTCTGTTTGGCAAGCCAGTGAGAAAGTATACATCCGAGGGCTCTATCTCGAGCTGGTGCCCTCCTATGTAAAAGCATTGTTCTTGTACGTTCCATCGCTCAACCAGCCATTCCAAGAATCTTACCTGGCCCCTCATGCCCGGTATGGTCCAATATTTGTATAATCCGCATGCTCTTAGGGCATCCAGGGAAGGTTGATGATTTATTGCAGCTTCATCTTCCTCTACATGCTCTCTTTCTCTCCAGTCTAACATGATTAATGCCCTGCATATCAAAAATAGCATTAGAAATTAATTTGGGAATTTTTGGTGGTTTTTTGAGAGAGTTGGGGTTTTGAAATGCGCGTTTCTCGGAGGACGCACCCCGGCTTTGTAGCACAGGGCGCCCGGACGCAGCTGGCCTGAAGGCGGGCTGCGTCTTCCGACCGTTTTCCCGTATGAGAAAAAGTCGGGGGACGCAGGTCACCCGAAGGGCACCTGCGTCCGCCGAGAGGCGCATTCCAAAACCAAAAACCCCCCAAAAAATGAAACTAAAACCTAAAAATTGATTCTAAACGGATAGAAATGCAGAGTAGGATGTGTAAAATACCTGGATGAGACGGCGTTCGATTCCAACGGTCAGATTTTCCGCAGCGACCACGGGAAGTTTCTTGTCAAAAGCTCTTTTTTCAACCTCAACAGTGAAACGGTAAAAATGACATGGTAAAAGGTCTTTTTATAGGTTTTTTGGATGAATTAGTTCATTTTTTACCATGAAAAGATGTTTTTGAATGTATTTTTGCCTATTTTAAACAGGTATGAGTAATGTGTCGCTTTTGTGCAGGACAAAGGGATTTCGAGGGAAATTGTAATTTTTCACAAACAAAATTTCAGAGTCATCTTTTAAGCCCTTTTCTGACTCCTAAAACATGAAAAGATCGCCGAGTGTTTCTTTTTCACTCGTTAAAACGGAATTAAAAGACGGTCCCCTTTTAGCTCTTTTCTGACCGCAAAATCAGGAAAAGATTGCCGGGTTTTTGTCGTTTCGAACTCGATAAGGAAATAAAACGACGTGTCCTTGATCGCTTTTTACTTTTCAGGTTAACGACACTATTATGAAAGTACTCCTTGGTCGCAAGATCAAGCGGTTCCCCCAGGTATTATTTTATACTTTTTCGGGCTTGAGGGACACAAATATACGAAAAAGTTCAACGTGGAGTCTCCTTTAGTTTTTTCAGACTCTCTAAAAATGAAAAACGCCGAGTTTCTCCTATACTGGGCTCGTTAAACTTTTACAGTAGAGGACCTGTTCAATTACAAACAGGAACGAACCACTCCTTCCTAGGGTTCGAATTTAAACTAGGTTGGACTCGTCCGAAGGATGAGCTTATAATCAAGCATATGTTATCCTCCTCAAGCTTGTTAAAAATAAAGAGGTACTTGCCAGAAATGGTGGGGGAAAAAAGAGAAGAATGAACCTATTTGTCACCTTTTGTCTCAGAAGAAACTTTATTACCGCTCTTGAACACGACACTTTTCATTCACCTGGGTTGGGAAATCTTTTACCTCACAGTTGACCAAATCACTTTGAAAGTCTTTAACCGGGTTTCGGGGATTAACTTTGAGTTATTCGTCACCAAGCCATCTGTTGTGTCGTTATGTGTTCAAGAGGTCTGCAAGCAAAAACTTTCATCTGCAAAATACTTGTCATCCATTTGACCATCCCTGAGTCAGTCCTTACAGCAACATTTCTTCAACTTGAACAATGATTTCGTGTTGCGGGCTTGCCTGCAACGGGTCGCTTTCTATCGACATCGACACATTATCTAGAAAGATGACTTAGGAATCGACAGTACCTTGAAGTCTGCATGCATCAATGGCAGGTTTCTCGCCTTTGACGTCAGTTTACATCATTGACTTTCGATCAGAGGATTCCGTGAAGTGTTCGACATCAAAACATCTATTCACATTTCACGGGTTGTGCTTGGTACTTTGAGGACCATTGACATTACTGGTGGTTTCTCTCACGCTTGTTAACAGTTTACATCATTGACTGGTAATCAAGTGGTTTCTACCATGTTCGACATCGAATCATTTAATCACATGGCTAGAATCGTACCAATTCGGGAAGTAGAAGTGAAGACCCTGGATCTAGTTTCTACCATCCAGGCTGCGAGGAGTTTTGTATTCATTATCTATGTAGACTAATCATAAACAGATGGCTGCGTCCATACTGTGTCTACAAAAGTCTATAAAAATGATGTACTGCAAGATCATTCCTGTATCAGAATAGTTAGTCCATTAGTTAAAGTTTTGAATCTGAGTATGGGAATGCCTACCTCAGTGATGATATAATCTTATCCATGTATTTTGTGTTGAAAATTGCAGGTTCCAACCAGGCCATCCACAAGGCAATCCTTGAAATGATAAAGCGCTTCACCCTTCCTAGAATTACAAAACCCTATTCTATTCCAGGCTTCGCACTTTAGGGGGCAATCTGTTACACTAAAAAATGTCACCTTGACTACTTACAGTTAGTATGGCTCAAATCAACAGTCATGCTACCCTCTTAGGCAAGTCTCATGCCTCTGTTATCCATCTCAAACTCAAAGAAGAGAGAAAGTCTTGTAAAAATTATGTTTATCTCTGGGGTCGCAGGTTCTCTCTAGCCTTACCTGCGGGGACGCGGACCTTGTTCACAAAATCTGCGTCCATGGACGCTCTGTATGTTAAGGGACAGGTGCGTCCCTCTGTAAAAGGCAAAATGCGCGAGTTTTATCTTGAAAAAGTTACTTGTGGTTACTTCTAGAACATTCTAGAGGTCGGTTTGATGAAATGGATGCGCCTCCAGTTGGTTCATGTATCTCTATTAAGGGGGAACTTATCCCATCAATAAGGGAGCTATCCCACCCATAGAGGGGGATGATCCCATTGATAGTGGACCTGAATAACCTCTTTACAGCACTATAAATAAAGGCATTGAGCCAGAAGGAGAGGAGGTTGGAGCTATACATTTTCTTTGGGTAAATGCTGCAGGATTTAGGTCTTCCATTAGAGCCTTTGTGAGGAGAGATTGTCTTCACTTGATTCTACTTGGGAGAGGGTGAGCTTTGTCAAAGTAGAGGAAAACCCTTGATGGACCCTGGGAGGAACTTGCACAACACCAAGGCCAGGTTGTAAGAGTTTCTTTGTTTCGTTATTAATACAAACTGGTTTATTTTTCTCAATAGCTTGTGTTAATGAGTTATTTCATGTGTTCCTTGGTCTGCATGTTGGATATATGTTTTATTATATGAAATGCAAGTGCTTGGTAATTGTTTGATTGTTTGTGGTTGCAGGAATTGACTTGAAGGAGGAGCTCATCCGGATCGTCAAGAACGGACTTCAACAACAGCGTTTTGGAATAAGGTAAGCCTAAACACTTGTAGTTTTCATGTTGTAAAAGGTGTATTTAGAGAAAGATCACTCCTTTTTGTCTTGTTTGTCATTAGAATGTCTTAGACTTCTAGGAAGGTCAGTCGTGTCCGCACCCTTGACAGATTCCGTGTGACAGAGTCTATCCTTGGCAGGCAGGGTTATACTTTCTCAAGTTGTTTTATTGCAGATGGCAGTCTTCTGGGCTCATCTTTTCTTCCTTCCGGCAAGTATTATCCAAAAGATGACCAAGATTACGGAAAACTTTATTTGGGGTGGAAGTTCTGAACAGAGGAAGTTTCACCTATCAAAAATGGACAGAATTTCATTGCCAAAGCGTCTGGGCGGTTGGGGATTAAAGGACTTGAGGATTTTTGGAAAGGCCCTTTTGTGTAAATCGCTCTGGAGAGGGATTTTCGGGGATGGTCCATGGAGCGAGACTATAAAACAAAAATATTTAAAAGGCAAATGCTTGGAATTCTGGTACAGAAATAAATATTTAAAAGGCAAATGCTTGGAATTCTGGTACAGAAATGGCGCAATTGGAACTAAAAAAGGGTCGGCCATTTGGCTTAGCTTCAGGAAAGTTGAGAAATACTTTTTGTCAAATCTGAGATGGAGGATTCACTCTGGAAACAAGCTCATAATTGGTCTTGACCCCATTGCATGTAGTCGTAACTTCCATTTTCCAGAAAATATCTTGTTTTTCCTGCACAGAATCGGTGCTTTCACTTGGGATAAAATCATCTCTGATTGGTCTGGCCTTATCCCTATATGGAAGGAAGCTGATGACATTGGTCTGCCTGCCGAACTCTCTTCTACATGGAATGCGGTCAAAGCTTCTTTGCAAGCAAGCGGGATTCATCGTGGAGGGCTATGTGACCACCTGATCTGGTCCATGTCAAATGCTTTTGTGCCAGCCCGAGTTAAAGATATCTACTCTGATATTATCTCCTCAAAGGCTCTGATCTCAGTCTCAAATTTTCCGATGGTTCTATGGAAATCGGGCTGCCCTCCTAGAATGATTTTTTTCGCATGGCTGGTGTTCAATAATAAGAATCTGTCATGGGACAACTTGAGGAAGAGAAGCTGGCATGGTCCTAGCAGGTGTTCGATGTGCGAATCAGATGAGGAGACTAATCTACACATGTTTTTTCAATGCAACTCCTCACAGGAAATCTGGTATGATCTTGCCATTCTTTTTGGTTTTCCTCATATTGTCTTTGTTTCTGTTCATGCAGCCTTTCAATGGTGGTGTAGTCAAAGCGAGTCAAGGCGTCCTCTTCTTGTTATTATGATCTGGTGCGCATGGAAGTGGCGGAATTACAAAATCTTCAGAGATTCCAAGGTTCCCTATAAGTCCATTTTGCCCCGCATCAGCTCAATTTTTGACTCTGTTCCAAGAAAATAGGCCTAAAGTTTGGATTCCAAATGGCTATGGTTTTGTGGCTTTTGTTTTCTTTCATGATTATGATGATAGATATATGTATTCATGAGTACTGTCCTTCTCGATCTAGAATCGAGTTCTAGAAGTTTTGAATATTGGTCTGATCCTTTTCTCCACAGTCTCCATATTATGCTATGCTATTTGTCACCCTTCTTATATTTTTTTCTCAAGTTGTCTTCATATGGCTACTCAAGTCATCCTTTTGTATCCAATCATGTTTTTTATATTGACTTAATATAATCTATGGTGCTTTTTCTTCTGAAAAAAACAATAGTTGTCCAATCCAATCATCCGTGCATAAACAAGCTAAAACTTAGGCTTTTAATGCTAAAAGCATGTAACTTGTTCAACACTGCTCTTTATTTGTTATCACGGTCTTTCTTTGAGAATATGTTCAAAACGAGAGGAAATTCATGAAAACCATATGATTAATCAAGTAAATGAGGAGGAAAAACATACTTTGCAACCCAACACTCATGGTAAATATTTTTGGAAAATTAATCCCAAGCACCGCATTTATTAAACTAACATCAACCATACTTGTGGTACATTAGTAAATCAAGCAAGCAGATTTTTATTGTAAGTTGTATATTTTGTTTGTACGCTCAAGGACATGGATTAAATGAAATTATGCGCTAAAGTACAAACTTCCTATTTTGTAACACACTAGATAATTAAGAACTTAAAATCATTTAATGGATGTAGGGTCCATATACTTATTCTGCAACTGATATTTGTACTCCTCTGCAAGCTCATAAAAATATCATTTTTATGCAATCCCTCATCCTGTGCTTTAATGTTGTGTCTTTCCATGAATTAATATATTAAAAATGTATGATTGAATATACAAGTACCTATAAGTCTTTAGTTTGAGTTTTGGAGGTAAGTTTGAGAAGTAGGGAGAGAAAATCTTGAAGCAATTTTTTGGTATCCACTTGCTAGTTTTACAGTGTCTCTTATTGTGCAACAACTAGAAGAGTGTAAATCTTCATAATAACTTTTGTTTTTACTTGGTAAAGGAACCACAGCTTCCATATGTATCTTCATATATTCTAAATATAATTAAAAGTATTTTTTGTTTGTTGTTCCCTTCACTCTTTTTACTTTGTTTTGTTGTGTGTAAAATTTTGAGCATTTTAACTTTGTCTTAATTGCGCAAGTCAAATGGTGATTTAACCTCCATGAAATTATCTTGAGGAGACTCTTCTACAAAAACTTTCACATGGTATCACAGCAGGTTACATTTGCTAGCAAAGTGAGGAATTACAAAGTATTGAAGGTTGTTTTGAAGGAAGATTTTTTTCAGAGCATATTTACTAGCATGGAGGAAGCTTTTTTCACAGTTAAAATAGTAACATCAAGCAAAATCTTGAATAATCCTCAAATACCTCAGTTTAATGGAAAAAATATGACCATTGGGCTATTACAATGAAGGATATGTTTTCTTCTCAAGATATTTTGGATTTGGTATAGAACAGGTTCAAAGAACCAACAAATGCAACAAGGTACAATGCCTTGTCACAAGTAGAAAAGGGTTTGTTGAGGGACAATGGGAAGAAGGATTCAAAATCCCCCTTCTACATTTTTCAACTATTTCATGAAAGTATTTTTCCAACGATTGCAACAACAAAAAAGTCCAAGAAAGCATGGGGTTTCCTCCAGATAGCTTACCAAGGCATGGAAAAATTGAAGACAACAAAGATACAAATGCTAAGAAGAGATTTTGAAACAATTTGTATGAAAGAGTTTGAGAATATAGATTCATTTTTTACACAAATAATTGGACTAGCTACTCAAATTAGATCTCATGGTGAGACAATTAAAGAAAGGAGGACAGTTGAATTCTACCAACAAGATTTGACCCTATTGTTGTGACCATAAAAGACACAAAGGATATCTCAAATTTTTCAATAGATGAACTTTATGCATCACCGATTTCTCATGAACATAGATTGAATAAAGCAACAAACTCCTCATTGGAGCATACCTTCAAGACACATATTTCAATTCGTCAAGGTAGAGGCAGAGGAAGATAAAATGCTAGAGGAAGAGGTAGAAGACCACATAGAGGTGGAATAGGCAACCTTTCAAGATCAAGTGGAAGGGGCAACAATCAAAATCCAAGCCAAGGTCCAAACCAAAATCAAGCACAAGGTCAAAGGTATGATAAACATCAATTTCAATGTCATTATTGCAAGAAGTATGGACATTATGCTAATGAATGTAAAAATACACAACATGATATAAGTAACAAACCAAATGCAAATTTCACAAAGGAAAATCAGAACCCAGATAACATGTTTTTAGCTTGTAATGTTGCACAAGACAAACAAAAGGATGTATGGTTTCTAGATTCAAGGTGTAGTAATCACATGACAGAGAATATATGTTTTTCCCAATCAAGATGAAGTGTGAATTCTAAAGTGATATTAGGGTCTGATAACAAAGTGTCTATCATGGGCAAAGGAAGAGTCAAAATTTTAAAAAATAAGGCAGAGAAGAATTACATTTTAGATGTCTATTTTGTCCCTCGTTTGAAGCATAATCTTATAAGCATTGGATAACTCATGGAAAAGTGCTACAATATATTTTTCAAAAATGAAGAGTACAAAAGTTTGGATAAGTATCCAAACAAAAAGTTGATTGCAAAATTTTAGATGAAAAGCAATAGAATGTTCCCCTAAATATAAAACCATATTTGAAGGAAGAAGGTGAACAAGAACAACTCTCAATGAATTCACAAGAGGATGAAAGAAAAGTTGTAGTTGTCACACAAATAAACTTTCAAGCAGAGGTCAAAGATGAAAACTAGTTATGGCATTTGAGACTTGGTCGTATTGATTTTGGAGGTTTGAATTTACTGCATAGGAAAAGCATGGGTGAAGGGATTGCCACTCATGGAAGAGTTAAACAACCTATGTGAAGAATGCATCTTTGGAAAACAACATATAGAATCACTTCCAGTAGGAAAGTCAATAAGGGAAAAATGACCTCTCGATATTGTCCATTCATATTTATGTGGATCAATGCAAACACCATCAATTCGTTGCAACTATTATATCTTGAATTTCATACTACACAAGGAAGACATGGGTATGCTTTCAAAAACAGAAAAGTGAAGTGTTCAAGATCTTCTGCCAATACAAAGCTCTTGTTGAGAAGCAAAGTGGACACTACATCAAAGTTCTGAGGACTGGAAAAGGTGGTGAATACATCTCAAATGAAAACCTTCATTTTTGCAGGGAGCATGAAATTCACAAGCAATTTACAACAAGGTATAAACCTCAACAAAATCGTGTCATAGAAAGGAAAATTATAACCATTATGGAAATGGCAAGAAGTATGTTGAAGGCAAAGAATTTTCCAAATGACTATTGGGTTGAAGTTGTTGCTTCGCAACATATATCATTAAGAGGTGTCCAACCAAAAGTATCAAAAATATGGTTTGTGAAGAGGCATCGAGTGGAAGAAAGCATAATATCACTCACAAGAGAGTGTTTGGATGTGTGGCATATGAACATGTCCCAAATGAATTGAAAAAGAAGTTGGACAACAAGGGGGAAAAATGTATATTTGTTGGATATAATAATGAATCCAAGGATTACAACATTTACAATCCATTAACCAAGAAGGTCATAATTAGTAGAGATGTGCAGTTCATAGACGAGGAACCATGGGATGGAGGTTTGGAAAATATAACCAATGTGAAAAAATGTATACAATAGGAAGACAAAGAGTAATCAACCGCAACAAGTACTTCAATGGTGACTCCTCCTACACCTATTCAAACTCAACAAAGCAGTTAGCAAGTGACACCATCAATAAATAATAGGACAATGTTACACAATAAAAAAAATAAAAATAAAAACAAAAAATAAAAATAAATAAATAAATACTACTCCAACTACACTGCAAAGACCTGCAACATCATCTACTTTAAGCACAACATCAATTGACATGTCAAATCCATCTTCCACAAGCATGAGAAGACAAACATTCATAAGTTTAAGTGAAATTTATGAGCAAAATGAAGTTGATGGTAGTGTAGTTATAAATTCCATATTTGCATTATTTTTTCATGTAGACGACCCAATCCATTTTAAGTATGCATTGAAAGAAGAAAAATGGCTAACGGGAATGCATCAAGAAATATAATCAATAGAAAATAATGACACATGGGAGTTAGTGGAACTTCCGTAAGGAAAAGAAGTCATTGGAGTGAAAAGGGTCTATAAGACCAAGAGCAACGATGAAGGAAGGATTGAAAGGAATCAAGCAAGGCTAGTTGTCAAAGGATATAAGGAGAAACATGGAAGATATTATGCGGAAATGTTTGTGCCAGTTACGAGGATCGAGACAGTGCACATCATGTTGTCAATTGTCGCACAACGTGAAATCAACGTTCTTGAATGGAATGTTGAAAGAGAAATTATATGTTGTGCAACCACTTTATTTTTAAGTAGAAGGCCAATAAGACAAAGTGTATGGGTTGAAGAAACCTCTTTACGGGTTGAAACAAGCACTGCATGCATGGTATAATAGAATATATACTTACTTAATGGACAGTGGCTATGAAAAATGTGACGGTGAGCCTACTCTCTACATCAAAGAGAGTGGTGGAAATATTCTTATTGTTGTCTTATATGTACATGATTTGATTTTTACAGGTCGTGATGATCTCCTCATTGTTGATTTGAAAGAAGTTATGAAAAGTGAGTTTGAAATGACAAACTTGGGGTTGTTAAGGTATTTTTTGGGTATAAAAGTGAAACAAATAGAAAATTGTATTTATATTTCTCAAGGAACGCATGTAGTAGACATTTCGGAAAGGTTTAATATGTATAACAACAGGTCCGCACCAACTCTAGTTCTCATGGGATTAAAATTAAGCAAGGAATATTGTAGCAACAATGCTAATTTGACATTATACAAAAGTATGGTTAGGAGTTTGATGTATTTGAAAACAACTATGCCTGATATAATGTATTTAGTGAGCTTGGTATCAAGGTTCATGAAGACACCAAAGAAGAGACATTAACAACCAACCAAAAATATTTGAAGGTATGTCAATGGGACAAAGAAATATGGTATTTTATACACTACTGTAAAAGATTTTTGGCTAGTTGGATACACTGATAATTAGGAAGGAAGTGTTGATGATAGAAAGAGAATGTTAGGATATGTATTTCATTTGGGTGAGAGAGCCATTTCATGAGCCTCCAAGAAGCAAGTAGTAGTTTCATTGTCAACAACAGAAGTTGAATATGTCACAGCAACAACAATAATGTGTCAAGTTGTTTGGATGAGGAATGTTAAAGTATTTGTGGAAGAAACAAGAAGGAAAGAAAAATACTTACTGTGACAACAATTTCGTAGCTGCACTATCAAAGAAAAAAAATTCAGAAGAGGAGCAAGCACATTGACACTAAATATAATTTTAATAGAGAATTAATTAACAACAACGAAATTGTGTTATAGCACTGCAGGTCGCAAGATCAAATTGTTGACATCTTCATTAGGCCATTGGCACATGAAAATTTTGTCCATATGAGAGATTGTTTGGGAATTGTCAATGGTGGTAGTTCTGGTTAAGGGAGAGTGTTGGAAAATTAATGCCAACCACCATAGTTATTAAACTGACAACAACCATACTTGTGGTACATGAGTAAATCAAGCAAGTAGATTTTAATTGCATGTTGAATATTTTGTTTACAGTGGGAAGGGCATGGATTAAATGAAATTCTAAGTGAAAGTACAAAATTCCCATTTCGAAACACAACAAATAATTAGTCAATCAGAAGAATTTAATATAAGGTTGGTAAGACATATGGTCCAAATATATATTCCACAACTCATATTTGTACTTTGCAACATCTACAAGCTTAGAAAACTATCTTTTTTGTACAATCACCCATCATGTGTTTTAATATTGTTTCTTGTCATGAATTAATAGATTAAAAATGTATGATTGAATATACAAGTATGTAGAAGTATTTAGTTTGAGTTGTGGAGGTAAGTTTGAGAAGTAAGGAGAGAAAATCATGGAGTAATTTTTGGTGTGCTCATAAAACATAACAATTATCAGGTTTTAGAGTGTCTTACTCCACAACAACTAGAGGAGTGTAAATATCCATAAGAAATCTTGTGTTTACTTGGTTAAGGAGCTGCAACTTCTGAATGTATCTTCATGTATTCCAAATATAATCGAACTTAATTTTTGTTGGTTGCGCCCTTTACTATTTTTTCTCTATTTTGTTGTGTGTAAAATTTTGGGCCTTTTAACTCTATCTTATTTGTACAAGTCAAATTATGAATTAACCTTCACAACGTTGTCTCAAGGAGACTCATGTGCCTGAACTTTCAAATATCTAGTGTGCCTGGATTGTGTTCAGTTATTGATTCACTTCTCATGGAATCTGACCCCATCTTCCCTTAAAACATGAGCTTTTCCTTTTCCTTGAGATCAGTCTTCACCATTTCCACGTACTTTGGAAGCATAGAACCAACTAGGAGCCAACCACCCTGAGAACCCAAAAAACACAGGAAAAATCTAGCTAGAAAAATATTGATTTTTCATTCTTCTATGAGGTTGCAAGTTGGTCAGGCCCACAACCCCCTTTCAACCACAAGTTCATTCACTTAGGCTTCTCTCCACCACTTCTACCACCCGGATGGAGAGGGGAACCAAGTTGTTCCTAGTCGGTGCATTTTTTGTGCGTACATCTTTGATGAAGAGGGCCAATAAGAAATAAGACAAAAACCATTCACAAAAATTCAATCATGAAAATATCCACAAATAGAAAAATGAAACCAAAAAACTAAGTTACAATAAATAACATTAACCAACATTGCAGCAACTAAACACAAACCAAATAAAAAAATATCGCCGCAAATACTGGAATCCAGATTCTCTTTCACACAACATACAAAAAATTACATCATAAGTTTCCCTTACTACCATGGTGGCAGGGAGGTTTCGTAATCCTTACACTCTCAAGAACACTCGTATCCATGTCTCAAGAGAGACCCAAAAGAAAACCCACTCTAAACAACAGACTCACAACCCAATGAATACATATTCCCTAACCCTATCATCATGAGTTGAAGGGAATATTTTAATGTTTCCAAGAAAATATCTCATAATAAATTTTCCCTCCATGGAAAATTTGTTAACATTCCATCACAAGTTAATTTTCAGTTGTATGTATATTTACATTTCCAATAATTTCACCTTCATTTACATTTAAATTTTCTAAGGGTTACATTGAAGCTCCAACAACCAACCTCATAGCTTCTTTTACCTTACTTTTCTTCAACTTTTGTGAAGCCATCTATAGGCCTCCCTTATTCTTTTTGACATTATGTCCATGTTATTCACTTGAAAATTTCACACAAAATTTTTAGTTCCAAACTCACGAGGGCTCCCTACCTCCTTTGTTTTCTTCCTCAACAATCCTTCCCTTTGTGCATAGGTCTTCTTCTCTCTCTTCATTTTAACAGAACATTGTTTCTATCCTCCTTTGAGATTTTGTAACCTCATTCTTCCATCAACAATCCCCATGATTGATTCACATGGTTTCCTTTCTTCATCATGTTTACGGCTTGCACATGAATACATTTGATTAGTTTTGAAAACATTAGGACACTGGGCATATCCTGATGCTTCTTACACCACATGCTAGATTTGAATTTTCCCATAGTCCATGAGACCTTCAATAAGTCTCTTCTCCTTATCTTCAAAGAGTGATCCTCCTTTTGGTTCCCAGTAATGAACTACTCCTTCTTTAGGCTTAGCTCCTCTAAACTCATCCATCCAGGATTTTATCAAAGGATTCATTCTCCTTTTCCTTAGCTCCTTGTATTTTGGGGATTTCTTACTAAAATACTTTTTTTTAATAGGTATTATGATCTCCTTCCTCAGGTTCCACATTGGTTATTCTTCCCTCTCTTGTAGAAGTTGTAGTAGTATGTTGACCCTTTTCTTTAGTTCCATCATCTTTCTATCAAACTCTTCTTGACTCATTCCCTCTTTATTACATTTGGTTTGGCATCATTTTCTCCTCTTTTGTGGCTAGCACTTGAACCTTTATCGTGACTATAAATAGTCATTTTGTTCCCTTTCTCCATGGGTTTCTCCATGCTCGTCATGAGCTACAACCTAACCCTGTAAAAATCCTCACTGTACTTGTTACCTACACACCTCATATCCCCTTGGCTATTGGTGTCCCTCTTGGTTCCTTCATCTAGTTCCTCTTGAGGAATACTTGCTGCTTTTTTGCAGTTGCACCTTCTGCTCACCTCTTGATAACTTATTTCATTCTCTTCTCTCATTCTCTTCTCCTTGAGCACTCCCTCTCTTGCCATTTCCAACCTCAACTGGAATTATTCAAATGCAAACTCTTTGTTGCAAGGGTTCCTTTCTCCCATGATATTTGAGAATGCTACTAGATATATTTTGCTCTGAGTTACCACCACTTTTTCTACGCTGAGATTTCTTTTGTAATGAACTCATCCTTTTATGTCTAAGCACCCCACATGTTATATTGACTTCATTACAGCTTCTTTAGCTATGATAGATGCTACTTACAATTATCAATTTCTTCACTAAATTATAATAAAACATACAAACCAAATTTACCTCATTAACATTAGAGTCTTCTCCTCTACTCAAATGTACTTTGCTCCCAAATCCCTTGGTTTTTTCTCTAAATCCTTTTCTAAGAATCCTTTACTACTTTAATGCCTCTTTTTGTAATCCTCTAATTCTTTGCAACTTCCTCTTGTACTTTGATATCTTTTGTCCCAACTCTCTATTGTCCTTGTTATGAACAATCTTCTTAAATCTCCTCTTTCTTGGCTGCAAGTTCCTCCTAATCCTACTTTTGCAGAAGAAACACTTCATCACTTATGAACTATGGGTTTCATTACCTTTCTCGTTCTGCTCCAAGTCTCTACTTGAGCAATTCTTATTTACAACCGTCAATCTTTGATTATATGTCAATTCCCAAAAGAGGTTTTGAGCTAAGATACCACATGACCTAGAATAAGTGACAACATTCTTTAGTTTTATACCCAGCCCTAAAAAAATATTTGACCTGTAATCAAATGCAGGAATCCAATCCATACAGCGAGAGGCCCCTTCAAGGGATTTCTATACCCAATAAACAAACAAATACATACATATATATATATATATATATATATATATATATATATATATATATATATATATATATATATATTAACAACTTTAAAACAAAGTCGGGGTCCACGCACCACACAAGGTTCTCTGCCCAAACCAATAGTAGCCGGGGCCTAAGGCACTTCTAATCTGGACTAAACAACTGAGTCAAACCAATGACCACAATCCCATGCACAAAATCAACAGCCCACGCATGTTTGGATTTTAACGTTGGTTGGGGTTGGTCTGTTAGTGCTCCTGCTATCTCTTCTTTTGTGTTAAGGCCTGAAAGTATGAATACACACTTAGTCCAACCTCCTCCTTGGTGTGGGCCCTCCTTAGTGAGGTTCTCAAGGGAAAGTTCGAGCCACCTACTTAATTTGGACATAGCTTCCCCACCATTAATTCTGGCCATGAAGGCGAATATCCATCATCCTTCCCTTTAATTAATGGATATGTATGGAGACTGAGTGCTCCATGTTGAAGGAAGTGTAACTAGGTTCGCTCTTCATAAATGTACTTTTGATAATTTTACTTACTCAAGAAAATAGATATTATTTTATAATATATGTCATTGAGTTTATTTCTCATTGAAGTAGGTATAGCACATGTCAATGTGCTATAACTGAGTCAAATAGTCAAGAGAAATTATTGAAGGCCTTAAGGGCATGTTACACTATGTATAAATATATATTAAAGTCAAAGGGAAACCTCCAAGTAAAGTGAATTCTGATCCTATGTAATGACACCTTCAAGAAGCGCCTTCAAACATGCTACACCACCATAGAAAATGTGTGAAGTTTTCTCATAAAATCAGCCACCAAACTTCCCTCCAAGTTAGCCTACAAACAACCCTCCAAGTCGACTTGCTAACAGTTAATGAAGTCAACCTATACTTCGTCTTAAATGAAGGGACAATCCTATATTTATAAAGGTTGTCCACTCCAAATGAAATGCATCAAGTGTGCTCTAAAATTTTCAAGCAAAAGAAGTCTAGAGAATGGAGAAATACAAGAAGAAAGGGTGTACAAGTTGCATCGAATAAAGGAGAAGGAACAATGAAGATAAAGGATTGTTTATAGGGCTAGAAACAATCACACATGCAAGGAAGAGGAGGACAAATCCATGGATGCTAAAGAAGGGAAAAATAGGCCATAATTTTGTGTTGTTTGGGTTTGATAATATACTCACAAGGTCTCTCAAGGCAAGTGAGGGATCCCCTCTCTCTAATGAAGGAAGAAAGAACTAATACACTAAGGATACTCTCCACACGTGTGAGGAACTAGGGCAGAAGAATAGTCATACACTCAATAAGGATCTTGGTTAATCAAATTTGAAGTATACTTGAGCAAGGGATCAAAGAAGAACATCTCATATAGAAGAATCAAAGAAGAGGAACAATATTCATAGTAAGAAAGTGCCAGAAGAAGGAGGAAGAAATGTCGTGAAACAAAGTTTCAGAAGAAGTGCCAGGGTATATGGTGCATAAAGAAGTAAAGACTTGACTTGTGCTTGGAGTATCTATTAGTCAGGGGTCTAGGGTTTGGCATTGATCAATATAAGCTTCAATAAGAGAAATTCACTAAAGGGTTTTCCTCTAAAGAGAAGTGAGGTTTTGGCCCTGGTGGATAGCCAACATCTCGTGTTCTACTTTTTATGTTCTGGTAACAGTTTGATGAAGTACACACATATGCACTAATAATAAGAATAAGCTAACAACAAAAGTAAAGAAACTCCACAAATTGTTATCAAGTAACGAATAATCACACTACACTAATTTGCCCTAGATTATTCAACATGGTATCAGAGGTAAGGTGACACATTAAGGAAATGGCAACTCAAGAACAATCATAAAGGAGAAGCATCTACAAGATTGAAGAATCAAGCCTAGAAGTCTCAATCACTTCAAGGTCAAGAAGGGTCTACAATCCCTCATTCATTAAGGAGGTCTATGTAGGTTTTAACCCCGTACAGAAATTACCTGCATACGAATTCTAAAACACATAAAATAAACAATGCGAGAACATAACACATAAAACACATATACATAGAGATTTTCCCCTGGATACAAACTAGGACTACCAGCTTGATTTTTCATTATGTTTCTTTCAATGTTATAATACATATTGATACATGCTGAAGCATCCAATACCATGGACCGAAAACCATCGCGTCCAAAAACATGTGTGAAAATCATGCACAAAACCATAGGTGGGTCCGCCCAACCTAACATAGGTTCCAAAACCAAAATTTTATGGGGCGCTGCCTCGAACCCCATAGAGTGGGATTACCTGCACCCCCCAAACCCCCTTATGACCCCGCCGCTATGCAATCAGTGCAACAAAGGGGGGGCTCCACCCCCCTCTAACCCCGGGTTAACTACGTGGGCTAGTTGTGGAAAGAATATAACACAACCGACATTATACAAAGCTAGAAGGAGAGACTTATATAAATGCACCCACAAAGAAGAGAAGATTGAAGCAGGACCTACATCACGCTACAAGTCTTTAAGCAAACCTCATCACCAAGCAATTCCACTTGAATAACATCAAGATCCAGGGAAGACAAGCCAACAAGTCTTGATGGATGAAGAAAATCCATTACATCTCAAAATCTATCAAGTAAGTACATGTCCCCTTCTTAATATATATCAATGTCTTTTTGCAAGGAAAGCAATAAATTGGTAGGTACCTATAAATTTATTGCATGGAAGAAGAGGACTGGTCTACTAGTTAAGGAGAATGAACTCCTAGAACATGTCAAAGGGAATATCACTATCCCTGCTAAGGAACAAACTCAAGCCTTAGCCAATTACAATAAGGATGAGACAAGAGCTCAAAAGCTTTGATATAATCAATCAAAGAATCTTTCATTCCTTATGTCTCCAAGTTTGAGACATCAAAATAAATTTATGATAAGCCAGTAGAGCTATTGTCGGTATCCAGAACTAGAGAAGTAATATATTTGAGGAATGAATTATACAAGATGAAGGTAACACAGGAAGGAATAGCTCCCTACTTCATGAAAATATCTGAAATGAGAGATCAACTTCAAGAACTTAGGGAAGTCATGTCTGATAGAGAGATGAAAACTGTAGTACTCAATGCTCTACTTGAGGAGTGGGGAAACTTTACATTTAGCATATATGCCATGAAAGAAGCAACCACTCTCAGTGAAATGTGGTCTCTATGCAGGAGAGGGGAAACAAAAATTAAGGAAAAAGAAGATGTGGGATCAAAGGATCAAGCATTTTCTACCATGGCCAAAAGAAAGGGTAAATTTGGCAAGTTTGGTCCACGAAGAAAAAACAACAAAGACATGTCCAAAATCCAATGTTTTGGATGCCAAGAATATGGACACTACAAAAGGAATTTTCCTAAGATTAAAAATGACAAAAACAAAAGGAAGATGTAAGAAGCTCACATAACTCAAGAGATGAAAGAAGAAGGAAATAAGAAAAAGAAGGAAGATCCTCCGAATCTCTACTATGACTAGGTCAAACTCTTTACTTATAGACTTCTTTCAAATTTTTTAGTAGGACAGGAGCATGTAGGAATAAATTAAAATTACATGGCTAGAAGTATCCTCTAGAATCTAGAAACATGATGTACATAGAGTTCTAGATACTCATGCAGATATAGCATTTATGATAAGAAAAAAATGCATAAGTAGAAGTATCTTCTAGAATATAGGAGCATGGAAAATATAGCTCAAGATATTCATGTAGAAGAAGCATACCTAGTATAGACCTCATACATGATGAAATAAAATTGATCATGATAAGAATCTTATAATACCTACATCATCAAAATAAAGGAAGCATTTGCAAGGCCATGATCTTTAAGATCCTATGATGGAATCTTAAAAATGAGGTTCATGAACCAAAGCAGATGTCTCATTGGGAATCTCATTCATGGGATTCAATAAAAGGATGATATGCAGGCAAGCTAAGATGAATAAAGAAGGGTCACACCAAAGGATGATCAAAGCAAAATCAAGATGAGGTATGTATGCATCAAAGTTTAAGTCATGTTTTCATTTGTAAATTATTGACTAATGGGTATAGTTTTATAACATGATCAAGCAGGATAGAATATCTTTCACCAACGACATGCTCGAAGTCATGCACTACAATGCGATGAAGGTCAAAAAAGGAATATTCTCACATAAGAAGCATAAGATTGTTGACTAAGATCCAAGAAGAAATGTTAACAAGTCCAAAAAGAAAGAAATGAAGGAATTCTCTCACAAGAAGAATTAGATGTTTGACCTATCTATCTAAGAAGAAGAAAATGAATAAAGAGATCAAGCATGTGAATAACACCATGATCACTAAGAATCACTATTTGACAAAATTCCTCGAAATATATCTCCCGAAAGAAGGCATGACAACTCTGATAAAGGAAGAAAGGACCCTTGACACCTATGAAGGCCTTAGAGATACAAAAAGTAAGGATAACTGATTCTACTCTACAGAGATGTCGTGATGAAGAAGCCATCCAACAAAAGAAAAAGCAATGTTAAGCAATGTTGAAGTAATATCAGGATGAAGTCATGATGGGCTACTAGGTCAAAGAATCTAACCTAGCAAGTACTATGAAGCATCCATGAGGAGAGTATTTCAAATCATGGGTAAGATGACAAAGGAGTAGATAAGATGACAAGAAAAACCTAATAGTCACTTTCCACAAAGCAATGACATGACAAGACAAGAAGGAAAGTGATCGATGGATGGTGCCCTACTGAGATGAAGTTCAAACAATGCCTTCATGACATTAAGAAAGGAAGGAGATCATCCAGCTGAAAGACCCATGAAGAAGAAGCTGTCGATGAAGGAAAGAGTCCCTAGTTAAGAGGGAGCTCTGATAGGTCCCTGATGAAGAGGGGCTTTTGGATCACCCCTTATTACAAAGGAGTGAAAATTGTGTTTTCCATTTCATGGGTCATGCACTAGACCAGGACTAAAAAACGTAACTCTAGATGAAGGCCATGAATAGAAATGTAGACACAAGTTGGACACAACATTATTGTCTTCATTCGAGAAGAAAGAATGGGAGGATCAGGTAATCATCTGACATTGGGTACTCTTTGAGGATGTGTAGGGAATCCAAGACAAGAGTAGGTAAGAAGATTGATATTCTTTGAGGGCTAGGAACCCATGATAAGAATAGTCCTAGAAGGTCATACTCACTGAACACTCAAGTGGATATGTACCTTGAGAGACAATGATGAAGGTGTCTACAAATCATTGGTCTTGCCAACATTGTAAGTCATGGTCTCATAAGGAGATGGAGATGTTAGTCAAGGCCTTGCACGAGGACAATGCTGATGAATATGATGCTATAACATATGGATTTCTAATCTGATTTCTCTTATGTGAATTATTCAAAGATTGACAATAGCCAAACACATTGTAATGTTGTATGAATACCTCCCTATTTAAGAGGGAGTGTTGAAGGAAGTGTAACTAGGTTCGGTCTTCATAAATGTACTTCTGATATTTGTAGTTACTCAAGAAAAGAAATATTATTTTATAATATATGTCAATGAGTTTCTTGCTCATTGAAGTAGGTTTAGCACATGTCAAAGTACTATGAGTGAGTCAAATAGTCAAGAGAAATTATTGAAGGCCTTAAGGGCATGTTACACTATGTATAAATATATATTAAAGTCAAAGGGAAACCTCTAAGAAAAGTCAAGTCTAATCCTATGTAATGACACCTTCAAGAATCTCCTTCAATCATGCTACACCAGCATAAAAAATGTGTGAAGTTTACTAAGCAAATCATCCACCAAACTACCCTCCAAGTCAGCCTACGAACAACCCTCCAAGTCGTCCTATAAGTTGGCTTAAATGGAGGGATAGTCCTCTATTTATAGAGGTTGTCCACTCCAAATGAAATGTATCAAGTGTGCTCTGAAATCCCCAATGAAAAGAAGAATAGAGAATAGAGAAAGACAAGAATAAAGGTTCTACAAGGTGCAGTGAAGAAAGGAGAAGGGACAATGAAGATAAAGGACAATTTCTAGGGCTAGAAACAGTCACACATGTGAGGAAGAGGAGGAGAAATCTACAGCTGCTACAACAGGGAAAAATAGGCCATAATTTTGTGTTGTTTGGGTTTGATACTATACTCAGAAGGTCTCTCAAGACAAGCGAAGGATCCCCTCTCTCTAATGAAGGAAGAAATACCTAATACACCAGGGATACTCTCCACACGTGTGAGAAACTAGTGCAGCAAAACAACAAAACAATCATACACTGAAGAAGGATCTCGGTTGATCAAAGTTGAATTTTACTTGAGCAAGGGATCAAAGAAGAACATCTCATCTAGAAGACTCAAAGAAGAGTAACAAGATTCATAGTAACAAAGTGTCAGAAGAAGGAGGATGAAGTGTTGAGAAACAAAGTATCGAAATAAATGCCGTACGAAGTGTTGGGGTATATGGTGCAAAAATAAGTAAAGACTTGACTTGGTCTTGGAGGATCTCTTAGTCAGGGGTCTACGGTTTGGCATTGATGAATAAAAGCTTCAATAAGAAAATTCACTAAAGGGTTTTCCTCTCAAGAGAAGAGAGGTTTTAGCCCTCATAGAGAGACAACACCTTGTGTTCTTGTTTTTATGTTTTGGTAATAGTTTAATGAAGTAAAAACATATGAGCTAATAAGAAGAAGAATAATAAAACTAACAATAAAAGTAAAAAGACTCCATAAATTATTATCATGTAAGGAAGAATCACACTACACTACTTTGCCTTAGATTCTTCAACACTCCACTTGGTCCATAACTGTCAACCTTCAACTCTTTGCTCAATTTAATGATTGGTGGTCCTTCTCAATATGGCTCCACCTTCTGGAACTTTTCTCTTGAACCAAAATTTCTTTACATTGTGCTTCTCTTGTAATGATACTCAACTACTCCATCTTATGGTCTCATTCTACCACCAATCTACCTATAATCAAAACTCACCTCCTTCTTTCGCGCACTTTCATGGGACCTTGTTCTCGACCACAATGGTTCTTTGCCTCATACCCTCCTTTTTCTTCTAAGATTCTGGGAGTTTTTAATCTTTTTAAGTTTTTTTTCCTTTCAAATCTATCACTACTGAGATCTTTCCTTAGTGCCACCTCTATTGAGCTTATTGACCTTCGATAGAAATATTCGTTTTAGCTCTCTACTCAATTAAACAACACCTCATATGTAATCTGAACTAAATTTCATATAGGTACTCAAATTGTCGAGAATAGTAATATCTACATCAATTCAAATACAGAAAGGATTATAGGCTTGGTTCTATTACTATTCAAAATAGAAACTTTATAGAAAAAAATTACAAAGGGATCTCAGCTTGAGTCTTCTCATGAGCTCCTACCTCCACAGAGTCTCTCTGTCCCTACTCACTCCGAGAGCTGTCTTTCCAAATTCATTGGTAGCTCTGAATCCTCTATGAGCCTCTAATCCATGGAAGACTTCCTAACACTACTGGACACACAATTTATATATCCAATGTCATTGGATTGGAAGTATTTCAATAGAATAGTCATTGGCTAGGAATTAATTCAACAAAATAGTCAAAATAGGATGTATGTTTAGTAGCCTAAAACTACAAGATTCCTAACTATACACTTGTTACATTGAAAAAGGCCCACTTGGCTAGCCATTAAAACAAACTGATACCTCAATGCACTGATTGGCATTATTACAATGACACACATGGCTATATTAATAGCTTAAATTCTCACTACAGTTTGCTAGTTTTGTATAGTTTGTTTATTTGGCAAATTCCCTTCCTTAGAGGCTTTCATGACCCCTCTTCAGTCAAGCCCAAACGAATTGTCTATGGATGCTCATGCATCAATATTCAAAAAATGAAATTCACTTCTTTTTTTTTAATTATAATTTTGTATTAATCCAAATGCAATGGAATGGTCATTAAATTTAATATATAAATTGTATTATTATGTTTGAGCGGTATTCTATAGTAGATATTGTATAGGGGACATTTTATTAGTGTGTTGCTCAAAATTAAAGAGATGTCTAATTCCTTCCATGTTATATGTATATATATATATATATATATATATATATATATATATATATATATATATATATATATATATAATTTTTAAGGATATGATCCACTTTTCAAGTTTTACACTTTAAAATAAATTTGAGCTTCAAGAGATTTGATCCCTAATTACTTGATAAATTCAAATTAACATAACTAATTTGTAAATAAATATATTCACATATTAAAAAAAAAACAGATTGTAACAATATAATCACCTTTCAAAATTATATCAAGTATAAAATCACATATAATTTTAACATCTTACATCGTAAACTAGTATAATATAACCAAACTAGATCCATATTAACTTCATATCTCTCAAGCGCTGAGAGGGATCCAATCTCTCAAGGTACAAGCCTCTTTTTTGAGTGTAAAACTTGAGGAAAGGTTTGCACCTCAAGGGATTTGATCCCTCCCGGTGCTTGATAGATCCGAGGTTAATATGGATCTATGATGGTTATATAAAACTATATAATATCTATATTTGTATCTATGTGTCTCTTTCTTATTTGCTCTCTCTATCTCACCCCAAACATACACACTCTCTTCCCATATCTCTCTCTCTCTCTCTCTCTCTCTCTCTCTCTCTCTCTCTCTCTCTACCTCTCTCTCTTCCCCTTCTCTCCTTTCTCTCTCTTCCCTACCACTCTCCTCTCTCCCTCACTCTCTCTCCATTTCTCCCTTGTCACACCCACTCTCTCTCTATCTTTCTCCCTCTATGTCTTTCTTATTTCTTCCCTCTCTCTACCCTTGCAACTCCATCTATATATCCTTCTCTCTCTCCCTTTCTCTCCCACCTCCCTTTGTCTCTCCCCCATCACTCTCTCTCTCTATCTCCCTCTCTTCGCTCCAACTCTATCATTGTCTCCCCCCTCTACCTCTCTCTATCTTTCATCCTCTGCTCTCTCGCTCACTCTCTCTCCATCTCTCTCTCTCTCTCTCTCTCTCTCTCTCTCTCTCTCCTTGTCCTCCTTCTTTGTGACTATCTCCCTCCCTCCCTCTTACCTCCCTTCCCGCCCTTGCTCTTTCCCCTCACTTTGCTTGTTGATCTATGTTTGTTGTTGTCATCACTTGGATCCTTAGTTGGTTCTTACTAATATTATCTATATTGTATAAATTCCACGTCTTTAAATATGAAAGTATTTCTATGGAATATTTTTAGGAGTCGTGAGTATAGAGGATTTAGATATATCTCAAAAGTAATTATAACATTTTTCCTTTTAGCTTCAATTAAAAAATGTTATAGAATTAAATTAAATTAAAATATTTTTATTGTTAAATAAGTTATCGTTTTTAGGCATGTGGTATTGATAAGCCATGGTATTGGATCATGGTATTATTGTGAAACAAGTTATGATTTCTTGGCATATAGTATTGGGGTGAATACCCATGATTAGGAATGTCATAGTGTTATAAAATATTTTGATTGTGAAGTAAGTTATGTCTTCTGGGCATGTGGTATTAATAAGCCATGGTAATGTAACAAAGTCTATTTACAAGTTAATAATATCCATGGTAAAATGGGGGTGAATATCATGATTAAAAATATTTTAATATTGTTCTAAAATATTTGTGATTGTGAAATAAATTATGTTTTTTTTAAGCATGTAATATTGGTAAGCCATAGTATTGACCCATAATATTGTAACAAAAGCTAATTAAATTATGAGTTAATAATATCCTTTTCAATTTTTTTAATTTTTAATTAAACCAACATTTAAAATTACAAACTTACACTACATCTAAGCATCTGCTCTATACTAAAATAAAAAACGACCTCTTAACAATAAAATAATCATCAATAACTTTTCTTTATAATTCATCAATTTCAAGTCTAATCATATTTTAAAACATTCCCCAACATCGTTTTATTTTATGGTCAAACTATAAATAATTCATTTAAGATGCAGAGGGAATCATATTTTAAAATGTTCCCCAACATCGTTTTATTTTATGGTCAAACCATAAAGAATTCATTTAAGATGCAGAGGGAATGCTTCATAAGAATATTTTACTCGTCAAACATGTTAACCAGTTTTTCTCAATATCGTTAATATTGGTTGGAAGAAAGCTAAGTTAATATGCGACTGATTAATAATCATACTGCTGGGTATAAATAGTATTAAATGTTAAGTGGGATCTCGCACAATTGAAATTTGACAATGTATAGACAATTTCATATAATAATACTTCATGCTGTGTTAAAAAGTGATTATGAACCATTAATATAATATTTAATCCTGTTTTATGCTGTTTAATAAAGTGATTATTTACTCTATAACATTATAACATTTAATATTATTTAATAGAGTGATTATTGAACAGGTTACTGTTATTAACAAAATCGTTATGCAGTTAAGAGTTTAATTTTCATTATCCATTAGAAAATAGGTTATTTGTCCAAAACTAACCGCCAATAATAAGTATCTCTGCCATGAATTTTACAATTAAATTAGTAATTATCTACACCATTAAGAACCACTTATCCATAAATTGCATTTAATAAAGTGATGACGTAAGGAATAATGAAATTATATTGATAGGCTTCTAAATGAATTGCATTAATAATGCGATGACGTAAGAAATCATGAAATCATAGAAGCAATATTGACCTTCTGCAATCTAATTGTCTGACGGCAGTTCTTATTTTCTTATTTTCAACCCTATTGAAATATAAATGACTGTGACATGCTAGGAGAATAGGAGTTGTTTTGTTGTTAACCTGTCAAAGTCAATTTTAAAAAAAATATAAATACAAGACAACTCTTATTCCCTAACATGTCAAATTGCATTTATATTTCAATAAAGTTGGAAATAGGAACTGCCATTATTCTGACCCTCATGGAGATTGCAAAATGTCGAAATTTTGTGGCCACGACACGAACTTCTTGAAGCAATATTGACAATCGACCTCTAACGAAATGTCTAAGAGACGACTCGCCAATAAATTTGGTGAACAACGTGATAACGTAAGCAGTCCTGAACTTCTGAAAGCAATGTCAACCTTTTACAGGCAATCGTATGACTTCCGATAAATGTCTGTCAGGTTTCTATTTTACTGTTGGAAGCTTCAATCTGTGATGCCAAGTCTTCTGGCCTCGACTCAGGCCAGTGGAGAGTCTGCGAACGGAAGCAACCATTAACTTCTAGAAGCAGTCTTTGAACCTCCAGTCGTTAGTTGTAGACCACGCATTACAGTTAATGGTTATTTCTTTGTAAGGTTATATCTGTGATTACACACGTTTACCATTGGATTTAAAGTTTTTGAACGGTGAATTTATGGTTACAATCGTTTCTCGAATTTCTCTGCGTACATCTTTAAAGTGTCCAACATATAACCTATCGTTAGTGTAAACATACAACCACATCTAAAAAATCCATTGTATATAACCTATCATGAGTGTCCAACATACAACCACATCTAAATAAGTTCATTGAATTTAATTTTATGGTTTTTTTTAATGTATATCTCCATAGCCCGTAATCATGTTTTCTGTTATGTTTGGAATTTTTAACATATACAGAGTTTCCACTAGTCTCACGGGACTACTCATCAATAGGGATTCAAGTTTATCAGATCATACAAGAGTGTTGGAGAGGATATTAAAAAAAGAAAAAAAATCTCTGTGAAAGCTGTTTAACACTCATTTTAATGATCACTCTATTTTCTCCTTCCTTTATATCCTCTACAACACTCTTTTCTGATCTGCTAAGCTTGACTCCTTGCTGATAGGCGCTAAGTCCAGTGGAAACGTTGCATATGTTAAAAATTACAGATATGACTCTACACATGATTACCGGGTATAAAAAATATACATTAAAAAAAAAGGTGTAAAATTATATTCAGTTAACTTATTTAGATCATAGTTACCAAATTCGGCGGTATTGCCTAAAAAAATTCGTAAATTCGAAGGTTCGGTTCGATTCGCGAATTAAAACGGCAATTTGAATTCGGATTCGGTAAAATGTATTTGATATTTTTCACGATATTATATTCTTCGCAGATTTTTCATAATGGTTAATGGCATATTATTAACGTTAATAAACGATAATAGTAGATGTAGTTTTAGGCAACCAGAAATTTACAAGAAATGAAATATTTAAAAATTTATGATAATTATAAAATTGTATAAATTATTTGGGTAAATAGAAAATTTAGTTTTTTTTAAAATGGATTTTTTTATTGAAATTTAGTAATTGATATTCTAAGTATATATTTTTAAAAAATATTTACAAATGTTTAATATATTATTTCATTATCAATCTAAAATACTTGTTAACATAAAATTTAGATAGTTTATTGTAATGTGGAATATTTTGGAAATTCACTCTATATTAATTATTATATAATTTATGGTGTAACAATACAAAAATTCTTAAAACCTATTATCATACTTGCTATTTTAAATGTAAAACTAAAAGTCTAATATATAATTTTATGTGCAAATCCAAATAATTTTAAAACATTTTTTTATCATTTTCAATATTATAAATTATACCTTTGAATGATTTAAAACATTGGAAAAATAATATATTTAAATATATGTAAAAGATATATTGCCGAATTTTAATTTTTGGTAACTATGTTTTAAATCATAGCTACCAAATTTGGTCGTATTGGCCCAAAAAAATTCGAAAATACAATAGTATGATTCGGTTCGGCTACGAATTTGGAAATTGCAATTTGGTACTTATTTTATATATATATATATATTAAAAAAAATATAATGAATTGTAAATGGTAGGTTGAAAATATTACAATTAGGATGGAATTAGCGAATAATTTTTTTTATGTTTAAAAAAAATTATAATAAAGTGTAAATTGTAGGTTAAGAATAATATTACAATTATGATGGAATTTGGTAAAGTGTTTTTAATAATATAAAATTTAATATTTAAAAATAGAAATTTCTATATTATTTAATTTTATAAAAAATATTCTTAATATAAAATTTAATATTTAAATAGAAATTTATATATTATTCAAAACATTAAAAGTATAAATTTCCAATTTAAAAAAAACTGTAGTTACCATCTAAAATTGTTAATAAAAAGTTTAATACTTAAATAGAAATTTCTACATTACTTAAAACATTAAAAACATAATATTCAATATTAAAAAATGGCAAGGATTTTTGTTAATAAAAAAATAAATATTTAAAGATTAAAAATAGAAATTTCTATATTAAAAAAGTATAGTAAATACTAAATTGCATATTAAAAAAATTACAGTTGTAAAAAACAATAAGTTTTATATTAAAATATTGTAGAAAATAGTAAGTTTATAATAGTTAAAAATAATAATTTCTTATAACACAGAATAATAAATTTTTATTTATAAATATTTATAAAATATATAATTTCTATTTTTTTGGATTTGATTAAGTGATTTTTTTAAAACATATTGTAAATATAGATTTTTTTTTTTTTTAAATAATTTAATTTTGAAAGAGCTATATTTCCAAATTTTTTCCCTATTGTATTTTTGGTAGTCGAATTTTTTCCGTACCGAATTCGTATTCGAATTCGAATTTGATAACTATGATTTAGATATGGAAGTACAGAGTATTTATTAATTAACCTGGTACTAGATTGATATTGATTACTGTGGGATTGCAAGGTGCATCACGTTGGATTATTTCAGGCGCCACCCAGACATGCATACTATAACTTAAACAGGGCCTGCCTGCCTGAGAGCGCTGCGTGACTGCGTTAAATTATTTGTTTGAAGAGCGTAACCATGTCGGCGTTTCGATCCTCACTATGGAGTGCATTTGCATTTCAGGCTATCTTGTTGGTTGGTGTTTGGGCAATCGGGGATAAAATTACTAACTCCAAGACACAGAAAGTGGGCACAGTTTTGTGTTTAGGAGAATCCTAGGTAGATCCTGGAAACAACAACCTCATTCCCACGCTAATCAGGAGCAAGTTTACCCATATGGCACAAATTTTGCGGAACACTATCCCACTGCGAGATTCTCCGATGGAAAAAAAAAAATCCATCCTATTTGGGTAAGCACAATGTTATTAATTAATTGGGTAAACTAGACAATTACTTTTTTCTGTTATTTGATTTTTTAATTAATTTTTTTGATGGGATAGTTTAAATTTAAATATTACAGTATATTTTGGTCTTGGTCGCTATATTAATGGATAAAATTCACATTATTAAGTTAGATACACATCTAAATTATATGTTTAAACTATATGTAAATTATTTTTTTATAAAACATAATTAAAAATTGACCATATAAGTAATTTATCACTATGTATGAAGATTAGAAAAATTTAATTAAAAAAATGTTAAAATCTATATTTCATTAAAGCATAGCTCCATTGAAACTGCTGTATATTAAAAAGTGTTACACTTGTAAATGTGTGCATTTCATTAACCTTCGTTGATTGAAATTCGATAAAACTGTCAATATATTAACATGGTTTTAGAACCAATTTTTAGAACAGTGTTCCCAACTAAAAAATTATAAAATAGGTTTATTTTTTACATATTAATATTAATATGGTTTTGAATTTTTTTGAAAGAAAAGAAAAAACTTATGATAGTCTTTTAATCAATATTAGCATGGTTCTGATTTCTATGAAATGAACAATATGACAATATTTTTACCTGTGAAGATATAATACTGGTTACACGTTTTAAGTTTAATAGTAATTTTATATTATAATATATAATATATAATTTAAGTAGAGTTGATTTGAAAATTCTGTTATAATATAAACTTTAAGTTCTTTTAATTCTAATTTTAATATTAATATTAATACTAAGTTTATTAATATTGATGTTAATATTAATTTGAATATTCATTATTAATATTAATTAATAGAACAAAAATATTAATAGTATTTTTAATATTATTAATATTAACAATATTCAATTAATAATATTAATATTATTAATGATATTAATATTACTATTATAAATAAGGAGTTGTCTTTAGTGTGATTTTTTGGAAGCTTTTTCTTTTCTGGTACGGAAAACTCCAAAAAGTCTCACTATAGACAACTCCTTATAAATAATATTAACATTAATATTGATAATTAATGTTAATAAATAATGTTAAAGAAATCTAGTATTAACAACAATATTAATAAATTTTGTAATTAATTTTATTTTTAATATTAATTAATATGAATACAAATATTATTGTTACTTTTAATATTATTAATATTTATAAATATTAATTTTAATTTTAATGTTAATTATTAATATTAATAACATATAATTAATATTATTATTATAAATAATCTTAACAAATCTTTTCTATTAAAAAATAATATTAATAAATTTTAGATTTTCTAGTTTTTACATGTCTATTATTCACCCAAAGGTAGCATAAGATTCGAACCCAAGTTCTCGGGGGAGGGTAGCAGAAGGTTCAGTAAGACTCCATTCCACGCCTTCGCCCTAGATAGACAAATTTAGTTTAGAATATTATTATTGATTATTATTTTATTAATATTATTAACATTAATATTGATAAATAATACTAACAACCTTTATTATTAGCAATAACATTAATAAATTTTAATATTATTATTATTATTATTTTAATTTATAATATTATTAATATTAATATTAATTAATAAATATTAACATTAACATCAACATTAACATTAATGATATTAAATATTTATAACATTTTAACATAAAGTTTTAATATTAATATTAATTTTAATTTGAATATTAATTATTAATATAGTAATTAATATTGATACTAATTAATTTGAATACAAATATTTATATGATGGAACTATACTTGTGGAAGTATCATATTGTATATGATTCTAAAGTTCATAGTGTTATTGTTTCTTTGCCTAGACAATAATACATGATACAAAAGGTGGAAGTATCATGTTGTGTATGATTCTAAAGCTCATAATGTTATTATTTCTGTGGCTAGACAATAATACAGGATACAAAAGGTAGCCTTGCGTGCTTCCATTTCTTTGATCTTTGCTAAGCAACGCAACAAAGTTATCTCCTAAACTAGGGATTTTTTCTTCTTCTTCTTGATTTTATCTCAAAGTAAGGAGAATATTTGTGGCCACATCCATGGCTTCCACATAGGGCTCCTCCACATAGCATAGGAAAGGGGATAAGGTCATGGAAAAATACATAGACATCTCCTCTTCATGCATGGCGTTACCTCTACACTATCACATCAAGCATTCAATTAATATGAACCCTGATGTACCTCTAGCCAATGGGACAATATACCACTACTCTCTTCTAAAAAATGAGGAAATCAAGTGGTAGATCTAAGAGATGCCACTAAAAGGGCAAATTTGACAAATTTCCTCACCTTGTCGAATCCCAATTTTACTCATGCAAAAGAAGGATGGGCCCTAGAGACTCTACACTAATTATCGGGCTCTAAAAAAAATCACAATTAGGAGCAAGTACCCGACTAACTAGATTGAAAATCTTCTTGATCCAAAAGAACCAACTAATGTGTGGAATATTTCTTTCAAGTTTAAGGAGGGTCTTTTTGTTAAAAAATGATATATTACAGAGCAATGAAACACATAAAATATATTGCAGAAACATAAACACAGAAAACACATAAAATAAGAGAGACACAGATATACGTCATTCACGCAATTTGGGCTACATCCATGGAGAAACAATCAGTTCTTCCTTTTATATTATCCAGCAAATAGAAGAGACACAACCTACAACAGATCCGTTTTAAATCCCTCTCCGCTCTCACACAATCTCCTCTCTCTTTCTCACTCATAATAGCGATCTACATAGATGCAATACAATTCCCTCATATATAGCTAGGGGTTGCCTTCTAGGGCAAAAACCCCTAAATTAAACATAACTTCTACCGTCAAATCTCTGCCTATTGAATGACCCAGATTGGATACGAAATTACAACAGTTTACAAGGCAATTTTACATCTATTTTTAACTTTAGGGCGCTGTCCCCGATCCCTCGCCGGGGGGGCTCCCAAAGATCGTAGTCGCCCCCCCGGACCCCCCTTGCAACATACATTTTACAGGCGACATTACTGCCACATTACGAACTGGGGTCCAATGTGGCAATACCTCTGAATAAAGAAGATAATCAGGCTCCACACCCAACAATCTCCCACTTGGAGACTGATTATAGCAACTCCACCGCTGCTTCATTTGCTAGACAATTACTCCACTTTGGACTTGGTTGTTTCTCATCTTCTTCATCATACTTGAAGACCAATTGAAACTGAGCAGACTCTCAGTTTCTCCATGGTTACAACTTCTATTAACATATCTACGGGATTCTGGCTAGTGTGTATATTTTCCAACTTCAACTGTCCATCTTCCAATGTTGATCGTATGAAATGGTACTTGAGTTGTATATGTTTAGTCTTGGAATGAAATGTAGAGTTCTTTTCAAGATGTATGATACTCTGTTTGTCACTATATAACCTGCCCAACTCCTGCTTCTTACCCAATTCATCCAGAAAGCGTTGTAACCAAATCATTTATTTAATAGCCTCTGTAGCAACAACATACTCTGCTTCCGTTGTTGAGAGTGCACCAAGACTTTGTAGTTTTGAGACCCAACTGAGAGTTGTTCCACCTACAGTAAACACATACCTTGTGGTGCTCCTCCTGTTATCTCTATCACCTGCCATACTTGCATCAACATATCCTGTAGAGCAATGTTTGAACCACCAAAGCATAATGCTTGATTTGTGGTACCTCTCAAATACCCGCGAGTCCACTTCACTGCCATCCAATGTTCTTTTCTTGCATTTTTCATGTACCTGCTTACAACTCCCATTGCATGTACAATATCAGGCCTTATGCAGACCATTGCATACATTAAGCTTCCAACTGATGATGCAAATGGAACTTTAGACATATAAGACGTTTCTTCCTATGTCTTGGGACACACCTCCTTACTTAGTTTGAAATGGCTAGCCAAATGTATACTAACAGGTTTTGCATTTTGCATATTAAATCTTTTGAACACCTTTTCTATGTACTCACTCTGAAACAATGTTAATTTTCGATTCTTCCTGTCTCTAGTTATTCTCATACCAAGGATTTGTTTTGCGGCACCCAAATCCTTCATTGCAAATGAGTTTTCCAATTTTCTTTTGAGCACATTTATTTCCTGCATGTTAGAACCTGCAACAAGCATGCCATCTACATACAATAACAATATAATATAGCTGCCATCATTTTTCCTTTTGAGATAAACATTATGATCAGAGTGACATCTAGTATAACCTTGTTCAGACATAAACCTGTTAAATTTTAGATACCACTACCTTGGAGCCTGTTTTAAGCCATACAAGCTCTTTTTCAACCTATACACTAGTTTCTCCTTCCCTTTAACCTCATATCCTTGTGTCTGCTACATATATATCTCTTCCTTCAAATCCCCATGGAGAAAGGTTGTCTTTACATATAACTTCTCAATATCGAAATCTTCAGCTACTACTAGACTTAAAATAGTTATGATTGAAGTCATTTTAGTAACAAGAGAAAATATCTCATCAAAGTCTATACCCTTTTTCTATGCAAACCCCTTTACCACAAGTCTAGCTTTATACCTTTTTTGCCTCCATCTTCTTCCTTGAACATGTAAACCCATTTATTCTACAATGTTGTTTTACCTGCAGGAATCCTGGCTAAGTCCCAAGTCTGGTTATGTGATAAGGAGTCCATCTCTTCTTTCATGGCTTGCTCTCACTTCTTCCTGGTTTCTACCTGCACTGCTTCTTCATAACATTTTGGTTCACCAAAATTAGTCAGCAATACATAATATAATGAAGGAGAGTATTGTTGAGGGGTTCTACTTATCCTGGTAGATCTTCTAACATGACTTTCAGGAATTTGAGGTGATTGTTGTCGTTTTCGTTGTTGTTGTTCTAGTTGTTGACCAATATGATTTTCATGCACCTTCACTTTTTCCATGATCTCATCAAGCATTGTGTATTCTCTGTTTTCTTTTTCCTGTTTCTTTTCCTACATCTGATCCTTATACAAAACCTTTTCATTGAATATGACATCTCTGCTCATAATGATTTTGTGTTTTTGATAATCATAAAAGTAATAACCAAAATCATTAACACCATATCCAATAAACGTACATTTCTTTGATTTTGCCTCAAGTTTTTTTCTATTTTATTTATTAATGTGGACAAAGGCTTCACAACCAAAAAGTCTTTAAAAATGAGTAGTTTGACCTTTTACGTGTCCATGCCTCCTCCGGAATACCACCATCCAAGGAATTTGAAGGCCCTCTGTTTATTAGATAAACAACAATATCTACAACATCTGCCCAAAATTGTAAAGGAAATCCTTTATGCAATCTCATGCACCTTGCACACTCCATGATTGTCCTATTCATCCTTTTTGACACACCATTTTCTTGTGGTGTTCCTGGAACTTTCTTCTCTCTGTGAATTCCATTCTATGAATAGTACCTATCAAACTCTTTGCTGCAATATTCACCTCCATTGTCTGATCTGAGACATTTCAACCTTTTTCCTGTCTCATTTTCAACCAAAGCTTTCCATTTCTTGAAAGTATCAAATACATCAGATTTATTTCAAATACAATAAATCCAGGTTTTTCTACTTGCATCATCAATAAAAGTAACATAATAATGAGAGCCACCGAGAGATGATACCTGAGCAGGTCCCCATACATCGTTATGCACAAGCTCTATTTTTTCGCTATTCTTTTCTTTCCCAACTCTAAGGAATCTGACTCTCTTATGTTTTCCATAAACGCAATTCTCACGAGATTTTAAATCAAAATGCTTCAAACCTGGAAACAAATTTCTTAAGTGAAGAATTTGCATCCCCTTCTCACTCATGTGCACAAGCCTATGATGCCACAATGCTGTATCTTCTCCTGTAGAGGTTAAATAATTAATAGAATTAGAAATACCATTGCATAATTATAATGTACCTACCTTTTATCCTTTTTCTATTACCAGGGATCCTTTAGTGACCTTCCAGGTTTTATTTGTAAAAGTAGTTACATAGCCTTCACCTCCCAACTACCTTGTTGAAATCAAAATTTTCTTAAGATATGGAACATGCCTTACCTCCTTCAATAGCCATTGATTTCCATTCTACTATTTTATGAAAACTATACCCATTCCAATGATTTTACAGGGTTTATCATCACCCAACCGTACTTGTCCAAAATCTCCTTGAACATAATCATGAAAATGTTTCCTATCAGTTGTGGCATGGAATGAGGCCCCTGAATCTACCACCCAGGCATCAATAATATTTTCTAATGAAAGAATCAAAGCATCTTGCAACACATCACTTGTCACATTCGCTTCATGATTGTTTTCTTGTTGCATGTATCCTTCTTTTCCCTTTCGAGACTTGCAGGCTTTCTTCATGTGTCCTTTCTTCCCGCATTTCTAGCACATTATCCCCGATCTAGACTTGGATCTCCCTTTCCTTGACTTACTACGATATCCGGGGCTCTTTCCTCTTTCCATTTTTCTTCCCCTAGTCTCTGCCATCAAAGCATTACCTGATGTCTCACGAGAGCTTTTCCGTCACATTTCCTCGCTAAGGATTACATCGAAAATGTCATAAAACTCTAAAGTACTAGATCCAGAGACATAGTTACTAATGGCCATAACTAAACCATCCTGACTTTCTAGCAATGAGCACAGAAATAACAAAGCCCTAACTTCATCATCAAAAGTCACCCCTACAGAACTTAACTAACACGTAACTCTTAAATTAATTTAAATGATCAGCAACAGATCTGCCTTCTAACATCTTCATATTAAATAAACACTTCATAAGAAATACCTTATTTGAGGCCGATGGTTTTTCATATAGTTTGGCCAATGCAGACATTAAACCCTATGTTGTCATTTCCTTTGAAATATTAAAGGCTACCAACGCTGCTAGGCACAACCGTATTATTCCAAGTGCCTTTCTGTCGAGAATATCCCATTTTGTGTTTGTCATACTTGTCGACTTCTTTGTCTTTCCGCTTAATGGTAGGTATAGATCTTTCTGATACAGATAATCTTCCATCTGCATCTTCCACAACTAGTAGTTTTGGCCGTTAAAGTTTTCGACCCTAAACCTACCATCTTCCACTATTGCTCCCACTCAAACTAGGAACCCTTCTCTCCTGCGATTTTATTAGCCAAATAGACCTTCGGCTCTGATACTAGTTGTCAGAAAATTATATATTACAGAGAAATGAAACACATAAAATATATTGTAGAAACATAAACACATAAAACACATAAAATAAGAGAGACATAGATATACGTGGTTCACCCAATTTGGGCTATGTCCATGGAGAAACAACCAATCCTTCCTTTTATATTATCCAGCAAACTGAAGAGATACAACCTACAACAGATCTTCTATAATTCCCTCTTCACTCTCACACAATTTCCTCTCTCTTTCTCACTCAGTATGTTGATCTACATAGACCCAGTACAATTCCCTCATATATAGCGAGGGGTTGCCTTTTAGGGAAGAAAACTCTAAATTAAACATAACTTCTACCCTCAGATCTCCGCCTAATGAATGACCAAATTGACTACGAAATTACAACATTTTACAAGGCGCGCTGCCCCTGATCCCCTGCCGGGGGGGGGTCTCCCAGAGATCACAGCCGCCCCCCCTGGACTCCCCTTGCAACATACATTTTATAGGCGGAGTTTCCGCCACATTACGAACTGGGGTCCAATGTGGCGATACCTCTAAATAAGGAAGGTAATCAAGCTCCACACCCAACACTTTTTGAATGATTGGTCATGCCATTTGGTTTGATGAATGCCCCAAAAGCTTTGATGAGGTTGATGGATTGCATCTTGTGGCCTTTCACCAAATATTTCATGGTTGTATATTTAGATGATTTCCTCATCTTTAGTAAGAGTTGTGCAAAGCACTTGCATAATATTCAATATGTTCTTCACACTTTGTGGTAGCAAAAGTTATGTGCTAACTTGGAAAAATGCTCCTTTGACATGGAAAATGTTTAATATTTATGTTACATTATTGATGAGAAAGGTTTGCATATGGATCCAATCAAGATCCAAGCCATTTGGGATTAGGAAGCCTCGATGAATCTAATAGAACTTCACAACTTCTTAGGCCTTACTAATTTTTATTGAAGATTTTTTTTGGGGTTATCTTATATCGCCTAACCCTTATGTCAAGTTATGAAGGGTGGAGAAAAAGAAAATTATTTTTGGTCTATGTCTCAATGGAAGGAATTCAATGAACATAAACACTACCTTTGGTATGCACCAGTCCTCACCTTGCCAAACATGCAACAACCATTTACGATTGGGACAAATGTCTCCGACTATGTTGTTGGTGTAGTCCTCATTAAATAAGGACATCTTATGATCTATCACAAAAATACACTCTCTAATATTTGCCAAAGATATTCCACTTATGATAAGGAAATGTATTCCATTATGAAGGCCTTGTAATAATGGAAACATTATATTCTGGGAAGGAGATGATCATCCACATGGACCACATGCCTCTTCAATTTATGGAGATACAAGGGAAGATACAAAACAATTTCCACTAGAAATGGTCCACATATTTGCAACAAATTTAATTTTAACTTTAAATACAAGAAGGGTAGCATCAATCACGTCCCAAATTTCCTTATTCAGCCCCCAATTGTGACAGTGACCACGAATAATAACTATTGTGCACATGACATCTCTAGATGGCCATAATTATACAATAGTGACTCAGAATTCGTTGTAACATACTAGATGTTGATGGTAGGAAGGCAAGTTACATACTTCCACCTTGATGATGCGTTAACGTTGTTCTACCTAAGAAACCTATTTGTTCCTTCAGATGAGCATGCCATGATAATCTAGCAGGATCATTACAATTTGGTAGGAAGGCACCTTGGTGTGGAGAAGACAATGGCAGTACTACAAAAGTATTTTCATTAGCCAAAACTTTTACAGGGTGTTTGCAAGTATATTAGGTCCTCCACCTCTTGCTCCATTGCCAAACCAACCATTAAAAAGCAAGGCTTGTATAGCCATTTTCCTACTCCTAATCAAACTTGGGAATCTATCTTGATGAACTATATGTCTGGTCTTCCTTCCAAGCATGGTAATGATTGTGTGTGTTGTGGTTATTGATAGATTTTCTAAGATGGCCATCTTGACTTCCTACAAAAATATTATCATAAAAGAATCCACTTCTGATCCAAGTGGATATTGGTGGCCACCTGCCTATTCCACTTGGACCCCCAACACTGTCTCTTTTAGGTTTTTCGGTTTCCTTAATTGTAGCACAACTTACTATTTCTGGCAGTTTTTTGGGTCCTGAACTTCCGGAGCCATTTTGAGGCACTAAACGACATTTTTAGGGAAAACAGAGAGACTGGAAACATCCCATACTAGCATGATAGTTTATTTTTGGCCTGCTCTTCGAGATCTTCGACATGAGGTATTATGATAGCCAAATGGAGATCGACACTGAGAAGTTGATGTACCAATTTACCTAAACGGGGCCCATAATTTTGGTGCTTCATCTCCTAGGGTTAGGTTTTTGGATATCTAGGGTTTTCCATTGTTTCTCAGTAATAAATAGGCTTTTGAGCCTCATTGTAACACAGTTCTGAGGCATGTAGCCACCACATCGCTTCTCATAGATAAGCTACCATCGCCCGAGCTAGTCTTATTTCCATTCTGTTTGTAAGAATATTTCAGTATTTGATATTAATGAAATGAAGTGTTATTTCTACTGCATATTTGTATTTATGGTTATATCTGTAATTTGTTGCATTCCTGTTTAATTCCAAATCAGTGGTATTAGAGCGGTCTGTTCTTTCTCTAGTTTTATTTGCATGTCCCCAACGAGGTCATGATATAAGGAGTTAGGGGTGTAACTGGTCGAACCTTTGCAAGACCAACCTCGCAAATCCCGACGGCCTCCCATGGCGAACGAAAAGAAAGAAAACGGGGTAGGAGATCCTATCAAAATATTGCTCAAAGAAGCCCTTAAGCAACAAAGGGCGATGATGGACAACTTTGTCCAGATCCTTTGGTGGCTACCTAAGGGTGACACATCTACTTCCGACAGCTACTCTAGAAGTGCCACACCCTTTAAGGTACAAGTCAACTTTGACGTTCCCATATTTGAGGGTCAGATAGATGTAGACGTTGTATATAAATGGTTAAATTTGCTAGAAGGATATTTTTCCATACATGATTTTTCTAGCCGAGAAAATATCACTTTTTCACTTCTCAAAATAGGCCCCCATGCCAAGGACTGGTGGGAAACCTACTGTGAGAAGAAGGATGAAAGTACAAACCCATTGTTTTCATCCGCACCCACTTGGAACTCATTCCGGGATGCCATTAAGGAGCAGTACTACCCTGTCGGGAGCTATGAGGATAAATACATAAAGTGGACAACGCTGTGATAGGGGCAAGACCAATATGTACATGAGTTTAACAATTCTTTTCATACTCTTCGCACGAATTTGGGTATCAAGGGTTCTGAGAACCATTTGGTTCTTAAGTACCGCGACTGCCTAGACAGGTACATCTAAGATGAGATGGAGTTTCGAAACATCTCCTTGCTTGGCATGGCATACCGATATGCTGTCAAGATCGAGAAAAAGTTTAAACAGAAGAAGCGAGACTTTGGATCTGCGAATCTGAGGCAAGGGAAAGGTACCCCCAAACCGCATAACAAAGGGCAAAGCCAAGGGAGGGCAGCCCAGGACAACCCGCCAAAGCCGCAAGAAAATAACCACACTGCGAATGTGAAGAAGGACACAGGAAAGTGGTCTGAGTTCCATAAGAGCTCCACTCACAACACAAGTGAGTGTCAGGCCATGCAGTCACCGGTGGCTGATTTAAAGGCTTCAGAATCAGATGCATGTTCTGAATCTGAGTCAGAAATTGACAAGGGGAATGACAAAGGGAAGTAGATTATCGATGTGGAGTGCAACACCACCATTGCCACCACGAAGATCCAGAAGGAGGAACCCAAAGGTCCAGAGGAGTAGGAGCACCTCTTCCACTCTGAGATGTGGGTAAAGGGTTCCCCGCTATAGTTCATTGTCGACATCGGGAGCCAAAAGAACCTCATTTCGGTAGAGATCGTGAAGCGATTGGGCTTACTGACCACAACACGTCCACAACCGTACACCATCGGGTGGCTTCACCATGGACGGGATCTTCGCATGAGCCAACAATGTCTTCTTCCATATAGCATTAAGCCCTTCATGGATGAGGTATTATGTGACGTTGCTCTCCTTGATGTTTGTGATGTATTATTAGGCGAACCATACTTATGGAAGAGACATGTCGTGTATGAGTCAAGGCCTCATGTTGTTATTGTTACTTTGGGAAATTAGTTGTACAGGATACCAAAGGTAGTAGCGCCTACCTCCATCTCTTTGGTTACTGAAAAACAATGCAGTAAGCTCATTTCCAAAACCAGGAAATTTGTTTTCCTGATGATACACCCTCAGGGAAAGAAGAAGATGGTGGCCACGACCTGTAGACAAGGCCCTCCACACGACAACAACAGATGGACAAGGTCATGAAGGAGTACGAGGAAATCTTCACCTGCCTCGCAAGGGTGCCTCTGCACTGTCAGGTCAAGCACTCCATCGATCTGATCCCAGGTATGCTGCCTCCCAATGGATCAATCTATCAGCACTCCATTCTGGAGAACAATGAAATCAAGAGGCAGATTTAGGAGTTGCTACAGAAAGTGTTGTACCTCTGAGATAGTATTAGGTTAGGCTACCAGTGCAAGAGCATCTAAAATAATTGTTTTGGGGGTTTTTGGTTTAAGTTTTTGGAAGACCAATGAATCAAGATAGATGTCGAATTAAAGTAATTAATCCTTTGGGTTATATGAATACTTCAGCAAAGGGCTGCTATAAAGCATTACACAAGGATATAGATCAAAATAGTGGTGAGTAGAAGAACAAAAAATATGATTATCACAGTTTCTAGACTGTAAAACAGAACAATCACAAGTTGGAAAACCTTCTAAACTACGTTCCAAAGGTTCAAGGCAGTATACTTAAGCTTACACAAGATGTTGATGATTTATTAATTAGAGGGGATTAGCTACACAAACAGTTGCATTAATCCAATCTCTTAATAGATGATCACTTCAGGAGCTTACAGGAATCAATTGAAACTATAATTGTTCCTACCTAGATATCTCTGTAAGTCATAAATATATGAAGAAATAACATAATGATTGAAGAACTGGAAAAACTTAGAGGATAACACAAACTATGCAAGACCATATTCAGAATCCTTTGCTTTGTATTAAGGTTCTAGAAAGACCAGTTACATCAAGTGTCTGCAATTGCTTCCTTCAAAGGTGGCTTCCAGGTTCAAAGTAGTATAAACAGTCACAACATTATAAGCAATTCTCTATGAATCTTGAACTCCGAACCAATTTCAACTCTAGAAAAGAGCTATTTATACAATAATGAAACTTAAGAAAAGATCTTAAAACTAATTAAGATTTTTAGGAACAAAAAGATCTTCATGGCAAGAAGATAGGGGCAGCTATTTGAACTGCTTCTTGTTGTCCCCTTTATTCAAGCTATGCTGGCTTTTGTATGATATTTTCACCCTTTAAGTTGCTTGGTTGTTCGCATTCTTCATGCTGGTAGATTGCTTCATTTAACCCTTTTTACCTGATACTTCTTTTAAACTCTGTGAATATTCTTTGACCTGGATGAGTGACCTTTTCTATGCTCTTTTTTACTTTACTGCATATTTTGAGGTTTTTACTGTGTTTTTCACAGAAAATCGCTCATTTTGTCTTCAAACTATTATGCAGGCCTATGTTTATAAACCTAGAACAATAGTTTTCTTACCTGCAAAACACAGAAACTTTTAAGAAAAACAAGGTGACTGAGGGTCTTTAATGGCTCTGCTGAGTTTGAAAGGCTATTGGAAGGAGTCTGGGGTGTATCGGAGGGAAAATGATGGCTTTAATGGCTGCAGAGGCATAATGGAGGCTTTGCTATATAAAACAGACAAACAGAGCAAGAAATGGCTTTTATGTGTTTAATGGGAAGAATAGTCTTCTTTTGCATTATCAAGCAAGGGTGAACAATGCGAAAGAAAGAGTACAGAGGGATTAAATATGATGGAAATGGCTTAATTGTGGTTAAAAACGTGATTAGCAGTTAAAATGGAGTTTTGGGCCATTTCTGCGTTTAAATCGAAAAATCCGTTTTACATAGAAAACCTTCACAAAACGCAATATGCGGTCATGAAAATGTATTAAGTATGGCGGATAATGATATCGGGTCCGCGTATTATTCGCATATTGCAATCACAGTATGGTGGGGAGTAATTACTTTGGTTGGGACTTGTGACAAGAGGTGGATGCGATGTGGCATTAAACTATAATATATATATGGTCGAGTCTAGGATATATGTAATAGCGGGACTTTGCGATTGAGGCGGATGCGATATGGGATTAGATTTCGATATATATAGTGTTGGGTCCGGGCTTCCCATCACATATCACAATGCGGGGTGTATACATGTTTAAAGGGTTCTTCGATCCCGTTGATGTGATATTTGTATAGAATACATAGTTTTATCAATAAAACTAAGGGTTTTTGGGGTATTTTATAAATAGAGTTATATTATACGGGAAAGGGGAAATCTTAAGGATTTAATACATAAATTAGTATTAAAATGAAATATGAGCGGAAAAGAGGAATAACACTAATTATAATGGTTTTTATGGTTTTTTGCTTTTCGTATATGCATTAATACTTAGGGAAAACATCATTTGTGGGTTTTTTGTGTAAAAAGGGATTTTACATGGTGTTTTTACTTTTCCTAGGTAAAAAGGGTTTTTATCATAGGAAAAGGGTTTTTTAGGGGAAAATGAATGAATATGAATGTATGAAGGTAGGAAGGGGAAATTAGTGAATATAGAGATGAATGGAGATGGGGGAGGTTAACAAATTGACTTTGTAAACCTTCATTTTCTTCGTGTAACTGCCTCATGAGCATAAAAACATGATAAATGTACATTTTGTCTAATCAACCATTAAACTTCTACAACCTTTCCCTACTTACCCTTTGCTTATCCTATCATTTTTTCTTCACTTAATGGGTGAATTTAAGCTAGCAAACCCTTTTCATTTCTTATTATTTAACAAAAACAAACTAACTAAATCTACCCTTATAACATCCAAGGGCCCATATTAAACTAATGAGCACCTTATTATTCTCTACCTAACTACTGATATGCCAAGATTAAACAGTTTGGCCAGATCTTTATTCTCTAACTATAACATCAAATTTAAAGCATGAAGCAGTCAAGATTGAACAGTTTGACTGTCATGGGTTGTGGCATTTAAAAACAAGTTGCGCACAACCATTATTTTGTAGAAATAGAGTAGTGGCATTTAGACTTGCTCACTTTCAGAGTTTATTTGTTTTCTTTCTACCTAACATTTTCTTTTTGCCTTGATTTTTTTAGAGCATTTGCCCTAACATTTTCTTTGATATGGACATCATCATCAAGGCATTTTTTTTTAAACTAACATTTTATTCACTATTGTTATGTTCGTATCCTAACTTAATATTTTTTGAAATATTCTATCTAATCAAAACCAAAAAATGCTACAATAGAAAGGTCACATCCGGCTGAGTTCATCAACATGTGGGAGCCTCATCATGTTTTTACAGAAAAAGGATGGGACTTGGAGACTTTGTATTGACTATCGGGCACTGAACAAGGTCACTGTCCTGAATAGGTACCTGATCCCATGGATTGTTGACCTTCTGGACCAACTCAAGGGGGTAAAATATTTCAGCGAGATTGACCTGAAGTTAGGATATCACCAGGTACCAATCGAACCCTCTGATGCATGGAAGACTGCCTTCAAAACCAAGGATGGCCTTTTTGAATGGTTGGTTATGCCTTTCGGGTTGACAAATGCTCCTACAACCTTCATGAGGACGATGGATGACATCTTGCGACCATTCACCAACTCATTTGTAGTGGTATACTTGGATGACATCCTGATATTTAGCCAGAGTTGGGAAGAGCACCTCCACCACATCCGATAGGTTCTACAAACACTGCGGAAACACAAGCGATGTCCCAATTTGGAGAAATGTACTTTTGGCATGACCTAGGTTTAGTATCTGGGATACATTATTGATGAACGGGGGATGCATGTGGATCGAGCCAAGATCCAAGTCATTCGGGATTGGCCAGCTCCAACCACTTTGACTGAGCTCTGCAAATTTTTGGGTCTTGCCAATTTCTACTGCATGTTCGTGTTGGGATTCTCTCATATCACATGGCCCTTGAGTCAAGTCACCAAGGGAGGAGCAAAAGAAAAATCATTTTGGTTTGAATCTCAATAGAAGGCATTCACAGAATTGAAACATCGCCTCTGTGCTGCACCAATGCTCACATTACCAGACTTTCAACAACCATTTGAGATCGAGACAGATGCCTATGACTATGCTATTGGGGCAGTACTTACTCAACAGGGGCATCCAATGGCATATCACAGTGAGACACTTTTAGATACAGTCCGGAAGTACCCCATTTATGATAAAGAGATGTATTCCATTGTGCAGGCCTGCCGATAATGGAAGCATTGCATTTTGGGGAAGGAAATGGCCATCCACACAGACCACCGGCCCCTGTAGTTCATACAGATGCAAGGGAAGTTGCAGAATGATCGCCATCAAAAGTGGTCCACATACCTGCAACAGTTCCATTTGAATATCAAGTATAATAAGGGCAGCACCAATAATTTTACATATTGCCTCATTCGTTGACCGATCGTGACATTAACCACTGTGCTCAACTCTTGTGGGCACAAGTGTTACACTAAAAAATGTCACCATGACTATTTACAGTTAGTATGGCTCTATCAACAGTCATGCTATCCTCTTAGGCAAGTCTTATGCCTCTTCTCTCCATGTCAAACTCCAAAAAGAGAGAAAGTCTTTATAAATGTATTTATCTCTGGGGACGCAGGTTCTCTCAACCTTACCTGCAGGGACGCACCCAATGTTCACAAAATCTGCGTCTTTGGACGCTCTGTATGTAAAGGGGCAGGTGCGTCCCCCTATAAAGGTTAAAATGCGCAAGTTTCATCTTTAAAAAGTTACTTGTGGTCATTTTTAGAGCATTCTAGAAGGTTGTTCGACGTGTATTGAGCGCCTCCAGATGGTTCATGCACTCCTACCAAAGAGGAACTTATCCCATCAATAAGAGAGCTATCCCATCCAAAGAGGGGATTATCCCATTGATGGTGGACCTGATTAACTTCCTCTTGAGCACTATAAATACAGGCATTGGGCCAGAAGGAGGGAGGTTGGAAGCTATACATTTCTAAGGCTAAATGCTGCAGGAATTAGGACTCCCATTTAGAAGCTTGTGAGGAGAGATTGCCATCTTTGCTTGTTCTATTTGGAAGTGGGTGAGCTTTGTCAAAGTAAAGGAGAACTCTTGATGGACCCTGGGAGGGACTTGCACAACACCAAGGCTCAGGTTGTATTTGTTCCTTTTGTTACCTATTAATGCAAATGAGTCCATTCTTCTCAATAACTTGTTATTTATGAGTTGTTTCATGTACTCCTTGGTCTATGTGTTAAATATGTTTTATTCTATGAGATTATCAAGTGATATTTAATCGTTTGATTGTTAGTGTATGCAGGTTTCAAAGTGAAGGAGGAGCTCATCCGGATCAGCGGAGCTGGACTGCTACAACAGTGTTGGATTATAGGTAGGATCTAAACACTTGATTTCTTATATAGTAAATGCATGTTTAGAGAAGGATTGCTCTTGTTTGTCTTGTTTGTCACTAGAGAGTTTTAGGCTCCTAGGGAGGTTGGTTGTGTCTGCACAATCGACTCTTTCCGCTTGACAAATTGGCGACTCCGCTGGGGACTCCATTAATGTGAAAGTCTTTTCCTTTGTATGAACTTTGCTTTGAGAAAATTGGTTTATTTTTCTTGTTTTTGGCTCTGTGACTTTGTTTTTGGGTGGGTTAGCTTAGGGTTAGATTCATTTTAGTTTTTCTTGAATTTTCCAGTAGGACGCACCCTCTGAGTATTGTACAGTGCGTCCCTGGACGCACTGTCGCTGTGTCCACAGAGCGGGCCCGCACCTGTCTTAACGGGTTGCCTGCATCCCCTGCTAAAATTTAAGAAAATTCCATTTTTTGCATTTTTTCTCTTAGATTTTGCTTTTTCTTAGTTTTTACTGCCCAGATCCATTAGTCTCTTGTCAAATATCTTCACCTAGGCTTGTTTCATTGGCATTTCTGCTCTAAGCTTTCATCAATTGGGTGTTTTGAGTCTCTTTTTGAGAAATTCTTGATTTGTCTTCCTTTGATCATTACTTGGAGGTTTCTCTCAGTCTTTTCACAATTTTGCATCTTTTTGCTTATGTGTTAAATTGTGTATGAGTGTTAATCGCCTTTGAGTGTTTTTATGTTTTGATCTTTGGAACTCTCACCCAATTTTCTCGACTTGCACTTGATTGGTTCTTAGATTACATTAGAATCGTCTTGTGTTTGAGAATTCTCTTGCATAGATCACATTTGCATAATTAGAATTCTGATTTTCACAATATGAATGAAAAATGTGCATAGATTACATTTGCATACTTTTCAAGTGAATTGTGCATAGATGACAATTGCATAGTTTACATTCTGAAAAATCAATGGTAGATTTAGATCAGCCTTCTTTGATTTGAATTTACACAAAAATAAAAATAAAAAAAATGGTTTGGAATTGATTTGCATTAGTTTTTCTTGATAAAATTAGTGCATTAGAGAATTTGTTGAATTTTCTCTTAGTGATCAATTTCTTGCATTGTTGGAAGTGAATGGAAACTCTCTCCTTACTTTAATTAGGATTCATCGAATTGAAAAGACCACATTATCATATTCGATTGCATTCAGTTGAGTCGGGTCATAACACCATTGGTTTCATATCCATTTACCCAATTGAGTAATAACAACCTTAATAACACAGCGCTTAATTAAAATTCATCTAGTATTTTTTACATCTCTAGGGCTCTGAAACACCAATATAGCTTAGGCTAGTGTCTTGGAATAGGTTTTAGTTAACTTTCCAAGACAGCAAAACCAAACAAGTAGCTCATCTTGTGGTAAGATAAATCCAATTGTTTCATTTGTACTCTGGGAAAGCTCCTCTTAAAGGAGAAGCATGAGCTCTTGTCCGAACCAGTGAGGGGATCAATCCTCCCTCGTTGGGAACGACGCCAGACACGCACGTATTACAAACGGTAAACCTCGGATTAACCATTGTCGAGGAGCCAGGGGTCACTTGTCGGTAAACCTTGGATTATTGTCAAGGAGCCGGCAAGGGGATTGAGCTTGATACTCTGCCCTTGCGTGCTGTCGGAGTGTAGACTGTTCCCCCAGGTGCATTTGTTGTTGTTGGTAATGTTAGTGACCATTATCTTTAGGGTTCTACCCAAGGTGACGGTGGAGGGAAGATCCCATTGTACCTGGAGCAGACGTCGGCTAGACTCACTTGGATTTTCTGGAGGGTTCACTTCACTCGAGACGGTTAAAAGTGGAGGAACTTGGTCCAGTCTATTCATTAAGCAGGTTGTCGGGGTAACTGTTCCACCCACCACTTTTGTATTGAATTCGGCGATGTTGGGCTTCATCACCAACTAGTGTTTTCGGTCCGGAAGGCTACTGTTTGTGTATGGTTTGACTCCTAGATTTGATAGCGCGTGTTACTTTGTTTGTTTTTACTTTTAGAGACCATAGGTGTGAATTCTGAATTTTAATTGTTAGGCGTGAATTTTGAATTGTTAATTTTAGTTTTAAATTGTTAATAAAATTCACTGAAGTTGAATATAATGGCAAGTGTTCCAGAATTTACCAACCTAGGAACCCCTCCTAACGAGAATCCTAGTACTTTTCCTTACTTTAGAAATGTTGGTCCTCCTTATATGGCTACTTTGTCATTACCTGGATTTACAATAGGTTTACTGATATGGTTATTTTCAACTTCGTTGGCCCAAAGTACTCCAATTGTTCCACCTCAACCGGATGCTTCACCTCAACAGAGTTCACCATCTCAACATCACCAACCTTCTGTTGACCCTTTACCTTCTTCGCCTAATTTTTCTTCGTCCATTTCTTCCTCTTCGCCTGGTAAAAGCCTTGATGCTAGTAACCAGGAGGTTAAGAAGAAGAAGAAAGGGAAGAAGAAGAAGAAGAAGAAGAAGCAAGATAAGAAAGAAGTCAACCAACCAACCATGGCTGTAAGTGTTAGTTGTGTTGAGGAAAATTCCGACATGCACCGTAAACCCAAATACCCTTGCAGGCTTTGTAAGGGTGACCACTTCCTTGTCAATTGTCCTAGTATTCCAAAGGTCTTGGAAGTATGGTCAGAAAAATCTCATCAACTTTCTATTGATCCATCAACCAGTGATAGTCAGGTTCCTGGGAAAAAGGGTAAAGTTAGGTTTCCTTGTAAGTTATGCAAAGGGAGTCATCAAACTCACATTTGCCCTCACATGGATGAAGCCTCAACATTGTTGGAAAAACTTACTGTTCCACAGCAAGAATTTCCAACTGGTTACCGTAAACTTTCTCCCAACCTACCGTCAACTGACGGAGTGATTGATCTAAATTCAAGTACAGTCGATCTCACTCTCCCGTTGGAGAGTGAAACTCATGTCACTCAGGTTGATGATCCATTAGTTGATCAAGTGGTCGATTCAATTTCACATTTGGTCGATCCCACTTTCCATTTAGAGAGTGAACTTCATACCGCTCAGGTTCTTCTTGTTACATCAGATTCTTCTATGCCGGGGGGCATTTCACCTGTTTCTATAGAACCCCCTCCAAGCACTGAGGTCTTTTCCTTTGATTGGAATAGACTGACAGAACCTCGTCTTCCTTCCTCCATCCCTTTCCAAATCATTGTCAAGGCTGGTGGTAGGGACATACATCGTACACAGGTAGATGAAGGTGCTTATGTTAGTATTTTATCCTCAACTGTTTGGAAAGCTTTGGGTTCCCCTCAGCTTGCGCCTATTACGCAGAATCTGAAAGCTTTTAACAGAACCATTAGTGAACCTTTAGGGATCCTTCCTAAGTTTTCTATTACCTTGGAAGGTAAAACTGTCTGTATTGATCTTATGGTAGTTCGAGGTCCCTTGGATTTCAATTTACTCCTTGGGCGAGACTATGTTTATGCAATGAAAGTTGTCGTATCGACACTCTTTCGCGTGATGTCTTTCCCTCAAAATGGCAGTATTGTGACTGTAGACCAGCTTTCGTTCCCTAGTCTTGTTTGAACTACCAATAATATGACATCCCTAAATGTTCTTGATTCTAAAGTGGTATCTACCCTGCCATGGGTTAATTATGTGGCAGCTGGTCCCATGTTTTCAGTTACAGATGTAAGTGAGCCTCTCACTGTTGATTTAGATCCGGTAATTGACATGGAAAACTCTATGGGATTACTTGCACACGATGTTCTTATCCCTTTCGAGTCCCTGGACATGTGTTCCTTCCAGAGAAATATTCTTCCTTCTGATGAAGACCTCTTGGAAGCCATGATCAAGGTGTGTCCATTGACATGTCTTTCTTCCAGTTGGAAGCCATGATCAGTGGGTGCGAGGATAATTCCTGTTACTGAGTCAACCTCGTTAAAAAATGAATCAGGTATGAGGATAGTTCTTTTACTGAGTCAACCTCATTAAAAAATGAATCGGGTAGATTTTAGGATATGTAGGTAGATTGTAGAAAGTAGGTTTTGAGGATAGTTCCTGTTACTGAGTCAACCTCGTTAAAAAAAAAAATGAATCAGGTATGAGGATAGTTCCTGTTACTGAGTCAACCTCCTTAAAAAATGAATCAGGTATGAGGATAGTTCTTTTCTTGTGTCAACCTCCTTAAAAATGAAACAACTCCCTTTTCAAGTTAAATATTGAAAGTAAACCTTCATTCCATCCAACCGGTTGAATGCAATGAAGCCTGGGGGGCATGTACCTCGCTTTGCATCATTATGCTGGGGGCATGCGAACTTTTTGAGCATAGTTCCTTATCTTGTGTCAAGCTCGTTAAAAAATGAAACAAGGATAGGTTAGATAGGTAGATTTTAGAGAGTAGTCATGAGCATAGTTCCTTGTCTTGTGTCAAGCTCATTAAAAAATGAAACAAGGATCATGAGCATAGTTCCTTGTCTTGTGTCAAGCTCGTTAAAAAATGAATCAAGGTTTTTAGAGTAAAGTTTTTTGTTAGGTAGATTGTAGAAATAGTTATGAGCATAGTTCCTTATCTTGTGTCAAGCTCGTTTAAAAAATGAAACAAGGGTTTTGAGGATAGTTCTTTTCCTGTGTCAACCTCACTAAAAAATGAAACAGCTCCCACAAGTCTTTCCAAGATCTTGAAAGTAAAGCTTCATTCCATCCACCTCATTGAATGCAATGAAGCTTGGGGGGCACGTACCTCGTTTTGCGTCATTATGCTAGGGGCATGTGAACTTATAACAAGCATAGTTTTTCGTTTCAAGCTTGCGTAAACATGAAACCGAATCTGAGCATAGTTCTTTTCCTGTGTCAAGCTCGTTAAAAAATGAAACAAATCCTCCTCTAATTAAGTTGAGAGTTTGACTAGATCTCATAAATGTTAAGTTGTATATTTAGGTTAGTTATTTCAGTTTTTTACGTAATTTTAGGTCGGGTCTTTCAAAAGATCTCGTACTTGAACCTTCATTTCATCCACCGTAGTTGAATGAAATGAAGCTGGGGGGGGCATGCGCTCTAGAAGTTACGCTTAGGGGGCATCAAGCACAGTTTTCTTTCTGTTTCAAGCTTGTGAAAAAATGAAACTACTTTGAAGCATAGTTTTTCTCTGTTTCAAGCTTTTGTAAAAATGAAACCTATCTCGAGTCAATTTCAGTTATTTTCAAGACTCGTTAAACTCATGAAAATCTCGAGATTATTTTGCTATTTTTCATTCTCGTAAAACAAATGAAAATGCCGAGTTCTTTCCGTCTTTTCCTGCTCGTAAATTAAATTGAAAGTCGGCCATATGAGTACATTTTTATCATTTTTTCGAACTCATTAAAACTTAGGAAAAAATGAAAACCATGAGTACATTTTTATCATTTTTTCGAACTCGTTAAAACTTACGAAAAAGTGAAACCTTAGAGTCATCTTTTAAGCCCTTTTCTGACTCCTAAAACATGAAAATATTGCCGAGCGTTTCTTTTACACTCGTTAAAATGGAATTAAAAGACGGTCCCCTTATAGCCCTTTTCTGACCGTAAAATCAGGAAACGATTGCTGGGTTTTTGTCGTTTCAAACTCGATACGGAAATAAAACGACGTGTCCTTGATCGCTTTTTACTTTTCAGGTCAGTGGCACTAATTATGAAAGTACTCCTTGGTCGCAAGATCAAGCGGTTCCCCCAGGTATTATTTTATACTTTTTCGGGCTTGAGGGACACAAATCTACGAAAAAGTTCAACTTGGAGTCTTCTTAAGTTTTTCAGACTCTCTAAAATTGAAAAACGCCAAGTTTCTCCTATACTGGGCTCGTTAAACATTTCACAGTAAAGGACCTGTTCAATTACAAACAGGAGTGAACCACTCCTTCCTAGGGTTCGAATCAAAACTAGGTTGGACTCATCCGAAGGATGAGCTTATAATCAAGCATATGTTATCCTCCTCAAGCTTGTTAAAAATAAAGAGGTACTTGCCAGAAATGGTGGGGGAAAAGAGAGAAGAATGAGCCTATTTGTTACCTTTTGTCTCAGAAGAAACTTTATTACCACTCTTGAACACGACACTTTTCATTCACCTGGGTTTGGAAATCCTTTACCTCACAGTTGATCAAACCACTTTGAAAGTCTTCAGCCGGGTTCCGGGGATTAACTTTGAGTTATTCATCACCAAGCCATCTGTCGTGTCGTTATGTGTTCAAGAGGTCTGCAAGCAAAACTTTCATCTGCAAAATACTTGTCATCCATTTGACCATCCCTGAGTCAGTCCTTACAACAACATTTCTTCAACTTGAACAATGATTTCGTGTTGCGGGCTTGCCTGCAACGGGTCGCTTTCTATCGACATCAGCACATTATCTAGAGAGATGACTTAGAAATCGTCAGTACCTTGAATTCTGCATGCATCAATGGCAGGTTTCTCGCCTTTGACGTCAATTTACATCATTGACTTTCGATCGAAGGATTCCGTGAAATGTTCGACATCAACTCATTCATTCACATCTCATGGATTGTACTGGGTACTTTGAGAACCATTGACATTACTGGTGGTCTCTCTCACGCTTGTTAACAGTTTACATCATCGACTGGTAATCAAGTGGTTTCTACCATGTTCGACATCAACTCATTTATTCGCATGGCTAGAATCGTACCAATTCGGGAAGTAGAAATGAAGACCCTGGATCTAGTTTCCACCATCCAGGCTGCGAGGAGTTTTGTATTCATTATCTAAGTAGACTGATCATAAATAGATGGCTGTGCCCATACTGTGTCTACAAAAGTCTATGATTATGATGTACTGCAAGATCATTCCTGTATCAGAGTAGTTAGTCTGTTAGTTAAAGTTTTAATCTGAGTATGGGAATGCCTACCTCAGTGATGATATAATCTTATACATGTATTTTGTGTTGAAAATTGCAGGTTCTGACCAGGCTCTCCACGAGATAATCCTTGAAATGATAAAGCGCTTCACCCTTCCTAGATAATACAAAACCCTAATCTATTACAGGCTTCGCACTTTAGGGGGCAATCTGTTACACTAAAAAATGTCACCATGACTATTTACAGTTAGTATGGCTCTATCAACAGTCATGCTATCCTCTTAGGCAAGTCTTATGCCTCTGCTCTCCATGTCAAACTCCAAAAAGAGAGAAAGTCTTTATAAATGTATTTATCTCTGGGGACGCATGTTCTCTCAACCTTACCTGCGGGGACGCACCCAATGTTCACAAAATCTGCGTCTTTGGACGCTCTGTATGTAAAGGGGCAGGTGCGTCCCCCTGTAAAGGTTAAAATGCGTAAGTTTCATCTTTAAAAAGTTACTTGTGGTCATTTCTAGAGCATTCTAGAAGGTTGTTCGACGTGTATTGAGCGCCTCCAGATGGTTCATGCACTCCTACCAAAGAGGAACTTATCCCATCAATAAGGGAGCTATCCCATCCAAAGAGGGGATTATCCCATTGATGGTGGACCTGATTAACTTCCTCTTGAGCACTATAAATATAGGCATTGGGCCAGAAGGAGGGAGGTTGGAAGCTATACATTTCTAAGGGTAAATGTTGCAGGAATTAGGACTCCCATTTAGAAGCTTGTGAGGAGAGATTGCCATCTTTGCTTTTTCTATTTGGAAGTGGGTGAGCTTTGTCAAAGTAAAGGAGAACTCTTGATGGACCCTGGGAGGGACTTGCACAACACCAAGGCTCAGGTTGTATTTGTTCCTTTTGTTACCTATTAATGCAAATGAGTCCATTCTTCTCAATAACTTGTTATTTATGAGTTGTTTCATGTACTCCTTGGTCTATGTGTTAAATATGTTTTATTCTATGAGATTATCAAGTGCTATTTAATCGTTTGATTGTTAGTGTATGCAGGTTTCAAAGTGAAGGAGGAGCTCATCCGGATCAGCGGAGCTGGACTGCTACAACAGCGTTGGATTATAGGTAGGATCTAAACACTTGATTTCTTATATAGTAAATGCATGTTTAGAGAAGGATTGCTCTTGTTTGTCTTGTTTGTCACTAGAGAGTTTTAGGCTCCTAGGGAGGTTGGTTTTGTCCGCACAATCGACTCTTTCCGCCTGACAACAAGACTTTTGATTGGCCACTTCTCTACAAAAGCGACCCAGAATTTAGCCACACAAACTAGACACTCTTGGAGGGTCAAGAAGTTCCAGATTTTCACCTCCAGGATGTCCTATTATGCCACCTGGGACACCTTTGTGTTCCTTCAAGAGAGCGTGCCAAGATGATTTGGGAAGCACACTACAGTCGGGCTACTGGGCATTTTGGGGTCAAGAAAATGGTGGAAATACTGCAAAAGTATTTCTATTGGCCGAATCTTCGACAGGATGTCGGGAAGTACATTAGATCCTGCATTGCCTGTGCCATTGCCAAATTGACCATAAAGAAGCAAGGCCTCTATACTCTGCTGCCTACCAGTAGTCAACCTTGGGAATCCATCTCCATGGATTACATGTCGAGCCTTCCTTCTACTAAGCATGGCAACAACTCTGTTTTTGTAATCGTCGATGGACTCTCCAAGATGGCCATTATCATGGCCTGCAAGAAGAATATCAAAGCGGAAGCCACTACTAAACTCTTCTTTGAACGAGTGTGAGTACACTTTTGGATCCCAAAATCTATCATCTCCGATTGGGACAGCAGGTTCCTTAGTACATTTTGGTCCAGTCTCTGGTCGATACTCGACACCGAGCTCACTAAGTCCACAACTTTCCATCCCCAAACTAATGGCTAGACAGACGTCGTCAATAGGATGATCGTACACATTCTACACATGTACAACTCAAAGCATCCACACACATGGGATGAGAGCCTTCCCAATGTCCAGCACAGGTATAACCGGGCTCTCCACAATTGGACTTGCTACAACACTTTTCAGGTGGGCTTGGGATTCTAGCCACTATGTCCCATTGATGTGGCCATGCCATTTGCAGCTACCCATGCATATTCGACTCATGTCCAGTCCGAAATCGATAAGGAAAACAACTTCATTGAGCACATCCAACATATCTGCCAGTAGGTCCATGAAATTCTAGATAAATCAAATGCCAAGTACAAGTAGCGACATGATCAACATCAGGTTCCACACAAGTTTCAGGTGGGCGACATAGTTTGGTTGCATTTGCAAAAGGAACGCCTTACCGGAGCCTATCGGAAACTCATACCACTCTGATATGGTCCTTACACCATTACCAGAGAAGTGGGAGACAATGCATTTGAGCTCATCATTCCCCCATTGCTTGGCCTGCACCCAGTGTTCAATGTGGACCGCCTTCGACCATACTTCCCACCATTGCTAGACACGTCAGACATTGTTATACATCTCACACCTACAGAGTTAAATCCATATTGCATGGAACAAGCGACAACTGATCGGATCAAGGACATGTAGATCAAGAACACCCGACAACAAAGGATCCAACTATATCGAGTTGTCAAAGCAGGCCAACTCCTTCACCAGGGCAAGTGTCTCACCAGGGACTAAGTTCTCTAGAAGTTTCTTCATCTAATGGAGGAACTCAATGCAATGGAGACCATTGCTTCCTAAGGGGGAGGAATGATCCAGGTGAATATTGGTGGCCACCTTCCTATTCCACTTGGACCCCAAAACTGTCTCTTTTAGTTTTTTCAGTTTCCTTAATTGTAGCACAATTTACTATTGTTGGCATTTTCTCGGGTCCTAAACTTCCAGAGCCATTTTGAAGCCCTAAATGGAATTTTTAGGGAAAACAGAGAGATCGGAAACATCACAAATTGGTATTCCAATTTTCTTTTGGCCTTCTCTTGAGATCTTCAAAATGAGGTATTATGATAGCCAAATGGAGATCATATGCCAAAGTTATGACCCCGAGAAGTTGATGTACCAATTTACCCAAACATGACCCATAGTTTTTGGTGCTTCATCTCCTAGGGTTAGGTTTTTGGATGTCTAGGGTTTTCCATTGTTTCTCAATAATAAATAGGCCTTTTAGCCTTATTGTAACATAGTTCTGAGGCATGTAGCCGCCACATCTCTTCTCGGGGATAAGCTACCATTGCCCGAGCTAGTCTTATTTCCATTCTGTTTGTAAACATATTTCAGTATCTAACATTAATGAAATGAATTGTTATTTCTATTGCATCTTTATATTTATGGTTATATCTGTAATTTGTTGCATTCTTGTTTAAATCCAGATCAACTTCCAAGCTCTTCTTTGAATGGGTGTTGGTACATTTTTGGATCCCATAGACCAACATATTAGATCAGGATAACGAGTTCTAGTCACATTTATGTTGATCCTCTAGTCATTGTTAGACACCAGCTCACAAAATCAACTCCCTTCCACCCCCAGGTTGATGGTAGACAAAAGGTTGTCAATAGGATGATCTTGCACATTTCACACATGTATAACTCCAAGCATCCATGCACACGTGATCAAATTCTTCCCTGTGTTCAAGACAACTACAATAGATCTATCCATAACTCAAATAGTTATATTTTGTTTCAGGTGGGCCTGGGATTTCAACCATAAATTCCCATTAATGTTGCACCACCCCTTGCAACTACACATGCATAATCTACACATGTTCAATATGAAGCCAACAAAGCTAGCAAGTTTATTGAATTTATTCAACACAACCACTAGTAGGTCCATGATATCTTGCAAAAGGCCAATACTAAGTATAAAGAAAACATAATTAATATCAAGTACCATGCAAGTTTCAAGTGGGACACAATATTTGGTTGCATCTACTGAAGGAACTCCTTGTAGGGTCCCATCGAAAGCTTTGTCCACTTCCCTATGGACCTTACACCACCACCAAGGTTGTGGGTGACAATGATTTTGAGCTAGTATCCCCCCTTCCTTGGTTTGCACCCAATGTTCAATGTGGACTACCTACAACTATATTTCCACCATTGTTGGACACATTACAAATTGAAAAACAATTGACACAAAAAAATATCAACCTACATTTTATTCAACAAACCATGACTAATTAGATAATGGACACACAGATTAAGACCACTCACCAATAGAGGGTCCAACCCTATCACGTTGTCAATGTTTCCCCATCTCATGGAGGAACTCAATGATTTGTATACCATTGTTTCCTCGGTGGGGAGGACTGATCTAGGTGGATATTGGTGGCCACCCATCTATTACACTCGCTCACATTGCAATTTTCCTATACTGGTAGCTTTAGGTCTTGAACATCCATATTTTTTTGAGGCCCTAAATGATTTTTTTTGGAAATGGGTCACTGCTAGTCATCGACTATTTTCGGTTGTTGGAAAATATACTTAGATATAATTGTTGAAAATGTCGCAAGAAAAGTCTCAATTTGATTTTTTACTTAATTAAATTGAGGAAAGTCGAAATTCGATATCAGGAGACAAGTTGGAGGAGTTAATTGAGGTGACATGGCACTTGTCAGTCAGTTAAGAACACCGAATTCGAGTTAATGAGTTGAGGTTTAGTTTACTTGTGTTGATTCCTAAAAAATAGGAGTCTAGCTCTGATAATTTGAGTTTGGGGCATGAAGGTCAGTTGTGTGCTAGGTTGAGCTAATTTCAGTTGTAGAAATTTAATTCAGTTAAATTGAGTTATGGTTAGCTAAGCTAGCTCTAGCTGTTGGAGCAACTAGTGGAAGCTCAACATGTGGAAATGTGACTTCAACCACACTCAATGATCATCCAGATAACTAATAAATCAACCTAAATTAGCTCATGCATGCAAATAATTCGAGTTACCTAGATGAGATGGAGATTCCAAGGAAGTGTAATATCATTTGTAGACTATTCCAATGTGTAAAGCTGGTGCATGCAGTCAGAGAATTGACCTAAAGGACTTGCACAATCCAAATGAGGGAATTTCCTAATTAATAGGGGCCTACTTCCCAAGGGAGAATTATGAGGATTTAGGAGGTTGGAGGGCTTGAAAATTGGCTAAGTATTGGCCAGGTTTAGTCATTGAACCAGAGGATAGAGGATACAAGTGTCGGTTGTGCTCAAGCTTGAGAAAGAAGGTTGTATTAATCTAGATACTTTGATTAATGCAATATAGATAGTAAGGGGTTTTGAGCAGTTGTTTTCCCCTAGATGAATCTCTATGCATATGTGATGTTTCCTTTTGCATGTCAATTATTCTTGTTTTAGATGGTGAATTAACTTTCACAAATGTGTAGAGTAGTTTCAAGTCTTGTGATTTAGCAAATGTCATAAGAAGTATTGAATCTACACATTAATTTCTACATGGTATCGGAGCTGGAATCATTGTAGAGAAGAGAATTCAAGGTTGTCATTATAGGAGATTCAAATTTGAATATTAGTGTTGTAGGTTTTCTTTGGCATTGAGAATATGGATTTCAATGGAATCAGGCTTAAGTATGCCTTCGAAGGCACCTCAAAATTTGTTGCATAGGAGGTGCACATGGTGGTAGTATCGAATGATAATGGGTTTCTTGAATACGTCAATATAGATGTAGCAAAACCCTAAGCATCTGATGCCCATAACATTACTTAGTGGAAGAAGGATGTGGGAAAAGCAAGTAGAATCATATTGGAGGGAGTTCAGGATCATATTGTATCGAATCTCCATAGAAAAGATACTTTGTTCGTGATGTGGAAAGCACTGACAAAACTGTTCGAGAACAATAGTGACCACAGGAAGTTGACACTCAAGGAAAAGATTCGAAGTATCAAGATGAAAAACAATGACACAATTCCGTAGTACTTGAGAAGGTTTATAGTGTCATGATGAGATTGGCGGGGTCGATGTTAATGTCCCTCAAGAAGACTTGGTAGCTCTATCCCTTTTAGGCCTTCCCAAGAGGTGGCATAGCTATCAAGATTCGGTGAATGGTAGAGAGAAACTACTGAGTTGGGAGCGGTTATGGTACGATCTAGTTCAGGAAGAAATAAGACGGAATACCAAAGATGGTACCTCTTCCAAAGAATAGGGAGATGATTTTACATTAGTCAACAAGGGAAAGAAGGCCAAGGGAAAGAAATCCCAATGTGAGGCTCATTATAGCCAAGAGGGAAAGCAGAAAGGCTTGTCCAAAATCAACTGCTTTCACGGTCATGAATTTCGGCACTGTGCCATGAAGTTTCTAGACAAGAAGTCAAGTGTTGTATCTCTTAGAGACAACCTTGGATTGCTTCAAGACTAGTGCATGGGAACATCTAAAATGGTGTGTCTCAAACAATTAACAGGATACTAGAGATGACACTTATGATCAATAGATACATATGTACATAGGAAATAGGTTGGTTCATTAATCCAAAAGAAATAAAACATATATTTTTGGTATTGCTTCACACTTTCAGATCTCAAAAATAAGCATAAAAATAGCAACGGCCGAGAGCTTCAAGGTCTTACCTCTAATAATATTTTGTAGTGTGTGAGAGAGGAGAAGATAGAAGCGTAACTCATCAATAGAGCATAAGTTTTCAAGACTTCTACATTTAACACATAGAGCTTGATACATTAAGGATTTCTATGCTTACTTGGGTACAAGCAGAAATAATGAATGAAAGGGGAGCCGAGAGCTATGATTCATGTGTTGCGGATATAAAGATATAATCTCAATATTCCTCACAGGCATATACATAAAAAATGTTCAGAAAAATGAATCTGTGAAACAGTTACAGGAATTTGCATTAACATATAGATAGTAATGAATCTGTGAAGGAACTTGAAACACATCTAGCAACAATAATTACAAGAATTCAGGGAAGAATCATGAACATAAAAAAGGAGTTAAACAAAGGGGAACACATACTGTAATCCTTTGAAGAGGGAATCACTATTGTTTCTTTGATATTCTGAAAATATTTGTATTACAAAGGAGATACAGTTTGAAAATATAACATGCAATGTTTTCTCTAGAATTTCCAAACCTGAACTAATTCTTTCTTTGTCCTATTTATCGTAGGGGATCAAGAAGCTAAATTACAACAAAAATATATATTCCTAGACTCAGTTGTTGATTCGACTAGCTGTGTTAGTCCTGAATGGCTTTGAGGCAGAAAAAGGTATTATGGAAATGAATGCCTCATTGGAAGGAAGGCATGTTAGAGGACAAAACTAAGTAAATAACTAGACACAATAGTAGATGAAATTCTTTGTGCCCATCCTATGATTTCATCGGCCTCAAGCAATAATATGTTCATGGTATAGCCTCTTGTGTTGCTCAACTGTGCCCTTCACTTCTGTCTTTACCGCTGAGATGCCTTGTTCTCTGAAGTGGGGGTTGGGTCAACTAAAAGCACTTGCCTTTGCAGTCCTTTGTTGTGCAGAGGGATGAGGCCCCATGCTGAACCATTGATCCTCCTCAATCCCGTGTGTTATCCGGAAAACTAGTGTCTATTCAAAGCTGCTAGTCCCACTGAGATGGGTAGCTATCTTAGAAACAAATAGATTAAATTTACTTGTGTTTTCCTTTATGAGAGATAGATGAGATAGAAGCAGAGAATACCAACCTCAGTCTTTCACTTGGCTCCTTGCTTGTTTCCTCCCTCCTTTCACAGAGATTCGCCACTCCTTCCTTACTTGTCCCACTTCAAAGAACGCTTTTAGAGTCAAAGCAGCATAATGCCATCAAAGAACATAGATCTATAACCATAAAAAATATAGGATCAGATGTATATTAACCATACAAATGCATATATCAATACAAGATTCAGAGGTATACAAGAATATGGAGGAAAACTCAAATAGCTTTATTGATAGAAGTAGTAGAAGAGAGGATTACAACCCATTAGTCTGACCCAGCGCCATCCTCCTAGCATGAAAGCCCTCTTCACCTCATGAAAAGATTAGATCACCCAACAATACAGTGTTTCACAGAGAAACCAACAACACTTCCTTACAAAATACAAAATTCCATCCTCTGGATCTTTAGGATGAGGGATCCATATATAGATGTTTGTAGGTGGCTGAGTTAGCTTCTGGGATTTTGATTAGTGTCATCTCTCTGATAGTTCTTGGTTCCAATTGGAGATTTCATGATCTCTTACTCATCCCTGGGCGAATTCAGAGAGGCAAGTTTCAAATGGGCAGTTTATAGAAGATTCTCTAGGTTTCCACCTAGCCAATTTCCTCTGCCATTTGTCTGCTCTCGCTCATCGCACCCTACAGAAAGGCTTTTCAGTATGCATCACACTTTTTGCATGTGGTAGGTGAGATGCATCACACCCTTAGCACTGGGCAGTCTATATGGTCCTGTTTTGACCAGTTCTGAGTAGTTTTGCAGGGAGAACTTCTGGGAGATGATGTAATCAGTTGACCTTTCTCCTTTAGGGTATGAAACAACACTTTTAGGGACTTAGAAGCCCTTGGTTTATGGACATATGTGATTGAGGTTGCAGTGCCCAAATATGTCTATAACAATTGCCCCCTAAAGCATGAGGTCGTAAATCTTCTAATGTCGGGTGAAATGCTTTATCATGAGGATCTGAGGTTTTTCGAAGTGGAAGGTGACCTATAATAAGATACAATACAATAAATTATCTTCATAATATTTTCATGATCTAGCTGAGGCGGGCATTCCCATGCTCAGCTTTATAAATTCATTTTCATGTACATAGGACAGACAGTCGTCTGTGTGGCAAACTGATGATTCTGGTAGAGCCATCATCCCTTAGCTTGGATGATTATCTGTGAAGCTATGATGTACATTTGATGTTTTTATTTTCCTGAATATATCGCAGCCCAGATGGATGAAACTAGATCTGGGGTCTTCAAAACGCGTTCAATCTTCGCCCGAAGTACAAGTCGATCCATGTGAAAAGATGTTCTAATGTTAAACACGGAAATACATCGCCTGATTACCAGCCAATGATGTAAGATGTTAACAAGCGCGAGAGGAATCAGAGATAATGATGATGACCCTCAAGGTACTATTGTAAAATTTACGTGGTGTGAATACATGAGTCGATGTCGAACACCATGCAAAATCTTTCGGTCGAAGGCCATTGACGTAAACCTGTTGCCGGAAGTGAGAAACTTGCCATTGAGGCATGCAAGCTTCAAAGTACTAAAAGGGTTGTTCCTAGTCTACTTCTTCGATAATGAGTTGATGTTGACAAGAAGTGACCCGTTGTAGGAGGGCCTTAATGAATCCCACATCTACGACACGAAACGAAGCAAATGATTTTGTGGAGGTGAAAACGATCTGATGATACAAGGTTCAGGGTAGCGGTCATGAAAGAATGAAGCATGAATGTATTGCAGCGGATGAGACATAAGCTGGGTTGGTGAATTCTCTGAGCGACTTCTCTTGAACATATCGGCAACACTGAAATGGATTGGTAGTGTTAACCTCAAAAATGGATGGTACGAAGGACCAATGGTGATATGACCGGTGAACGACATAACCCAACCCAACTCAATCATGGTGATGGAGTGAAAGTGTCATGTCCAAGAGCGACCTGCTACCAATAAAGTTTCTTCAAGTTTTCTTCCCAATTTTTCCCCAGTCATTGCTGACCAATACCTCTTTATTTTTGTCAAGCTTGAGGAGTATAACATATTCTTCTTCTATAATTTTCCCTTTAGGCAAACCCGTCGCTATGTTTTAACGATCCTAGCGACAGTGAAACTCGCTCTTGTCTGCATGGACAAGTTTGTCGCTATTGTTTTAACGAGTTTAACAACAACAATAACTTGGTTCTTTTCAATTTTAGAGAGTCTTAAAAGAGACGGAAAGGAAACTCCAATATTCCTTTTTTGCAATTTAATCCCTTAAGTTCGAAAAGTGTAAAATAATATGAAAGGGATGAATTTTTGATAGTTTTAACGAGCCAAACAAGACAAGAACTTGATCTTTTTGTGTAATAATCCCTCAAGTCCAAAAAGATTAAAATCTAGAGGATGGATGGCACTTCCGATCGCTTTAACGAGTTGGAGAGGCCAATTGCTCGGCAATCTTTTCATATTTTACGAGTCAGATGGAAAGAGCTTAAAGGAGACTTGTTTTTTGAGGAACGAGTGATGTTTTCGGATAGCAGCTAGTTCCGGTAAGGCTTGGAACTTTTTAATCACGATAGTGTAAAGAAGGTGGCTAATAGGATCACTCGTCGCAACTGTTCCTCAAAAGGGGTAAACAATCAAATGGAAGCATATGATCAGCTAAAAAAGAGTGGATGTGATGGGAAGAACACGACCAAGGTTTAAAAGCTGATAATTATTCGATCGCAATGGTTATTTACCGAAGGTGGGTTCATTTTTTAATGAGCTTAAACTCTGGTGGAACATATGCTCATTGCTAGGTTTATTTTTTAACGAGCTTGAACTTCGCATAAAACTGCTCATGCCAGTTGTATAATAAGGATGTCTCATTGATAGGTTCATTTTTTAGGGAGCTTGCCCCATTCGAAACTTTGCTCCAGAGCCTTTCGTTATGCAAGCTAGGAATGACCAACCTATGAGTTTAAAGGGTTAAGAGCCTACAAACTAATAGAATAAATGGTCGCTTTTCACTTGCATGCAAAAAGGTTTGCATGCCCCCCTGTATAAAGTAGAGTTTCCAGGTCACCATATGAAAGTTCTTGCATTAGCAATATTGTTCCATCCACGCCACAGACAAAACACTTCCTTGGCGATGTCCATCGAAATGGACAAAGGTGACTATTGTCAGTTCCAATCACATAAATTTTAACGAGGGAATCATTTTCAAGTCTAATCCCATTTTCGTAAACAGACGGGTGTGGTAGACTAGTCATATATCCTCCGCGGAAACCTACCCTATACCTAAGGTTTTCCTGCCAAAGCAGACTAGGGTGCATGCCCCCTGGGTTTCAGTCACAATCACCGAATCACTCACGCTCATAAGGTGGATGGACTGGAGATTGATGAGACATTCCTTGTGCAAAAATACCAACTAGGGATGGCATTTGACTATTAGCTATGTGTGAACCGGGGAATGAAAGCTGGTCTAGGAGCTGGACCACTCTACCTTCACATGGAAAACACATCACTCGGAAGAGTGAGGAAACAATAGTTCCCATTCTATAAATGTAGTCACGTCAAAGGAGTAGATTGTAATCTAAAGGTCCTTGGACTACCATCACATTTAGATGAACAGTTTTCCTTCTCAAAGTTATAGGCAAATTTGGAAGGATCCCTAAAGGTTGACTCGTTCCTTTGTTGAAGCCTGTCAGATTTCGAATCTCAGGTAGAAGCGATGGTGAACCAAGCGCTTTCCAATCAGTTGAGGAAAGGATACTCATAGAAGCCCCTTCATCTATGATAGTACCAACCATGATCATTCTGTAAGCCTGTATTATGATTCAGAATGGTACATTAGATGGTAGATGGGGTCTGCCTAGTAGATTCCAATCGAAGGAAACGACTAGGTTGCTTGGAGGTGGACCGAATAAACGGTTGGATAAATCTCTGACGAACTTCCTTCCTGTGGTAAAGGAACATGTAGATTTCCCCCATGTTCATCGGAGTCTGTGTTTACGAAAAGAATTTGAACAGTGTCATTCTGATTCTCTTTGGTGACAGTATCATCTGAAGGTGGGTCCTTTGAAGACAAGATGGGGTCGACTGTCGTCTCGACCTGTTGACTTTGGTCCGATGTTGACTCAGAGGGTTTATCTTCAATGATAGGTGCTTCGACTAACAACAAAGGTGTGTCAGTCAGATTTTCAACTAGCGATGGACATGGCAAGAGTTTCTTGTATCCAGGAGGAAGTCGCTGTGGTGAAGCAGGATGGTTGTCCAAGACTCTTTTAGCTTCGTCCAAGAAGGGACAATGGTGGAGGGCATGATTTCCTTCACACAGTATATGAAGAAATTTAGATCTTCCTTTCTATCCATTGACTTCGTTTTCACTAGTTGACGGTGCACTCTCAACATGATCGTCAGAGGTTGATGACACTAGATTGTGCAAGCGGGGAGACTAGTCCCTTAAGATCCGTGGGATGCAAGGACAATCTCGATGATAGTGGTCCCCTTTGCAGATGAAACATGGATATTTAGGTTTAGACGATGCAGTGTGTGGATTTTCACTAGACGATGCTTGGTTTCCCCCTTTTGTTGTTGGCTTCTTCTTCTTCTTCTCCTTCCCTTTCTTGTTCTCCTCAGTTACTGGGTTTTTAGTTTTACTAGCTTCACCAAGCGAAGAGGAAGAAGGAGAGGGAGAAACAAATGAAGTAGAAGGTTGGGGGGTACCTCTAGTATCATCTGGTTGCTGATTTGATCGCTCAGGAATCATGGTGTTTTGAACGACAGAGGTTGAGAAAGCCATACTGGCAGGCCAATTGTCAATCCTGGAAGGGACAATGTGGCCATATGAGGTGCACCAACATCTCCCCAAGAGGAGAAGGGACTAGGATTTCCCCCAAGGGGAAATCCTTGATTGGTGGACTCCATTTTCTCAACCTAAGACCAACTAGGGAACAATGACATTATTCCGATTAAAATAAATTTTATGACGCTTTGACACAACTTTCTTTTTCAATTTTTAAGAGTCGAGAAAAAGCTAAAGATAACTCTAGTCACCTTCAATTTTTAATGAGCCTGAAGTGACAAGTGCTCAGATGGACCTTTTCTTTTAAGGAGTCTAAAAAGGAACGAAAGTGACTACTCTGGAAATCTAGACAAAGGGATTACCAAACCAATCGCAAAACTGCAGAATACTTTTTACGGTACGACAATCAATCTTCCTGAATTCTATGTTCAGTGCATTGCGATTGATAGGGCAGCAAACACAGCTTCATAAGGATAAAGGATATAGCCTATTGTGGTCTCCCAATATATACTCAACGGTACGTGGGAGCACAAGTCCGTACTGGCACTTGTCGTCTCAAAGAGGAGGAATCACCCAACCTATGATGAAAGCGATAGGTACCAGGCTTTACGACGCCGTAATACGTCTCTAGTCTAGACTTCTAAATGTTGTGCATTAGGTTCCAAAGCGTTTTTATGTTCATTGAATTTATTTTATAGTTGATCTTTCTTAAGAAGTTTTCCTTTAAGGTTCACCGCATGATGTAGATGTACAAATCCTAAATATGCAATCTAAGATGATAAACAGTCGTTTACTTTTTTTTTGCAATGAAAATCCTAGCTACTAAGGAAAGAGAAGCGAAATTCTTTCAACATAGAGCAGAGAGCACACACTATGATGCACTATCCTAAATCAATCTCCAAAAGCAGTCTAAATGCAAATCCACATGCATGTATTTGTTTTCCGCTTTCTTAATGTGTGAATGACAAAAAGAATGCTAAGTACAGATTTGAACTATTTTTCTTTCAAAGCGATAGTACTAACAATTTTCTTTTCAAAAGAGAAAGGAAGACGAAGACGACACTTTGCGATTTCAAATTCAAAAAATGAAAGGAAGACTAAGATGATACTTTGCGGTTTCAAAATCAAAAAATGAAAGGAAGGCTAAGATGACACTTTGCGATTTTGAATTTAAAAAACGAAAGGGAGACTAAGAGCTACACTTTCAATTTCAACTTGAAAACTGCTTTCGACACTTCAAAGAATTAATGATTCAAATCAAAAACAATGGAAAATGTGTAATCGACTATCAATAAGAGGAAGACTCTTTTCTTTGACTAAAAACGACACTTGCAACACTTTCAAATCAAAAGACGATAGTTCGATTAAGCTACTGTTTGCCAAATGAGAACTGTAAATGGCGAAAAATACATAAAAACATTCACAAATCTTTATACAATGGAGGCTGAATAATGAAAAGGAAGGGAGTTTCAACAGTGATATACTGATCGCAAACATAAAAGCTCATGAATAAAGCTAAAGACAATGAAGAAAAAACAAAAATCTGGAGGTATAAATAGTCTTACCTAATCATCGCACCTGCAACACAGGGAAACAGGGATGCATCTCACTTACATCACACAAGAGGTGCAATGCATCCAGACTGTCAAATGGAGACAATGCGCTGGTCCAGAGACGAGATTGGGCTTGGTTTTTGCTCATAGTTTGCAGATTAGCTCAGGGAATTAAGATGAGCTAATGATATTCAGTAAATACAAAGTACAGGGGCTGATCTAATGAGGTTACTTGAGCTACCACTAGGGCACTTAGGATGTTTGCAAGTCAGTTGTTCAGTTCGTAAACAAACCTGGAGATTGACTGAAGCAGCATTGATCTAATTTGCACTTGCATAGAAAATGCAGTTCAAAGGCTAGCTGGCTTAACCTCAGACTCCATCTATAGTTTATGAAGCAAACAAATAGAGACAAGCAATCAAACTATTCGATCCCCAGTGGAGTCGCCATTTTGTTATCGGGAAAACTAGTGTCTATTCAGAGGTGCTAGTCCCACTAAGACGGGTAGCTATCTTAGAAACAAACAGATTAAAGTTACTTGTGTTTTCCTTTATGAGAGATAGATGAGAGAGAAGCAGAGAGTACCAATCTCAGTGTTTCACTTGTCTCCTTGCTTGTTTACTCCCTCCTTTGATAGAGATTCGCCACTCCTTCCTTACTTGTCCCGCTTCAAAGAATGCCTGTAGAGTCAAAGCAGCATAATACCATCAAAGCATAAAGATCTATAACCATAAACAATATAGGATCAGATGTATATTAAACATACAAATGCATATATCAATACAAGATTCAGATATATACAAGAATATGGAGGAAAACTCAAATAGCTTTATTGATAGAAGTAGTAGAAGAGAGGATTACAACCCATTGGTCTAACCTAGCACCATCCTCCCAGCATGAAAGCCCTCTTCACCTCATGAAAAGCTTAGATCACCCAACAATACAATGTTGCACAGAGAAACCAACAACACTTCCTTACAAAATACAAAATTTCAGCCTCTAGATCTCTAGGATGAGGGATCCATATATAGATGTTTGCAGGTGGGTGAGTTAGCTTCTAGGGTTTTGATTAGTGTCATCTCTCTGATAGTTCTTGGTTCCACTTGGAGATTTCATGATCTCTTACTCATCCCTGGGCGAATTCAGAGAGGCAAGTGTCAAATGGGTAGTTTCCAGAAGATTCTCTGGGTTTCCATCTAGCCAACTGCCTCTGCCATTTGTCTACTCTCGCTCATCGCACCCTACAGAAGGGTTTTTTAGTATGCATCGTACTTTTTGCATGTGGTAGGTGAGATGTATCGTACCCTTAGCACTGGGTAGTCTGTATGGTCATGCTTTAACCAGTTCTGAGTAGCTTTTTAGGGAGAACTTCTGGGAGATGATGTAATAAGCTGACCTTGCTCCTTTAGGCTATGAAACAACACTTTTAGGGACTTAGAAGCCCTTGGTTTATGGAAATATGTGATTGGGGTTGCAGTGCCCAAATATGTCTATAACACTGTGTAAAGCTCCATCATTGTACCATGCTCCCTTAAAGTCTCCTAGTTGTCAGCCCATCCACCCATTAAACCTCTATACTACACAACCAGTGCCTTGACATGGTGGGTGAGTTGCGTTCCATGGAAACAACACAGTCACACGAGCATGGCATTTTTCCTCTAAAACAGTTGAAAATAGGTATTTTTTGGATTTCCCCTATAGTCCCCCCTTATCGTAACCCTTAATGTGTGTTTCCTCATATGACTGGGAGCTGGAAGCAGGGGCTGAGCCCTCAAGTGCTAAGGCCTTCAGACCCATGTCTAGAGGCTCTTTCCTTTTTTATCGGTTTCTCCCGCATATCTACACTTCAACATCATTTTACCCTGCTTTACTCTTTTCCCTTGGCACGGGATGACAATCCAAACGCAAGGTCCCTATAGGCCCTAACTTAATCCTTTATCACATTAGGGGGAGTGCCCGCATTACCACAATCACATGCTGGAGGAGAAGGCCTCTTATCCTTTTCTTTAGAGTGGGCTGATAGTCTCGATGTACTTATAAAGCATACCCTAATACTTTATCACATCCAGAAGGGAAGTCGTGCATATCGTAATCGCACTGCACCAATGTCTTGAGTTTTTTTCCTTTAACCATTGTGATCGCTGGTCTGTGGGGTGATGTCATCACTTCCACGTGTCGCCTTATGACTGGTGACATGTGGAACCCAGAAATGGCCCCATGTCACCCCTAAAAACACTGAAATCTGGTGACATGTGTCCTCTACCATGTCATCAATCGTATTGCCATGTCATTGCTGATGTTAGATTCCCTGTCATCTCAGAGGGCCAATGATAGGCCGCCATGTGGTCCCCTAGAGGAGAGAGAAAAGGGCCCTCTCGGCCCTATTTTGTAGGCATTTCCTTTGTATTTTAAAATTGACACCTCCTCAGCGATTTGGATCTATATCGCAATATCGGTGCTCTGCAAGGTTTTAGAGTTTGTTGTGATTGCGAGACTCAGGGGTCGCTAAGATGCAAGATGTAGGACCTGTGGGTAGTGTGACACATGGACGCTAGGCAGAGAGAGAAAGTGGGTCCACCCATCCCTATTTTGTCTACCTTTCTTGTGTTGAAATATTTAAGTCCTTCCTCGGCGATACAACATTATATCGCAGATCACGCCCCCGCAGGTCTTTTAAGTTTTGGATCTCGCCAATATTGCGAGACTGTGATGTCGACTTTTGGCACTGTGAACCACTGATAATCTTAAACGTGTGCCCTGGGACCCTATTGATAGTCATTCACTGATTCCACATGGAGTAGAAAGAAGGGAGCGAACCAACCTTTGTTTTTCCACACTTTTCCTTTGTAAATGGTTTTCGGCCCACCCTCAGATTTTTTACACTGCATCGTGATATGGACCCCCCGTAAGGTTTTAGAGTTTCAGCCCATTGATCTGTCGGTATGATAATATGCTAATTTGCAATAAAATGTGTGCCCAGACCCGTCGATGCCGATATGTGATTGTGATTGGCCCTTTAGAACTCTGACTACTATTTGCCTCCACACTTAGTCATTTTCTAGGTTTTCTTGGCTTTTCCAAGGTAGACTTCAAAATGCCTTAAATTTTGCTCCAGGAGTCCATTTTCGGACTTCCATATACTGTTGGAAAGATCTTTCTGAGAACTACACAATGGAGAGGGTCTAGTTTGGCTCTGATAGCTTTTGTGCTCCAGGATAGAGGCTCAAAACTTCCTGCTCTTGGTAAACCTTGGCCAATTGAAACCCACAATGTAGTGAGTGACAACATTGGCTGCAGCTGGGGATAGTGCCTTGTTGGCAAGGTGCCGAGGACAATAGCCTTTCCTTGCATTGGGTATGGAGTCATTCTTAAACAAAATATAATTTTGTAACAAAGGAAATTTTGATAATAAATTGAAAACATCAAATAACAATTTCAACACACATTAGATATTTCCAATGAGCAAGAAATAGATTTCTCTAATTTTGAAAATAAAATTTTAGGAACTGACCATTTATAGGTAATTCCAGTAGTTCACCATCCAAGTCTTCAAGCATGTAAGTGTTGTTTCCCCTCTCTTATGCAATCTTGAAGGGGCCTAACCATAGTGGATAAAATTTCCCATTCTTGCCTTTGTATTCTCACCTAACATCCCATCTGAGCACTAAATCTCATGACTGAAAAGGTTTGTCCTTAGCCTTTATAACACCCTCCTCCCACATCTACCCAATAAACCAGCTAGCCGGGGTAAACATGTGACGAGAGGGTACTATGATAAGATTCAACCTCCTTGGTGACTTTAAGGAAATGGAATCTACAAAAAATCACGCACAATCATGCAACATCATCCACATAACCTTGAGAAGACAAGTTAGCCACTCAGGCTGCCTGTCCCTAGGTCCTACTATTGTTTGAGAAAACTTAGGGTAGATTAACGCTCCCTAGACACTGCCCAGTCGAGTTAGTTTCAGGACTAATGCTCCCCAGACACTGCCCAGGTGCTTTATAATGCTTCCCAGACACTTCCTAGGTGAGTTAGTCTCAGCACTAATGCTAGCATTCCGGGATTTGAGCCACCTTTTTCGACCCAGAGCCTAACACACTACCCAAAATGGAATGATTATTTAGAATTGGAAAGGATATAAGGAAACAAGGATGCAAAAGCAATATGATGAAGAAGATCATAACCAGACCCCTACTAGCTAGGACAGGAATTTTGTCAAACATATTATCAACATGTAACCTACAGGTGTAAATAACAGAATTAAGAATAGGGATCTCATACTTACCTGAGAGTCATTATGAACCATTATTTCCTCGTGTCTTTTGCTACCTTGTCACTTATTAGGTCATAAATACAATATTCATTCAAACACAAGTAAAAACATGCCAAGAGCCAAACATAATTGTTGCCATAAAATGTACATATAACCAACATAATAGAAACATAAATAAAATGGACATATCAGCCATTGAAATACATACATATATATATATATATATATATATATATATATATATATATATATATATATATATATATATATATATATATATATATATATATATATATATATATAGATAGATATATCTATCAGTACATTTGCACATAAAAATCAAGGGAATGAATTTATAATTAATAAATGCAATGAACCAACTGGTGATGGGATTACCACGTTCCACCCGACCATAGATTGGCTGAGCCAAGTCTCTCTTCAGCTAATAACCCTCGTGCCATATTCCAAGCATGAATGTGGGACTCATACAACACATCAAAACACTAATCAATTTGGATGCCGCCAGAGTTCTCCGCCTACACCATCAGGAATTTGAGTGTCTCCTAGTCTCTCAAGCTTTACCGTGCATCCGCAGTCTGATCCAGGGATCACTAGGTCCTACACCGAGACATACTCTCCAGGCTTTACCATGCATTCCATCCCAAAATCACTAGGCCCAGTGAAGAGAAAATCCACCTCTTGGCTTTACCATATATCCCATCATTCACCGGCAAGGATTCCTAGGCCCACTGAGGCACACAATCTGGCTTTATCACAACCCACAGTCTGGTTCATGGGTTACTAGGCTAGTGGCTTCATGCATCCTTAGTCCATTTTAGGGACCACTACCACCATGTGTTTGTCAATTCAGAGATCCACCACATTCAGCTTCGAATCCAATCCGACCATCCCCCACAAAACGCATGAGAGAACCTATCTCATCAAAGCTATCATGAAATGACAAGGCTAGGCTAGAAATGCTGTCACACCTGGGAAAACCCATGCCATTGTAGGAAATAAACACATGCAATCCCATGCATGCCAAATCTAGCAAGGAAAATACACATGCAAGTTGATACCTGAAATGAAGCTTGTTGTAGTTGATTGATCATGCCTTTCCCTACTTGATATTTTCTTCCTCTTGCCTTCTTTTCCTTTCTTTCTCCAATGCCAAAGTGATCCAAGAAAAATCTAAGTGTCCAAGAGTATGAGAGAGAGAGAGAGAATAATTAGAGAGCTCCAAAGCTAAACTGACCTAGTCTTGCCCACTGATCCTCAAAAGCCTTTTTATTAATGAGGCCTCTATTTTCTTTATTTTCTAGTATTTTCCTTCAATTTCCTCCTCACATGCTACATGTGACCTTTCACCTTCCTTTTCTCCTAATTTACCATTATTTTCATAAATAATTGTGCCAAAATACCTTCTTGCCTCTTTAATACCTTAGCCATTGCCTTTGCCAATTTCCCTAGCCATAAACAGCTAAATGAACACATACTAAGATGTCCTGCCCACCATCCATATTGGAATACATGTCCCATCATTTGTGGTATTTATATATATTTTACATGGAATTTTCACCAGGGCTGTTATAGAACCCTCCCCCTTGGGGGAACGCTGTCCTCGGTGTTCAATGACACCTATAACCAACATGATTGTTGAAAACAAAACATACTGCCCATGGAGCTTTATAACACAGCTCTTTGTAGTATTTACATGAATGATGCACTCAAAAGAAAAATAGCATGACAACATTACTAGATAAAAGCCATACCACATATTGGAGCTTTATAACCTAGCTCATTGCAGTATTTACAATAACCACATATACACATATACACATATGCACATTTTCTGAACCAGAAAATAAAATAATATGATACCTGCATTAGCAATATGGGAATCTAGAGGCTCAAACCTCCACCCTCAAGGTAATACCATGATCTATCTCCTTCTCAGGAAATCCAAACTCCACTGCAAAGTCAGATCTACATCCAATGTGCAATGCTATAATCCCGTGCCACTTTTTCTCTCAATGAACAGTTACCAACTCATTGTTTCAGGGCTCACTCCCAATGTGCATCTGATTCCATCTATAAATGTTAATGCCAAAACAAATCCATCTGCAACCTTCCCTTCTCTGCAACATAGTCCTTCGGGAATCTGGTCACCCCTTCCGTGCAGTCACTCACCTTCCAAGTTCAGCTAACACCACCATCCTGGGTAGTCCATCCCTTGGAAAGGCTTCCTCGCATCAAAAGATATAAAAACCAAGGCATATACCTGCCTAAACACATCATACCGGTCATAGCATGCTCATGGCAATCAATTGACACTATTGGGTACCAGTGTCCCACAATTGCACTGCACCTGAATACTTTACCAGCATGTTGTTGCATGTTTAAATTTCTTGTGTTGTTGCTGCCAATTCTTGTAGTTGATTTTAACCACCCAACCAGGCATTTCATTCATTCCTATACCAAGCAGATAACTTCCATTAGATTTAAAATAAATTCACATTATACCTCATTGGTAGCTTATCAATAAGGTACATTTGCAATCCTGTTCTCTTCCTATCACAACAAGTCAAACTAGCATACTTGAACAAATCAAGACATATAAAGATATCACACCAGGTTAGCTCAAACACAACCATCATAGATAAAAATCACATGTAACCATCATAAACCAAAATCATAGATCCCAGATAATCATCATATACCATAGTCATAAATCAAATGCATAATAAAATTGAAATAAAATGTTGATACTTATCTTTTCATCAATCCTTAGCTTCTACCTTTGTTCTTTTGTATAGACACCAGATCATTTGCCACACCCAGCAAACACCTAGTGCCTTCTCCTCTACCAGGTGCACATACAACCACACCTAACAAACAACACCATGCAATACATGCACCTACACCTGACGTACAACGCATACACATACAATCATTGTACAACACAATGCATCCATCTATACCCGATGTGCAATACCACCCAATACATGTAACTACACAAAGTACAACAAAACAAGTGCACACACCATAATACCATGACTACATGATGCACATACATAATACCACATGCCCATAACACAACATCAATGACATGCACACAATACCACACGTACACTAGTACCATATGTACAACATGTACACAGTACCACTGGTACACCGCACCACTTGCACAACTTGTGCACAACATCAAATGTACATGGCACCACCTGCACAACATATACACAATGCCACATGTACACTACACCATTATACAATGCGTACAAAATACCACATGTACACAGTACCACACGCACGACATGTACGTGACACCACATGTACACAGTGACATATGCACGACATGTACATATCACCACATGCACACAGCACCACTTGTACAATGTATACATAGCACCACACACACACGACACCACTTGTACAATCATGCACACCACACCATATGTACATAGTACTAATGTACCACATTCACGCAACACCACTTGTACATAAAACTACATATCCAACACATACATAGCATGATATGTACACAAAACTACATATCCAACATGTACATAGCACCATATGCACACACACCGCATATACATCATGAAGATAGTACAATATGTATACAAAAACCCATATGCAATATTTTCACAACCCTATTTGTACCATCCTGTACATAACATTGCATAAATAACATGTACACACGCTATGTATACACAACACCGCAAGTGCAAACATCATAGATGCAACATGTACAACATATACAACATATGCACAACAATAGTACCACACATCCAAAACCACACTGTCCTTACCAAGAAACCTTGATTCCTGTATCTCATCCATGCTTATCCTAGCATGTCGCAGATCACACTACTTTCACTTTGCTGATGTATCCTTCAACATTACCTGTCATAACATAAACATAGGCATAATACAAGTATACAATACCAAATCATATCCACATTATACTGACCTCGTATATTTTTCATGACTACTCTTCCCAATTGATTTCTCGTAAGACCACAAACCACGTCATGCCATTCTCCTGCATAAGCAATCATTCCCCTATGAGAATGATTCCTAATGACCAATCAATGACATAGGTACGTGGATACATACATAAATATACACAAACATCAACATAGAATACTAATGATCTAGTTAGTCAACGACATACATACATACATGTATAGATATAAATGTTAGCATTAATAATCATGAACCATGACAACCTTGTCAAACGTGACATACATACAAATCTACATGTATAAACATCAACATAATCATGATCATAGCATAATTACTAAATACCAAGGTCAAGGTTGAGAGAACTTCCTTTATTCATATACAACATTGAGAACAATAGTTCCCAACATAGCTAAGGCATCTGATGCCTCAAATCCATTTAATTTACCTTTTCTAGTTACCTTTCTCATGCTTGTACTAGCATGGTCCATTTACCAAAATGAACCCAATGAGTCCAAATGACTCTCATAGTCTTATCTTCCGTTGCGCTCACTCATACACAGATCTTCATCTACTTCTTTCATGTTATAGATCCAACCCAGAAATATATGAAAATACAAATATACCCAGATAGAAATAGAAATGATTCACTTTATTGATATCAAACCCTTAAGGTAGGGCAACACCATACATTTACTCCTTAAGGAAGAAGAACACTCCACAAGCCATATGCTTGTTCATACAATAATCCTTGACATCTCTCCATGTGGAGTCTCTAGCCTCTATATAGGCCTCATACATACAATACCATGGGTCATTACCATGGTTCCCTCATACCATCGAACTAATACCATGGGCCCACTACCTTATTACTAACTACTTGTGGTCCCTTACATGATACGGGTTAACCACCTTATTTATTACTATGGCCCATCCCATTATTACATTATTCCCTTGGGTACCTCCCTTTGTACCCCATATTATCCCTCCCTAGGTATATAACATTCCACCCCCCTTAGCATGTTTCGTCCTCGAAACATGGGAAGAACACAAATAATAAGATCTACTCAAAAGAGTAGTCCATTGGTACCATGCATGTGCATCTAGCCATCCAAGAGAAAGGTGAACCCTCGATCTCGTTGGTGCCTCGCTCGCTTGAGATGGAAGTTGACCGTGGCAGCTCTTCTATGTTGATGTGTAGTAGGTGGATCTTTGCTCCTCTCTACCTGTCATGTGGGGGTTGTTGTCCTTGTGGCTAATTGGTTGCCATCTTGTTCGTTGTTGTCTTGCGGGGTGATGTGGGTGATGATATGTTGAAGTTTTAACCCACGGTGTCTTTTTCTTTAATTCACCCCTTACTGGAGCCTGACTGTTATCTGGTGCATGTTGTCGTGCCTGTTGTGGTGTCTTATCTTCTAATATTACTTCAACCACTGAGCCCTCATCTGATGTATCAGCACCTCTAACCCTTTCTGCTTCAGCCTCTCCTTGTGTTTGATTTTCAATCATCACTGCCTGATCATCTGATATGTCAATCCCTGGAACATCTTCTGCTTCAGCCTCCATGTACTCTACCTGTTTATTGATGGAAATATCATGTAATGTAATTTTCTTCTTTTTATACCAGAGCTCCAGGAATTTCTTCTGCACATTAATATTGATAGTACTCACGGATTCCATCCAAGGATATCCCAAAACAACATCCATATTATCCATCTCTGAAGTATAAAAATCACCATGCAACAAATACTTATCTATAGAAACCTTTAAATCCTTATACACTTGAATATCCTCATCATACACCTGTGTGTTTTCAATGTGTTTTGCTGGAACTTGCAATTTTTTTGCCAAATTAACATTGATAAAATTATGCTTGCAACTAGGATTTATAGAAACAATGATCTTCTCCTTTTGAATAAATCCATGAACCTGTAATAAGGATATACCAGTAGGAAATAACCCCACATGTTTCCCCTTATCTTGTTTTCTAGCCTGAGACCATTTGTTGATAAGGAGTTTTTCCAATTCTTCATACGAAAATTTGGACAAGTCTTTGATGCCAAGTGAGTTCCACCATATGGCGGCCTCTTCTTTCAAACCAATTGGTACTATAGACTTCCAAAATACCCCATATATGCTCTTTAGTTTTTGTATGAATTCTTCAATAGTAGGGTTATCATCTTTTCTTGTAAAATTTTCCATGAAGATGGTTTGAGAAAAATTCACTTACTTGGCGAAAATTTGAAATGGCCACAATTCCGTCAATATTGCTTAGAATCTCTATTATGACCTATTTTCGGAAATGGAACAACCATTCTACATCTTCCCATGTGATAGAAATATTGAGCCAGACACTGGAATTTCAGATCTGCGCTGCAACTCTCACGTCGTCACCAGATTTCTAAAAAAAGAGCTGATTTAAATCAGCGATATCTCCCTCATTCGAACTCCAATTCGACTGATTTTTTTTTGAAATCGGGTATCTTTTCACAAAGAATTCAGATCTGCAATTATATTTTGCATATTTTTCCCCAAAATGTATAGATGTAATCTGCAAACTAGCTGCCCCAGAAATCCTGCAAAACATAAAAAAAAAAAAATCTCCACTTTCACCCAAGAAAGTGCTCCGATACCACTTGTTATAGATCTGAACCAAAAATATAAGATAATAGAAATAATCCCAAAAATAATAAGATAGAAATAGGTCAAAATGTTTCTTTATTGATATCAAAACCCTTAAGGTAGGGCAACACCATACATTCACTCCTTAAGGAAGGAGAACACTCCACAAGCCATATGCATGTTCATACAATATTCCTTGACATCTCTCAATGTGGAGTCTATAGCCTCTATATAGGCCTCATACATACAATACCATGGGTCATTACCATGGTTCCCTCATACCATCGAAGTAATACCATGAGCCCATCACATTATTACTAACTACTTGTGGTCCCTTACATGATACGGGTTAACCACCTTATTTATTACTATGGCCCATCCCATTATTACATTATTCCCTTGGGTACCTCCCTTTGTACCCCATATTATCCCCCCCTAGGTATATAACATTCTACCCCCCTTAGCATGTTTCGTCCCTGAAACATGGGAAGAACATAAATAATAAGATCTACTCAAAAGAGTAGTCCACTGGTACCATGCACGTGCATCTAGCCATCCAAGAGAAAGGTGAACCCTCGATCTCGATGGTGCCTCGCTCGCTTGAGATGGAAGTTGACTGTGGTAGCTCTTCCGTGTTAATGTGTAGTAGGTGGATCTTCTCTCCGCTCTATCTGTCATGTGGGGGTTGTTGTCCTTGTGGCTAATTGGTTGCCATCATGTTGGTTGTTGTCTTGTGGAGTGATGTGGGTGATGATATGTTGAAGTTTCAACCCATGGTGTCTTTTTCTTTAATTCACCCTTTACTAGAGCCTGATTGTTATCTGGTGCATGTTGGGGTGCTTGCTGTGGTGTCTTATCTTCCAATATTACTTCAACCACTGAGCCCTCATTTGATGTATGAGCACCTGTAACCTTTTTTGCTTCAACCTTTGTTTGTGTTTGATTGTCAATCATCACTGGCTCATCATCTGATATGTCAGTCCCTGGAACATCTTTTGCTTTAGTCTCCATGTACTCTACCTGTTTATTGATGGAAATATTCTGTAATGTAATTTTCTTCTTTTTATACCAGAGCTTAAGCAATTTCTTCTACACATTAATATTGATCGTACCCACAGATTTCATCCAAGGATATCCCAAAACAACATCCATATTATCCATCTCTTAAGTATAAAAATCACCATGCAACACATAATTATCCATAGAAATCTTCAAATCCTTATACACTTGAACATCCTCATCATCCACCTCTATGTTTTCAATGTATATTTATGGAACTTGCAATTTTTTTGCCAAATTAACATTGATAAAATTATGCTTGCAACTAGGATTTATAGAAACAATGATCTTCTCCTTTTGAATCAATCCATGAACCTATAATAAGGATATACCAGTAGGAAATAACCCTACATGTTTCCCCTTATCTTGTTTTCTAGCCTGAGACCATTTGTCCATAAGGAGTTTTTCCAATTCTTCATGCGAAAATTTGGACAAGTCTTTGATGCCAAGTGAGTTCCACCATATAGCGGCCTATTTTTTCAAACCAATTGGTACTATAGACTTCCAAAATACCCCATATATGGTCTTTAGTTTTTGTATGAATTCTTCAATAGTAGGGCTATCATCTTTTCCTGTAAAATTTTCCATGAAGAGGGTTTGAGAAAAATTCACTTACTTGGCGAAAATTTGAAATGGCCACAATTCTGTAAATATTGCTTAGAATCTCTATTATGACCTGTTTTCGGAAATGGAACAACCATTCTGCATCTATCCATGTGATAGAAATCTTGAGCCAGGCACTGGAATTTCAGATCTGCGCTGCAACTCTCCCGCCGTCACCAAAATTTCTGAAAAAGAATTGATTTTAAATCAGTGATATCTCCCTCATCCGGACTCCGATTCGACTGATTTTTTTTTTGAAATCAGGTATTTTTCACAAAGAATTCATATCTGCAATTACGTTTTGTAGATTTTGCCCCAAAATGTATATATCTGCACCACAAATTCGCTGCCCCGAAAAAATGTCTGCAACACCACTAATTCTTAGATCAACGATATCTCCTTCATCTGGACTTCGATTCGGCCAATTCGTTTTTTGAAATCAGGTATTTTTTCACAAAGAATCCAGATCTGCAATTAAATTTTGTAGGTTTTCCCCCCAAATGTACAGATCTGACATACAAACTCGCCACCCCAGAAATCTTGCAAAAAAAAAATAATTCTCCACTTTTTCCCAAAAAAATGCTCTAATACCACTTGTTATAGATCTAACCAAGAAATATATGAAAATACAAATATACCCAGATAGAAATAGAAATGATTCACTTTATTGATATCAAACCCTTAAGGTTGGGCAACACCATACATTTACTCCTTAAGGAAGGAGAACACTCCACAAGCCATATGCCTGTTCATATAATAATCCTTGACATCTCTCCATGCAGAGTCTCTAGCCTCTATATAGGCCTCATACATACAATACCATGGGTCATTACCATGGTTCCCTCATACCATCGAACTAATACCACGGGCCCATTACCTTATTACTAACTACTTGTGGTCCCTTACATGATACGAGTTAACCACCTTATTTATTACTATGGCCCATCTCATTATTACATTATTTCCTTGGGTACGTCCCTTTGTACCCCATATTATCCCCCATAGGTATATAACATTGCATCACCTGTTGGGTACCACATAGCTTTTCTCAAGCTACATTAACTTTCCTCTTTCCCAAAAAGTTCCCCAGACTCAAAACGTAAAAGGAAGAACGAAAACAACAAGAAGAAGAAGAAAACCATAAAAATCAGTAACAACATGAATCCATAAACAAAGTGGTATAGCTATGCACTAGACACAATCAAACTTGCAAATCAAGTGCAACAATTGCAAAATACAAAAAGAACAAGACTAAAAACAAACACCACATCTCAATCTCCATGGTTCCCAAGGAAAGCTTATCCTAAGCCTTCATCAAGATTTCATGGCAGTCTCTTGCCATGCAATCCCCTGCATCATACTACCATAAACCCATAATTGTTAGTGCATAAATAAAAATACACCAGTTACCTTATCTTGTTGTGCCAAGCATGTTGCTTACAATTGAACACATCCACGCCATCTCTCAAGGGACTCCAATCCTTTAATAGATCTACCTGTAGCTAAAGACTATCTAATACACATGTTAAGTACATCTTGATGAATATAGCATGTATCCACATAATGTCAGACTAGATTAAGGTTAACAAGACTTCCTATAGGCAAAGAACTCATTCATTTGGAATTAGGGTTTCCAAACATGGGTAAAGGAATTCTTGCCCAATTCCTTTCTTTGACCTTTTCCTTGTTGCGATCGAGGCTTACTATGTGCTGTCACATCACCCAACTGTTAGTTATATAGACACATCAACTACTACCTTCTCATGCTAATACCAAGCATGTTATCCTGCAACTAATCACACATGTCAACCACATGTTCCAAATATCAATACACTCATATCTATTAATTTGAAATTAGCTGTTACCAGGACTAACAATCATGTCATAATCCATAGTCAACTCATAGGCATTAGTCATAATACTACAACTATCACCTACTATAATAAATTACATATCAATTGTCTCAACACATATATTTATTACAATCATCTTAAAACAAGATCATTTGAACGCATACTCATATTATGCAATTCATCAAACATTCATGCCATGTTAAATAAATCAACTAGATAACAGAATCAACAGTCAAGCACAAAATATATGACATAAGCAACTGATACCTTAATGTATCTTAGGGGAAGTGATCTTGTCTGAACAATCAATCCATATTAGGATAATATAACTTCACAACATATCAATTCAAACAGAAGTAAGATCATTATATCGTATCAGTAACTAACTAATATTTTTACATCATAAACTCATAAGCATTTGTCGTTCATGCATAATAATCACATATGTATGATCAATATAGATTAGTAAGACACCATATCACAAATATATCAGCTCATATCTGAGTATCACAACCATAACCATCTGCATAGGTCAAACTAGGTTAACACAATACATATAACATCAAAAGATCTTCAATGCAATGAACATAGCCAACACACATATGACCAATCCAAATTACAACATCAATATCTCAATGAAATTTAACTCTAATCATCAAGTTAATAGCACATAATGACACTAAGCTATATATCATGCTCATCAACAACATAAAACCAAATCATTGAGCTAACTGTCATATAACAATCAACAAGTTAAATTATAATATACTCATCAACAATATATAACATAATCATGAGGTTATCTAATATAAAACAACAATAACAATGCATACAACTACAAGCTACTATCATTCCTCACTATCTCACTCATGTGCATATAAATACACTAATAAACTAACATCCATCATGAATGTAACCATAACATCAAAATACATCTACATAAACTTAATTTATATAAACCTAATTCATATAACAACCCTTAACCTACATATCTGCATGCCCAACACACAAACCTGTATGACGACATGTCCTCGCCTCGAGGTTCAATGTTGCAACTTCACTTGATGATCTGCATCTCCTGTTTTACCTCATTTCACACATTAGCATCATAACATACCAATAGCACCATGATGACCTAGATTTCATACAATGACTTCAAAAGGAATGTTTGACCTACTATTCAAACTATAACCAATACCATACATGCATAAAAATGGCATATAGATATATAACACATAAGTACAAAACCATATACACATCCTTCTAGCTAGAGTCCAATCATCAATGTGTGACCATATCAACTACAGAAACCATAACTTCATGCATGATAATAACCATTACTCCATTGTACACATTTCCACATGCAACCAACAGTATGCATAAGCAATGCCAAACCAACTACAAATACGCATAACCACATGTAGTCTAACATAATCGATCAGTTCTTGTAATCAACCTACAAGACTGATGCATGTAATCAAAATATTAAAAATGTAACCTAACATACAAGGATGTAAGTAGGAAACATAAAATCAACATGTAAGTGACATATAATCCATATGTAACCAGTCACATACGCATGACCAATACATTTCATGAAATCAACATCAATTTCTTCATAACAACCATACTACAACCATAACCAATCATCAAGCCAATGCAACATGTATATAAGTGTAAGAGACACACATGCAACTGACATGCATGCATGACCAACACACATTCAACCCATTCACTCCAAGAGTTGAACCATGCTCTAATACCACTCTGTAGCACCCTCCTCCCACATCTACTCAAGCAACCGACCACCCGAGGTAAACATGCGACGAGAGGCCACTATGACAAGATTCAACCTCCTTGGTGACTTTAAGGAAATGGGATCTACAGAACATCATGCACAATCATCCACATAACCTTCAGAAGGCAAGTCAACCACTCAGACTGCCTGTCCCTGGGTCCTACTACAGTTTGAGAAAACTTAGGGTAGGTTAACACTCCCTAGACACTGCCCAGGTGAGTTAGTTTTAGGACTAACGCTCCCCAGACACTGCTCAAGTGTTTTATAACACTTCTGACACGCTTCCCAGGCTAGTTAGTCTCAGCACTAGTGCTATCATTCCAGGATTTGAGCCACCCTTTTCGGCCCAGAGCCCAGCACACTACCTAGAATGGAATGATCATTTAGAATTGGTAAGGATACAAGGAAACAAGGATGAAAAAGCAATAAGATGAACAAGATCATAACTAGAACCCTACTAGCCATGACAAGAATTTTTTTAAACATATCATTAACATGTAACCTACAGGTGTAAATAACAAAATTAAGAGTAGGGATCTCATACTTATCTGAGAATTGCTATGAACCATTGTTTTCTCATGTCTTTTGTTGCCTTATCACTTATTAGGTCATAAATACATTTTAATTAAACACAAGTAAAAACATGCTGAGAGCCAAGCATAGTTGTTTCCATAAAATGTACATATAACCAACATAATAGGAACAAAAATACAATGGACATATCAACCATCAAAATACATATATATATCAGTACATTTGTACATGAAAATCAAGGGAATGAATTTCTCATTAATAAATGCATTGAACCAACCAGTGATGGGACTACCATGTTCCACCTGACCATAGATTGGCTGAGCCAAGTCTCTCTTCAACCAATCACCCTGTTGCCATATTCCAAGCATGAATGTGGGACTCATATAACACATCAAAAAACCAATCAATGTGGATGCCACCAGAGTTCTCCGCCTACACCGTGAGGAGTTTGAGTGCCTCCTAGTCTCTCAGGTTTTACCGTGCGTCTACAGTCTGATCCAGGGATCACTAGGTCCTACACCAAGACATACTCTCTAATATTTACCATGCATTCCACCCCAGAATCACTAGGCCTAACGGAGAGAAAATCCACCTCTTGGATTTACCGTATATGCTGCCATTCACCGGCAAGGATTCCTAGGCCCACCGAGGCACACAATGTGGCTTTACCGTAACCCACAATCTAGTTCAGGGGTTACTAGGCCAGTGGATTTGTGCATCCTAAGTCTAGTTCAGGGACCACTAGCACCATGTGTTTGTCAATTCGGAGATCCACCCCACTCAGCCTCGAATCCAATCCGGCCATCCCCCACAAAATGCATGACAAAACTCATCTCATCAAAGCTATCAGGAAATGGCAAGGCTAGGATGAAAATGATGTCACACCTGGCAAGCCCATGCCATGGTAGAAAATAAACACATGCAATCCCATGCATGCGAAATCTAGTAAGGAAAATACACATGCAAGTTGATACCTGAAATGAAGCTTGTTGTCGCTGCTTGATCCTGTCTTTCCCTACTTGATCTTTGCTTCCTCTTTCCTTCTTTGCCTTTCTTGCTCAAAAGCCAAAGTGATCCAAGAAAACTCTAAGTGTCCAAGAGTATGAGAAAGAGAGAGAATAATTAGAGAGGTCCAAAGCTAAACTGACCAAGTCTTGCCCACTGATCTTAAAAAGGATTTTTATTAATGAGGCCTCTATTTTCTTTATTTTCCATTATTTTCCTTTAATTTCCTCCTCACATGCAACATGTGACCTTTCACCTTCCTTTTCTCGTAATTTCCATTATTTTCATAAATAATTGTGCGAAAGTACCTTTTTGCCTCTTTAATGCCTTAGCCATTGCCTTTGTCAATTTCCTTGGCCATAAACAACCAAATGAACACATACTAGGATGTCCTGCCCACCATCCAGCTTGGAATACATGTCCCATCATTTGTGGTATTTATATATTTTTACATGGAATTTTCACCAGGGTTGTTACAACCTTCTTTTCAAATAAAGATTTCATCCTTTGTTGATAATTTGATAGTTTGGTCCCCACCTTTTCTCTGTTCTTGTGAAGCTCCACGAGCTGACTAATTCTTACAGTCAATGCGCTAGGCTCTTCATCGACTTCTTGTAGCAAATTAGCTACTGACATTGCTAATTGGATAGGGAAGACAACGTCCTTTCCATATAATAGCTAAGAAGGAGATTTCGTAGTGGATATTTTGGGTGTTACGTGGTTAGCCTATAGAGAAAACTTTAGTTGAGAGTCCTAGTTCCTTTGATTTTTAGTGATGGCCTTATTTAGAAATCTCACCACAGTTTTATTAGAAGACTCGGCCAAGCCATTCCCTTGAGGGTAGTATGTAGTGGAGTGTCCAATAATCATGTTGAACTTGTGGCAGAAGTTGGTGAACTTGGAATATTTGAAGACCTATGCATTATCAATGATGATTTTAAAAGGACACCCAAAGCAGGACAGTATTTTCTCCTCCATGAATTTTATCGCCACTGAATCAGTAGCATTCCTAATTGGGGTAGCCTCTACCCACTTGGTAAAATAGTCAGTGGTTGTTAAAATCCACTTGTGTTGGCTACTAGAAGTGGGTTGATTTCTCTAATGAAGTATAATCCCCATTGTCTAATGGGTTCCTCTACATGCACATGAATGAGGGGGAGAGGAGAAAAAGTTTGTCTTTTAATAAACAACTAGCATTTTTGGCATCATCTGAATTGAGAATAAACATCTCCAAACAGCGTGGGCCGGTAAAATCCTATCTTGAGGATTCTGTGTGTTGTTTCCTTCCAACTGTAGTGTCCTCCATAAACTCCCCCATGGAAATAAATCACTTCATGAGTTTCTCCCTCAACCAAACACACCAGTAATACCCCCACCAGGTCCTTCTAGTAGAGAAGTCCATTAGATATAATGTATTTTTGTTCCTGCAATCTCAAACTCAGGTATTTTGATCTATCTAGTCCCAACGAGCATCTTAGAAATAAGAGGAAATGAAAAATGTTCTTATACCTGGGTGATCCCTCATACTTGGCATAGATCTTATGCACATCCATTTTAATTATGCTCTATTCATCCTCTCAACTACCCTCCTATGTGATCAAGTTTATCCCTAGAGCTTGGTAGTTGGACTCAGACAAAATCTTGGCCAACCCCTAGCCTCTGATGAGCTTCGTAGGCTTTATTTCTAGCTCATATTCATGTATTTTGGCTATCCATGTGCCTCTCTTTCCTTTGTTGTCTCTCTACATAATAATGTCTTTGACTGTAGTCATTGGGACAAACGCTGTGATTTTGGATCACAGTACATACATATGAAATGACTTCAGCACCTTGACTAGTGCATAAGCATGTTTGTTGAATATATCATACTTCAGCTCAACGTCCCTTAGGACTTGGCTGAAAAAGCAATGGGTTTCTCGTAACCATCTTTATTTTTCTGTAATAGTACAACACCAATGGTATGTGGAGAGGCGAAATAAAATATGTAGAAGGGCACTGAATAATTGGGCTTGACTAGCACTAGGGCCTCAAGCAAATCTTCTTTGATCCTAGTGAAGGAATCACAGGGGGTGGAGCTCCACTTAACTTCATTCTCCTTCTTGAGCATATATGAGATACAATTAACTATCTCAGCATAGTTGGGCATGAATCATCTTAAGATATTTATCCTCCCTAAAAAGGCTTCGACTTATTTCTTATTTCTGGGCAAGGGAATTAGGTTGATGGATTTTACTTGTTTAGGATCAATATTTATTCCTTCTTTTGCTACTATGTGCCCAAGTAGCTTCCCCTCACTTAGGGAAAATTGAGACTTCTTCATATTCAGAGAGAGGCCATACCTTCTGCACTTCTCGAAAATGAGCTTTAAATGGACGATATGCTCTTCATGAATCTTAGAAAAGACAATGACGTCGTCTAAGTAAACTACCAAAAATTTATCTTGCTCACTCACTAAAAGCTATGTCCATAGTTCTCTGGAATTTGGCTCTTGCATTTATCAACCCAAACGGCATGCGAGCATACATGAAGGTCCCCCATGGGGTGGTGAAAGCAGTCTTTTTCTGGTCCTTAGGGTGGACCCCCAGTTGGTTATATCTTGAGAATCCGTCCATCATGGACATTCTGGCCACACCCACTACCTTTTGCAATATATTATCCACCTTGGGCAAAGGGTAGTTGTCTTTTAGGGACGCCTTGTTTAAATTTTGGAAGTCCACACATAGCCTTATCTCTTCATTCTTCTTCTGGATAGGGACCAAATTATCCACCCACTTAGAGTATCTTAGATGGATTATGATTTTGGCCTGTAGTAGCTTCCTTACCTCCTTTTCAATGGAGGGGAGTAAGAGTGGGTTTATTTTTCTGAGTTTCTGTTTACATGGCTTTATCCCACTCTTTAGAGGAATCTTATGTTGAATAATATTTGTGTCAAATAATTTCAAATCATCATAAGACCAAGAAAATACATCTTTGTAAGTTTTGAACATATCTAAATACCTTTGTCTGTATTGCAGGGGAATCCTTTGGATAGCCTGATCATCTGGGATTCCTCCTTTGATCTGATGTTGCAGTCTTCGACTTGCTCATCCTTCTCTGGGGCCATTGGTTTGGATTCTATGTCATCTTTATTGAAAAGTCTTTCTAGTGGAACAAGTCCACGAGGGATGGTGTTCCCTTTTAGTTGCAATTTTTTTTCCTAGCCACTGTGTCTTTCCACGGAGTGGCTTCTTGTTCTACTTCTTCTTCTTCTTAATCGATGGTGGAGTGGGAAAACTCCCCAACGACTTCTATGAATCTTTTTACTTGCTCATCATCTTCGAATACTTGCCAATGTTTGACATTATTAGGTATTGAAGGCTTGTGTCTAACTTTTATTTCATATCTGAGGAGTGGATTTTTTGGGGGCCTAAAAGTACTTGTAGCTACTGTAAGAGAGTCATCCATCCTATTTTCTTCCATGGGTAGAAACTAGATGTTAAAGACCAGGAAGAAATTTTCAATTAAGTCTGACACTTCATTTCAGTACGTCCTCAACCTAGGGTGTTTGTCTTGGCATTGGTCTCAAATTTTCTTCACGACTAGCTCGGAATCTCCATAGACCGATAGACATTCAATGTTCATATTTCTCGCCATTTGTAACTCCAGGATCAATGCCTCATACTCCACTACATTTTTGGTCACCTCAAATTCGAGCTTTAAAGAGAGAGATATCATGCTGCCTTCTAGAGATACCAACAATGTTTCAGCTCGGTTCCCATATTTTGAGTTTTCTCCATTGAAGTATAACTTACATACCTCATATTCATTTAAATGCTGGCATTTAAATTGCCTTGTCAAGTGTACTGATGCTTCTTCTAAGAGGTTCTCATCCTCTTCTATGAATAGGCAGGACATTTCATTGTCTTTCCCATGCGCTGGGAGTTCTCTGAGCCTTTAGATGGGGTCACGATTTTCACAAACAGGGATTCTATGTACAACCTTCTTTGATCACCTCTGAAAGTGGGAATGGTGGCATACATAAGGTTTAGCTTGATAGAGCCACCCACAACGGAACCATTTGTTGGCTTGTGGGGGCCTGACCCAGGTTCAGCGTTAATTATCCAAACAAATCCCTACACTACTGGCCCTTTTGGCATCAGCCCGCAGAGTGCAGACCGAAGTCTCACCCGAAGCAGTATGGGGGGATGCTAGAACCAAGTTTCCATACCTTGAGATGATTGTGATGTTGGTTTATTCCTTCTATTCTTGCTTTCACAAAGGTCACTTAGCTCGAGGGTTTGTGAGACTAGCCCTCTATTCTGCCCTTCAGTACCTCCTCGAAAAGGTACGATTGAACTTTGTGCAGCCCTAAGCTGTGGCTCAGGTACTTTCGCATTGCTAGGGAAGTGTATCGTGCAGATTCCCAAATTAGTCTAAGTGTCTTACTTATCTTATTAAGCAATCATAGTTAGCACCGCGTAAACAGATGTTCTTACTTGCGTTCACTTAACCAACGCAATTGCATACATTAGTGCATCATATAAGCATTATAAATAAAATTCATACACATTACAACAAGACGCATTAACCAGAACAAAGACATAGATTTTGTAGAATACTTCTCTTTATTCACATCTTCAAGTGATTACAGACTCTATCCGCCCTGTGCACACAGGTGCACGGGTCTGCACACTCAGCTGCAGACTTCTATCCTAGGCCTCTACACACTTAGCTACAGAGCCTCTACCTACGCTACGACTCGAAACTTAGATTTATTACTTCAGAGCTATCACTATCTAACTCATGACTCTTGACTCTCTTCTACTACTTAGAGCTTAGCTCTTTTTTATACAATCCCATGGTCCACAGACCATGGGTTCTTTTACAACTGACTTTATTGTTAAAAAATAAGGGTGGACAACCCTTTATGATTCATGACACCTTCGTGCTCCATGACCAAAAAATGCAGAGACTTTACTATTTTATTACAAAATTCAACTCAAAGCATGGGATTTTAGCCCAAAAACTGTCCTTGGGGGTTCCTGTTCCCAACAGGCCCCCAACAGAAGCATCGTGACTCACCCTCAAGTCATTCGGCAAGTGTGGAGATCTTGGCCCGAAGACCTTCCAGCTCAATCCGTATGACCGCAACCTCGGCAGTGCACTGAGGTGCCGTCTGCTTCGTGTATTCGACCATCTGCTCGGTCACTGCTCCTGAACTATTGGCCTGAAGCTTTTGTTAAGTGGCTTGTAGAGTCGCAAGCTTTCCTTCAATAGAACCTGTCACTGTGTAAGCCTCATCTAGCCAGGGCTTCAGTCTTGGCTTCAGACTTCTTCCTTGTGCAGCGCTGCATCCACCTGTTCCTTCAGCTACTTGGCCTCCTGTAGTTTTTCTAGTCTTTGTGTCAGTGCGACGGTTCGCATTGTGCCCTTAATGTCATCATAACATTGTTGTAGCTCATGCACTTCCTTCACTAGTCGCTGTACATTGTGGTCCTCCTGCAAGCTTGTCAAGACCTCAAACAACTACTCAAAAAGTTGCGTGAAATCTGCTACTGCACTATTTACCACCGCCACTGCTTCTGTGACAACAGACGCCCGCTGCTCCTTCACATCTAGGGGAGTTGAAGGCTGGGCCTTCAACTGTAACTCTGTGATATGTAGGTTCAAATCCAACTGAACCTTCACCATCTCAGTTCAAGTGTCATGCACCCTTGTGGCCAACTTGTGGATGTGCACCTCAACTGGCTCCTCCTCACGAATGGCCAACTTCGGGACCATTTGGCATACCTCCTAGACAACCTGCACAATGCGCCTGTTTTGATTGGTCACCTCAGTCACAACGGCGATGACAAAGTCTATCTGTAGTGCCATCTTCTCATTGTTGATCCAATATTCATTGATCACCTGGAGAGTGTGGTGCTCACGGGCCCTTAGCTCTGTAATCACTTCATCCTGCAAGAGGTGGAGCGCCTCACTAGGCAGCACTGTGAGATTCAACCCTACTACCTTTAGGATGCTGACAGTGGGCCTGACAGCTTCGTTGTCTATGGTCAGTGCCCCATCAGGCAGCACTATCACACTGGAGGCCTTCGCATGCAGCATCTCGACAGCCTCTGAAGTGTTTAGATATCTTCGGCAAAATCACATAAACAATCTTTTGTCGACGCGTTTCGAACCAACCAGTGTGGTTCATCGTCAGGACAAGTTGAAGCACCAATCTGGATTATGCTTGATTAAATAGAGTGTGCAGAGACTCCAACAGCTATAATGCTAACGGCTAAATTTTGACCCAATGATCCTGGTCAACCACAAAATTCGATAATTAATATTTTTATAAATAGCTTAATTAGATATATTAATATCTCAAATCTTAAGGGAATCCAAATATTATTATTTAAATTATAATGGTCATTATATCTCATAACATATAATAAATAATCTATATTTAATATTATTTAAATTAATAAATCATTATTATTTTATAATTTAATTCTTTAGTGCCTCTGAAGTGCCGATAGTAGGCCTGGTGGACACCGTGCTAGTGTCCTGCTGCTGCTGAAACTGTTGCAGGGCCTACAGGATGACATCCCTCACTGTGTCACTGATATCATGCAAATCTTCCTCTATGACGATGCTTGGGTCTAGTGATTTCTTGGTAGCCTTTGATTTCTTCATGGACCCTCCTTTCTCCTGCTTCCTTGGGCACTCGATGCAGGCGGACGTCTCCTGCGGGTCTACACCGTGTTGTTCCGTCTGCTCGTCTATCTCAAGTGAAGGCGACCTCATGCCTTTGTCAGAGCCTGACTTTGTTCCACCTGTCTACTTCGTTGTGTTTTGTGCGGCCTTGTGCTCTGCCTAGGCCTTGTTAGCGGCCTCCTTCTTTCTCTTTTCAGCCAGCTAAGGCATCTTTAGCTTGACCTCCTCCTTCTTTCTCTGCGTGACAGACTTACCTCCTCCCATCGCCAAGTCTGTTGTAGCGTGCCATTGATACAGGTGGATATTGGTGGCCACCCACCAAGTCCACTTGGACCCCCACCATTGTTTCTTTCAGCTTTTCAGTTTCCTTAATTGTAGCACAATTTACTATTTTTAACATTTTTTTGGATTATGAACTTCGGGAGCCGTTTTGAGGCCCTAAACGATATTTTTTGGGAAAACTGGGAGCAACATGGGTCACTAGATTGATGTTTCTCTTCCCAAAGTTGTAGTTCTCGGATAGATCTTTCTAACGAGATATTGTGTGCATCAAACAGAGATCGTATGCCAAAGTTACGACCCCTGGAAGTTGATGTACCAATTTACCCAAAGTTAGGTTTTTGGATGTTTAGGGTTGTCCATTGTTTCTCAACAATAAATAGGCCTTCAAGCCTCATTGTAACACAGTTCAGAGTCATGTAGCCACCACATCGCTTCTTAGAGATAAGCTACCATCACCCTATCTAGTTTATTTGCGTTTCTGTTTGTAAGCATATTTCAGTATTTTACAGTAATAAAATGAAGTATTATTTCTGCTGCATCTCTATATGTATGGTTATATCTGTAATTTGTTGCATTCTTATTTAAATCTGGATCAGTGGTATCAGAGCGGTCTGCTCTTTCTTTGTCTTTCTTTGCATGTCCCCAACGAGGTCAGGATATAAGTAGGGCCTGAACTGGTCAAACCTTTGCAAGACCAGTCTTGCAAATCCCGACGGCCTCCCATGGCGGATGAAAAGAAAGATGAGGGGATAGGAGATCCTAACAGAATATTTCTCGAAGAGGCCCTCGAGCGACAAAGGAACGCGATGATGGACAACATTGCCTAGATCCTTCAGCGGCTACCCAGGGGTGACACATCTACTTCCAGCAGCTACTCCAGAAGCGCCACACCCTTTAAGGTACAAGTTAACTTTTACATTCCCATATTTGATGGTCAAATAGATGCAGATGCAATAGATAAATGGTTAAATCTGCTAGAAGGTTATTTTTCTGTTCATGATTTTTTCAGCCAGGAAAATATTACTTTCACTCTTCTCAAAGCCGCCCCCCACATCAAAGATTGGTGGGAAACTGAATGCGATCAGAAGGATGTACAACGTCACTATTTTCAACCGCACCCACTTGGAATTAATTCTGAACTGTCATCAAGGAGTAGTACTACACTGTTGAAAGCTATGAGGATCAATACATAAATTGGACCATGTCGCGGCAGGGAAGGGATCAAGATGTGTCGGAGTTTACCAATATTTTCCATACCCTTCACACAAAGTTGGTATCAAGGATTTAGAGCAACATTTGGTACTCAAATACCGTGGCTACCTACACAGGTAGATCCAGGAAGAAATAGAATTCCTGAACATCTCCTCGCTCGGCATGGCATACCGATATGTTGTCAAGATCGAGAAAAAATTTAAACAGAAGAAGCGAGACTTTCGATCTGCGAATTCGAAGCAAGGGAAAGGTACCTCAAAACTGCATAGAAAAGGACAAAGCCAAGGTAAGGTAGCCTAAGACAACCCGCCAAAGCTGCAAGAAAAGAACAACAACACGAAGCCGAAGAAGGAGATAGGAAAGTGGTGTGAATTCAATAAGAGCTCCACTCAGAACACAAGTGAGTGTTGGGCCAAGCAGTCACTGGTGGCTGAGCTAAAGGCTTCAGAATCAAATGAATGTTCCAACTCTAAGACAGAACCCGACAAGGGGAATGAAAAAGGGAAGCAGATTATCAATGCAGAGCCCAACGCTACCGTTGCCACCACGAAGATCTAGAAGGAGGAACTGGAAGGTCCAAAGGAGGAGGAGTGCCTCTTCAACTCTGAGATGTGGGTAAAGGGTTCCCCACTATAGTTCATTGTCAACAATGGGAGCCAAAAGAACCTCATTTTGACATAGGTTGTGAAGCGGTTGTGCTTACCAACCACAACACATCCACAAGCATACACCATTGGGTGGCTTCACCAAGGATGGGACCTTCGCATTAGCCAGAAGTGTCTCCTTCCATACAACATCAAGCTCTTCACGCATGAGGTCTTGTGTGATGTTTCTCCCCTTGATGTTTGTGATGTATTATTAGGACAACCATACTTGTGGAAGCAACATGCTGTGTATGAATCAAGGCCCTGTGTTATTATTTTTACTTTGGGAAATAAGTTGTACATGATGCCGAAGGTAGCACCCCCTACCGCCATCTCTTTGGTTACTACAAAATAATACAGTGAGCTCATTTCCAAAATCGGGAAATTTGTTTTCCTGATGATATGCCCTCAAGGAAAGAAGAAGATGATCATCATGACCTCCAGACAGTGCCCCTCCGCACGACAATTATAGATGGACAAGGTCGTGGAGGAGTATGAGGACATCTTCACCTCCCCCCAGGGGTTCCTCCACATTGTTAGGTCAAGCACTCCATCAATATGACCCCAGGTGCATCGCTACCCAATGGATCAATCTATCAGCACTCCTTTCTGGGGAATGATGAAATCAAGAGGTAAATTCAGGAGCTGCTGCAGAAAGGTCACATCTGTTCGAGTTCATCACCCTGTGGGAGGCCGATCGTGTTGGTAGAGAAGAAGGATGGGACTTGGAGGCTCTGTATTGACTATTGGGTGTTGAACAAGATGACTATCCGTAATAGGTACTCGGTCCCATGGATTGATGACCTCCTGGACCAACTGAAGGGGGGAAATATTTCAGCAATATCGATTTGAAGCCAGGATATCACCAGGTACCAATTGAACCATCCGATGTCTGGAACACTGGCTTCAAATCCAAGGAGGGCCTTTTCGAATTGTTGGTTATGCCTCTCAGATTGACGAATGGTCCTTCAACCTTCATGAGTCTAATGGATGAAATCTTGCGGCCATTCACCAACTCATTTGTAGTGGTATACTTGGATGACATCCTGATCTTTAGCCAGAGTTGGGAAGAAAACCTCCACCACATCTGATAGATTCTCCAAACACTGCGGCAACACAAGTTATGTGCCAATTTGGAGAAATACACTTTTGGCATGACCTAGGTTCAGTATTTGGGATACATTACTGATGAACAGGGGGCGCATGTGGATCTATCCAAGATCCAAGTCATTTGGGATTGGCCATCTCCAACCACTCTGACAGAGCTCTGCAGCTTTCTAGGTCTTGCCAACTTCTACCATAGGTTCGTGTTGGGATTTTCTCATATCACTTGGCCCTTGAGTCAAGACACTAAGGGAGGAGTGAAAGCAAAATTGTTTTGGTTTGAATCTCAACAGAAGGAATTCATAGAGATGAAAGATTGCCTCTGCTTGACACTAGTGCTCACATTACCAGAGTTGCAACAACCATTTTAGGTCGAGACAGATGCCTTTGACTATGCTATTGGGGTATTCCTTACTCAACATAGGCATCCGGTGGCATATCAGAGTGAGAAACTTTTTGACATAGTTCCGAAGTATCCCACTTATGACAAAGAGATGTATTCCATTGTGCAAGGTGTTAGAAAATTATATATTACGGAGCAATGGAACATATAAAATATTGCAGAAATATAAACACAGAAAACGCATAAAACAAGAGAGACACAGATATACGTGGTTCACCCAGTTTGGGCTACGTCCACCCCGAACAGTCAGTCCTTCCTTTCTATTATCTAGCAAAATGAAGAGACACAACCTACAGCAAATCCGCTGTAATATCCTCTGTTTTCTCTCATAGTCTCACCTCTCTGTTTCTCGCTCAGAGAATACACATCTATATCTCAGCCTCAAATACAATGCCCTCATACAAAGAGAAGGGTTGCCTTCTAGGGCAAAAAACCCTAAACTAAACATAAGTTCTACTGTTAGATCATCCGCCTAATGAATGGCCCAGATTGACTAGAAATTACTATACTTTTACAAGGCAATTTTACCTCTATTTTTGGCTTCGGGGGCGCTGCCCCCGCACCCCCACTGGGGGACCACTGGCCCCCCCTAGACCCTCGCGGGGGGGGGAAGTCCCCCCCACACTCCCCCACGTGGAGGGGTGTACAAACTTCTTGGGGTGTACATCCGACTGAAATAAAAGACCTCAGAACAATCATGCTCCACACACAACAATCTCCCACTTGGAGAACGATTGTAGCAACTATACCGCTACTTCATTTGCTGGACAATGACTCCTCTTTGGACCTAGTTGTTTCTCATCTTCATCGTCATCCTTGAAGACCAATTGAAACTGAGCATGTTCTCAGTTTCTCCCTGGTTACAACTTTTGTTAGCATGTATGCAGGATTCTGGCTAGTGTGTATCTTTTCCAGCTTCAACTCTCCATCTTCCAACACTGATCGTATGAAATGGTACTTGAGCTGTATGTGTTTAGTCTTGGAATGAAATGTTGAGTTCTTTGCAAGATGAATGGCACTTTGGCTATCACTGTATAACGTGCCCATATCATGCTCATTACCCAATTCACCCATAATCCTTTGTAACCAAAACATTTCTTTACTAGCCTTTGTAGCAGCAACATACTCTGCTTCTGTTGTTGAAAGCGCAACAACACTTTGGATTTTTGAAACCCAACTGACAGTTGTTCCACGAACAGTAAATACATATCCTGTAGTGCTCCTCCTGTTATCTCTATCACCTGCCATATCTACATCAACATATCCCTGTAGAGAAATGTTTGAACCACCAAAGCATAATGCTTGATTTGTGGTACCTTTCAAATACCTAAAAATCCATTTCATTGCCATCTAATGTTCCTTTCCTGGATTTTTCATGTACCTGATTACAGCTCCCACTACATGTGCAATATCAGGCCTTGTGCAGACCATTGCATACATTAAGCTTCCAACTGCTGATGCATATGGAACTTTAGACATATAATCCATGTCTTCTTGGGTCTTTGGGCACATTTCCTTACTAAGTTTGAAATGGCTAGCAAAAGGTGTACTAACTGGCTTTGCATTGTGCATATTAAATCTTTTCAACACCTTTTGTATGTACTCATTCTGAGATAATGTTAATTTGCGATTTTTCCTGTCTCTAGTGATTCTCATACCAAGGATTTGTTTTACAGCTCCCAAATCCTTCATTGCAAATGAATTTACCAATTTTCTTTTGAGCACATTTATTTCCTACATGTTAGACCCTGCAACAAGCATGTCATCTACATATAATAACAATATAATATAGCTGCCATCATTTTGCTTTTTCAGATAAACACAATGATCAGAGTGACATCTAGTATAACCTTGTTCAGACATAAACTTGTCAAATTTTAGATACCACTACCTTGGAGCCTGTTTTAAGCCACACAATCTCTTCTTCAACCTGCACACTAGTTTCTCCTTCCCTTTCACCTCATATCCTTGTGGCTGCCGCATATATATCTCTTCCTCCAAATCCCCATGGAGAAAGGTTGTATTTACATCTAACTGCTCAAGATGCAAATATTTAGCTGCTACTAGACTTAAAATAGTTATGATTGAAGTCATTTTAACAACAGGAGAAAATATTTCATCAAAATCAATACCTTTCTTCTGTGCAAACCCCTTCACCACAAGTCGAGCTTTGTACCTATGTTTTCCTCCATCTTCTTCCTTCAGCCCGTAAACCCATTTATTCTTCAATGTAGTTTTTCCTGCAAGCAACCTCACTAAGTCCCAAGTCTGGTTATGCATTAAGGAGTCCATCTATTCTTCCATGGCTACCTCCCACTTCTTCCTACTTTCAACCGGCATTGCTTCTTCATAACATTCAGGTTCATCAGAATCAGTCAACAATAAATAATATAATGAAGGAGAGTATCATTCAGGGGGTCTACTTATCCTGGTAGATCCTCTAACACCACTTTCAGGTGTTTGGGGTGCCTATTGCTATTGTGGTGGTTGTTGTTGTTGTGGTTGTTGATTATTATTATTTTTAGGCACCTTTACCTTTTCAATGATTTCGTCAAGAACTGCATATTCCTTGTTTTCTTTTTCTTGCTTCTTTTCCTGCAACTGATCCTTATACAAGACCTTTTCATTGAATATTACATCTCTGCTCCTAATGTTTTTTTTATTTTCGTAATCATATAAGCGATAACCAAAATCATTAACACCATATCCAATAAAGGTACATTTGTTTGACTTTGCCTCAAGCTTTGTTCTATTTTTTTTATCAATATGGACAAAGGCCTCACAACCAAAAGGCTTTAAAAAGGAGTAGTTTACCTTTTTACCTTTCCATGCTTCCTCTAGAACACCACCATCCAATGAAATTGAAGGCCCTCTATTTATTAGATAAACAGTAGTATATACATCACATACCCAAAACTGTAAAGGAAATCATGCATGCAATCTCATTCACCTTGCATGCTCCATGATTGTTTTGTTCATCCTTTCTGACACACCATTTTCTTGTGGTGTTCTTGGAACTGTCTTCTCTCTGTGAATTCTATGCTTTGAATAGTACCTATCAAACTCTTTGCTGCAATATTCACCTCCATTGTCTGATCTAAGACACTTCAATTTCTTTCCTGTCTCAATCTCAACTAAAGATTTCCATTTCTTGAAAGTATCAAATACATCAGATTTATTCTTAATACAATAAATCCAAGTTTTTCTAGTTGCATCATCAATAAAGGTAACATAATAACGAGAGCCACCGAGAGATGATGCTTGAGCAGGTCCCCATACATTTGTATGCACAAGCTCTAATTTTTCTCTCTTCTTTTCTTTCCCAACTCTAAGAAATCTGACTCTCTTCTCTTTTCCATAAATGAAATTTTCACAGAAGTCCAGATCAACATTCTTCAAACCCGGCAACAAATTCCTTGAGTGAAGAATCTTCATCCCCTTTTCACTCATGGTTCGAGCCTATGGTGCCATAATGTTGCATCTGCTCCTTTGGAAGTTAAAGCATTAACAGAGTTAGAAATACCATTGCATAAATACAATGTACCAACCTTTTCGACTTTTGCTATTACTAGGGCTCCTTTGGTGACCTTCCAAGCTTTATCTGTGAAAGTTGTCACACAACCTTCACCTCCTAACTGCCTTGTTGAAATCGGATTTTTCTTTAGATCTGGAACATGCCTTACCTCCTTTAGTAGCCATTGGTTTCCATTCTGTTGTTTTACAAGAACATTACCCATTCCAACAATTTTACAGGGTTTATCATCACCCAAATGAGCTTGTCCAAAATCTCCTTGAACATAGTCATGAAAGTATTTCTTATCAAGTGTGGCATGGAATGAGGCCCCTGAATCTACCACCCAGGAATTAGTAATATTTTCGAAAGAAAGAATCAAAGCATCTTGTAACACCTCACCTTTCACATTTGCTTCATGAATGTTTTCTTGCTGTGCATCTCCTTCTTTTCCCTTTTGAGATCTACAGTCTTTCTTTAGGTGTCCTTTCTTTCCACATTTCCAGCACACTATCCCCGATCTGGACTTGGATCTACCTTTCCTTGATTTACTGCGATATCCTGAGCTCTTTCCTCTTTCCATTTTTCTTCTCCTAGACTTTGCACTCAAAGCATTACCCGATGTCTCACCGGAGCTTTTCCGTCGCATTTCGTCACTAAGGATAGCACTGACAACATCATCAAACTTTAAAGTACTAGATCGAGAGACAGAGTTACTAATGGCCATTACTAAACCATTCCAGCTTTCTGGCAATGAGCACAAGAATAACAGAGCTCTAACTTCATCTTCAAAGTTTACCCCAACAAAACTTAACTAACTTGTAACTATATTAAAATAATTTAAATGATCTGCAACAGATCCACCTTCCGACATATTCATATTAAATAACCGTTTCATAAGAAATACCTTGTTTACAGCCGAGGGTTTTTCATATAGTTTCGACAATGCCTGAATCAAACCCTCTGTCGTTGTTTCCTTCGAAATGTTGAAGGTGACTGACGCAGCGAGGCACAACCGTATTGTTCTGAGTGCCTTTCTATCGAGAAGGTTCCATTCTTCATCTGTCATAGCCGTTGGCTTCTTTGTTTTTCCGCTCAATGGTAGGTACAAATCTTTCTGATACAGATAATCTTCCATCTGCATCTTCCATAGTGAGAAGTTTTGGCCGTTAAATTTCTCGACCCTAAACTTACCATCTTCCGCCATTGCTCCCACTCAAACGAGGAACCCTTCTTTCTTGCAAGTTTATCAGCCAAATAGACCTTCAGCTCTGATACCAGTTGTTAGAAAATTATATATTACGGAGAAATGGAACACATAAAATACTGCAGAAATATAAAACAGAAAATGCATAAAACAAGAGAGACACATATATACGTGGTTCACCTAGTTTGGGCTATGTCCACCCCGAATAGTCATTCCTTCCTTTCTATTATCCAGCAAAATGAAGAGACACAACCTACAACAAATCCGCTATAATATCCTCCATTTTCTCTCACAATCTCACCTCTCTGTTTCTCGCTCTGAGAATACACATCTATATCTCATCCTCAAATACAATGCCCTCATACAAAGAGAGGGGTTGCCTTCTAGGGCAAAAAACCCTAAACTAAACATAAGTTCTACCGTCAGATCATCCGCCTAATGAACGGCCCAGATTGACTAGAAATTACTATACTTTTACAAGGCAATTTACATCTATTTTTGGCTTCGGGGGCGTTGCTCCCGAACCCCCATCGGGGGATTGCTGGCCCCCCCCGGACCCTCGCGGGGGGGACAAGTCCCCCTCGCACCCCCCCGTGTGGAGGGGTGTACAAAATTCCTCGGGTATACATCCAGCTGAAACAAAAGACCTCTGAACAATCATGCTCCACACACAACACAAGCCTGCTGACAATGGAAGCATTACATTTTGGGGAAGGAAACAATCATCCACACAGACCACCGACCCCTATAGTTCATACATACCCAAGGGAAATTGCAAAATGATCATCATCAGAAGTGGTCCACATACCTACAACAGTTACATTTGAATATCAAGTATAAGAAGGGCAGCAACAATAATGTTGCAGATTACCTCAATGGACCAACGATCATGGCATTAACCACCGTGCTCAACTCTTATGTGCACGAGACTTCTGATTGGCCACTTGTCTACAAAAGCGACCCACAATTCAGCCACACATCCCAGACACTCTTAGAGGGTCAACATGTTCTAGATTTTCACGTCAAGGGTGCCCTGTTATGCCACCTGGGTCACCTTTGTGTTCCTTCAAGTGAGCATGCCAAGATGATTTGGGAAGCACACTTCAGTCAGGCTACTGGGCATTTCAGGGTTGAGAAATCGGTGGTAGTATTGCAAAAGTATTTCTATTGGTCGAATCTTCGACAGGATGTCGAGAAGTACATCAGATCATGCACTGCTTGTGCCGTTGCCAAACCGACCATAAAGAAGCAAAGCCTCTTGTCACACGGAATCTGTCAAGGGTGCGGACACGACTGACCTTCCTAGAAGTCTAAGACATTCTAATGACAAACAAGACAAAATGGAGTGATCTTTCTCTAAATACACCTTTTACAACATGAAAACTACAAGTGTTTAGGCTTACCTTATTCCAAAACGCTGTTGTTGAAGTCCGTTCTTGACGATCCGGATGAGCTCCTCCTTCAAGTCAATTCCTGCAACCACAAACAATCAAACAATTACCAAGCACTTGCATTTCATATAATAAAACATATATTCAACATGCAGACCAAGGAACACATGAAATAACTCATTAACACAAGCTATTGAGAAAAATAAACCAGTTTGTATTAATAACGAAACAAAGAAACTCTTACAACCTGGCCTTGGTGTTGTGCAAGTTCCTCCCAGGGTCCATCAAGGGTTTTCCTCTACTTTGACAAAGCTCACCCTCTCCCAAGTAGAATGAAGTGAAGACAATCTCTCCTCACAAAGGCTCTAATGGAAGACCTAAATCCTGCAGCATTTACCCAAAGAAAATGTATAGCTCCAACCTCCTCTCCTTCTGGCTCAATGCCTTCATTTATAGTGCTGTAAAGAGGTTATTCAGGTCCACTATCAATGGGATCATCCCCCTCTATGGGTGGGATAGCTCCCTTATTGATGGGATAAGTTCCCCCTTAATAGAGATACATGAACCAACTGGAGGCGCATCCATTTCATCAAACCGACCTCTAGAATGTTCTAGAAGTAACCACAAGTAACTTTTTCAAGATAAAACTCGCGCATTTTGCCTTTTACAGAGGGACGCACCTGTCCCTTAACATACAGAGCGTCTATGGACGCGGATTTTGTGAACATGGTCAGCGTCCCCGCAGGTAAGGCTAGAGAGAACCTGCGACCCCAGAGATAAACATGATTTTTATAAGACTTTCTCTCTTCTTTGAGTTTTGAGATGGATAACAGAGGCATGAGACTTGCCTAAGAGGGTAGCATGACTTGTGAATTTGAGCCATACTAACTGTAAGTAGTCAAGGTGACATTTTTTAGTGTAACACCTCTATACCCTGCTGCCTACCCCTAGTCGACCTTGGGAATCCATCTCCATGGATTAGATGTCGAGCCTTCCTTCTACTAAGCATGGAAATGACTGCGTTTTTGTGGTCGTCGATAGGTTTTCAAAGATGGCCATTATGGAAGCCTGCAAGAAGAATATCACAGCAGAATCCACTACTAAACTCTTCTTTGAATGAGTGTGGGTACACTTTCAGATCCCACAGTCTATCATCTCAAATCAGGACAGTAAGTTCCTCAATACATTTTTGTCAAGTCTATGGTAGATGTTGGACATCAAACTCACTAAGTCCAGAGCCTTCCATCCTCAAACTAATGGCCAAACAGAGGTTGTCAACAACATGATCGTACACATTCTGTGCATGTAGAACTCAGAGAATCCACACACATGGGATGAGAGCCTCCCCTATGTTCATCATAGCTACAACCGGGCTCTCCATAGCTCGACTGGCCACAACTATTTTCAGGTGGGCTTGGGATTCTAGCCACTATGTCCCATTGATGTGGCCATGCCATTTGCAACTACTCACGCAGATTTGGCTCATGTCCAGTCCGAAATAGATAAGGAAAACAGCTTCATTGAACACATCAAATATATTCACCAGCAGGTCCACGACATTTTGGAGAAATCAAATTCCAAGTACAAGCAGTGACATGATCAACATTGGGTACGACACAAGTTTTAGGTGGGCGACAAAGTCTGGTTGCATTTGCAAAATGAATGCCTTACCGAAGCCTATCAGAAACTTAGCCCACTCCGATATGGTCCTTACACCATTACCAAGGTTGTGGGAGACAATGCATTTAAGCTCAGCATTCCCCCATTCCTTGGCCTGCACCCAGTGTTCAATGTGGACCGCCTTCAACCACACTTTCCATGATTACTAGACACATCTGACATTGCAAAACAGCTCACACCCACAGAGTTAAATCGAGATTGCATGGAACAAGATGCAATTGATCGGATCATGGACACACAGATCAAGCACAATCGTCAGCATAATGTCCAACTGTATCGGGTTGTCAAAGCAGGCCAACTCCTTCACCAGGGCAAGTGGCTCACCAGGGACCAAGTTCAGCAGAAGTTTCCTCATCTCATGGAGGAACTCAACTCAATGGGGACCATTTCTTCCTAGGGGGGAGGAATGATCCAGGTGGATATTGGTGGCCATCCGCCAATTCCACTTGGATCCCCATGATTGTTTCTTTCAGCTTTTCAGTTTCCTTAATTGTAGCGCAGTTTACTATTTTTAGAAGTTTTTCGGGTCCTGAACTTCTGAAGCCATTTTGAGGCCCTAAACAACGTTTTTTGGGAACACTGGGAACAACATGTGTCCATGGACTAACATTTCTCTTCCTAAAGTTATAGTTCTCTGATAGATCTTTCTAACGAGATATTGTGCGCATCAAACTAAGATCGTATGCCAAAGTTACGACCTCGGGAAGTTGATGTACCAATTTACCCAAACGGGGCCCACAGTTTGGCATTTCATCTTCTGGGGTTAGGTTTCTGGATGTTTAGGGTTTTCCATTGTTTCTCAACAATAAATAGGCCTTTAAGCCTCATTGTAATACAGTTCAGAGGCATGTAGCTGCCACATCTCTTCTCAGAGGTAAGCTACCATCGCCCTAGCTAGTTTATTTCCATTTTTGTTTGTAAGCATATTTCAATATTTTACAATAATGAAATGAAGTATTATTTTTGCTACATCTCTATATGTATGGTTATATTTGTAATTTGTTGCATTCCTATTTAAATCCAGATCAGCCACTCTACCGGCCATTGATAAGGTACTGCATCAATGACATCATTCGTTGCCAGGTAAGGTAAGTCGTACCATTTCTACGTAATGTCCTTTCGCGCCCTAATGGACACATGGTGGAAATCTGCTTTAAAATCTGTATAGCCCTACAGGTTTGCATACACCATAGGTGACAATCACGGTTTGCGATTGATGGCCATGTGGATGTTCATCTCCATCAAGATCGAGAAGATCTTGCTATCCTTGACTCGCTGCGTGTCCTTGGTTGCAGACAAAAAAGTGTACTTCGCTACTTCTGGGAGGTCTAGCACGACCGAAGGGAACTGCTATCCTCTAGTAGCTCCCATGCTACCATCATAATTGACAGCAAGAGCCACACATAGTGGAACGTCTTTCTGAGCTCCTATTCTCCGTGATAGTTCGCCAGGAACTCTCCGCGGAGGTAGTTCAATCAATTGAATTGGACTCCTTCAACGCATTGGGTTGCTAGCGTGATGACAGGAGCGGACACCTCATCAGCGTGACACTTCCTCATCACTTTCCCTGCTAGAATATGCGTAGCTACCTTTAATGTAGGGTCGGAGATGTTGGATATAGAATATTTGTGTGGCTTATTCACCAGCGTAAATTTTTCTATCATGGATTCCATGAGGGCCTGCTCACCATCTTTTCCACCAAATATCATGGCCGGATTCTCTCATGTGTAAGGAAATCGCATTATCCTGTGAATCAATCTATCCAACTATAGACACCCATCATGCATTAAGCACAACAGCTGCTTGATGACCAATACTGTCACCGAGGTATGGTTGTAGTGCGACACCTAAAGCAAGTTGAGAAACCCTGCCTTGTCTACTCCTCTGAGCCACCTCCATGGCTCCAACGTGGTCATTCCGGTGTTGCTATCGATGATGCGGCGCATCAACTGCTTGGTCGCCAGGTGTGGGAACTTCTCATGATAAGCCATGTCCTAGTCCTCAAGTTTTAGCATCAGCACCTGCGCCAAACGCAGTCCTTCGAAAACAAGCTCATGCGGTAGCAGAGGGGTTTGCAAGGGGGTCTTGCTCTCATCGATGTCTTTTGATGCCTTGGTTTTTCCCTTGCACAAAGGGACATACTCAAGCAACCGAGTAATAGGGTCAGCACCATGGGATTCAACCTCCTCCACTTCAACACCCACATCCTCTTCATACATTGGGATGTCTTCAATTTATTCCTCCTTTGACACCAAATTTATGGCTTTGACCTTCTCCTGTGTGGTGGGCTTTGGTGGGTTTATTCTTGGTGATGCACACACCGGTATGGAAAGATTCTTGCTCGTTTTATGCTTTGTAGTCTCCTTGGTTGGGGTCGGCTTTGGTCTCGGTGTCCTTGGTTATTTTGGAAGTTTGGCTAGTGCTTCAGTGACCTCTGGAGTAGCTACTTCTACCTCCATCTCCATTTTTGGCATCGACTCCTCTGCTTCGGTATCTATACCTTCTGTGGGTGCCGACATAATGCTTTCCAACAATGCTCACGACGTCTCTGGTAAGTTTGCAAATGCTGGAGTCTCTTTCAAAGCCTTGAAGAATTCTCGGTTCATGTGTGCCTGAGAGCTCAACAACTCAATTCTCAAAATGCCAAGTGTTTTTCGCTGGACAACCACTTGTAATTTATAGGGCATTTTGAATTCAAATCCGACTGTTCCCCCCAAATTCAGTTGATTAATTCCAGATTAATGGCATCTTCAAGGATCTGACCCATAAATTTTGCCTTAAATGCCGACCGCCTACTCCATTTGGCTGCATTTCTATCGTCAAATCATGAACAGTGACTTTAAAGGTCACTTTCCGTTTGACCTGCACAATTTCTTCTTGGGTAGTGCAACTCCCTTCGGACTGTCGGGAACCCTGTGACTTTCTTTTTTCACACAATCCTGCAATTGCATAGCTCCCCCACCCAGGCAGTGTAGTTTATAGTCCCATGCCTCCTTTCAGCTACCTGGAGCACCAAGACTGAGCTACCCTCATGTAGTCACATGGTCGGATCACCGGTGTATGGATTTGATGCCAGCCTAAGCTGACAATACCCATAGCATGCATATAAAATGTATAATCTTGTTTATTCCCAGGAATTTCATTTATCCTTCCTAGTCAAACCTTCACTACTTAAGGTTTAAGACCTCTTAATAAATTCTCATGCAGAAATGTTTTAAAAACTAATCAATGGTCTAAACCTTAGTTAATCACTCTAGTGGAAACTTTACTCAATCCTCATAAACTTTGATTAATTCTTAAACCCATGCATATTAACCATACCCTCTTACTCTGGTCTCAACACTAATCATATCATGGTTAATTGCCCTTAATCCACTTTATTATAGAAATATACATAAATCACTTTTAACTTTACCTTTCCACTTTTTCCACGGCTTTGGCACATTTCCCGAGGCTCACCTAAAAATGACGCAGGATTGAACAACACCGCCTGAACAACAATTGAACAACACCGATTGAACAACAATTGAACAACACTTGCAACTGAATGACAATTGAACAATGCCCAACTGAACAGCAATTGAACAGTGCCTAATTGAACATCAATTGAACAACAACTTCTCCCACGTTTTTTCTCACATTGACTTTCCACACAAATTTTGTCAGATTAATTCTCCACCGTTTGATCAAGACACACTTGATCCGACACCTAGCAGTGATATCACATGGACTACCTACACGACATTTAATTGCTTGATCATCTTACATCACATGTCACAATTTCTTCTATCCACAGTTCATTCGCTCATGAATGATACAATGTGATATTAATCTAACGGTCAGCACAACAATGATCCAATGGTCTGCGGCCCTTCAACTAACACACTAGTTAAATAATGGTTAACCCCCGTAGTTGATTGTGACATTAGTGGTTGAAAACATTATCAACGACCAAGGTTTAATACGACGCTATAACCATGATCAAAGCATTCGTCTGATCCTATCCCCGCACTTATTGATAACACAATTTCATCCCATCTCACCATTCCAAAACGCCTTGTTATCAAGTTCAATTCTGCCAAATCATTTCTCTGCTTAGGAACAGCGCGCCGAGACTTCTTTGATTACTCCGCCTGCAACTTATACCTCTGTTTCTTTAACACCACTTCGAACTAGAATACATAATACACTTTGTATTATTTCCCTTCCTTCAAATTTCGTAATTACTTGACCTGTACATACATCTATTAAATTCGACTGGAATCACATGGATTCTACCTAGACGATAAGTCTTTTGTCACTCAGATTGGCTTTCATAAATTCAACTTGAATTCATTCATCATGGTTTATCACAAAGAACCATAAATTCCCAATTACGGATCAGTCACCACATAGAAGTAATGACACACAGAGTCACAATGAATTCAATTTCCTCATTCATTAACAAATGTACAGATACAAATAAAACTCTGTTTTTACAATCTAGCTTTGGCCTGATCTGCCTTTACATGATCTGTATCAGTGGCCCTTTCTTGTTTCAATGCTCATAGGCTCACAATCCAAACCTCCTATTTATTTTCTATCTCTCTCACTAACTCTCCAACTCTCTCTTTTAAGCCTTCGAGGTTTACATTTATACAAAAGGATTCTATTTACCAATTTTGGTTCAGATCCTCAATTTTCTCAACTAAACCCTAAGAATCCTCTAAGTCCTCAATTAGTTCCTAAAATATCTTCTTTATCCCTTAAGGATCTCAACTTTCAACTAGTCCTAAGGATCCTCCATAAATCATGAACTACTTTCTAAGATTTACAATATCTCAATCCATACTAATTACTCATCATCACTCATGTTCTCCTACATTTGGGACCAATTACAAATATCCTCACAATACTTAATTAATTACTATTTTCATTAAAATCAATCAAAAACTAAGTAATTACATTAATTCAACACTTAGGAAACCAACTTCCTTAAAACACAAGACCCCACTATGTCTACTAAAATACAATGATTCTTTAGAGCCAAATTCTCCTGCATCAGGCTTCAAGCGACTGCCATTCACCTTTCTTGGGAAGGGTTCTCCATTCAATTTGACCATTTGTACTGCTCCTCCATCGGTAATCTCTGTAATGACATAGGGCCCTAACCAGTGCATCCTAAATTTCCCTGGAAATTTATCAAACTTTTTCTCGTATAACAAAACCAGATCATTTAACTTAAATGTGCGAAGCTTAATGTGCCGATCATGCCATGCTTTTTCGCACTGCTTTTGGACATGTTGGTGAAATCCAGCTAGGAATCTCTCTTCCTCAAGTTCACCTAGTTGTGCGCGCCTCTCCTCTAGGGCTTTGTGATCCATCATACCTGTGAGTGCCGCTATGCGTAGACTTGGCACAATATATTCCATAGGAATTACTGCTTCAACACTGTAGACAACTCTAAATGGGGTTTGTCCAGTCAACTTCTTGCATGTTGTTCAATAAGCCCATAGTAATGTAGGTATACGTAGGTCCCAATCACTTTGCTGAGCATTGCAAAACTTGGTCAGCGCGTTCTCTAGCACTTTATTGAATGCTTCCACTGTCTAGTTAGCCTGCGGGTGATAAGGTGTGCTCTTCTAGTGATATACCTCAAATTCTTCCGTCAGCATGCTAATTGTCTCATTCAGAAAGTGCATACCGCGATCACTCATCAAAATCTTTTGATAGCCAAATTGCGTCAGTACATTCTCAAAGAGAAACTTCGCAGCAGTAGTGCCTGTGCAATCCTTCACTGGCTGTGCCTCTGCCCAATGAGTCAAATGCTCCACCACGGTGATAATGTACCTCTCTCCCGTCTTTCCTTGGGGCTGAATGGGTCCCATACAATCTATCACCCATTTCTCAAAGGTTTGTAACTTCATCTATGGATTTAGTGGCATCTCATCCCTCCACGATGACCTGCCAGTCCTTTGACACACATCACACGCCTTGCAATATGCTTCTGAGTCCTGATGGAGGGTTGGCCACCACAACCCTGCATGTAGAATCTTCTACGTGGTCGCTCTCCCTACATAATTTCCTCCCGCAGTGCCCCCATGAGTGTTCACAATGATGCTGCTCCTTTCAAACTCTAGTACATATCGTCACAATATCTCATCAAACCCCATTTTGTACAGATGCCCAACAATGACATAAAAATCTGTCGCACACCCCACTAGTTCCTTCTTCTGCTGGATGGTGTATCCTTCCGGGGATGTCCCTATCGTTAGGAAGTGTTTGATATCCTCAAAATGACTATCCATGAAGCGCACTACAAATAGTTGCGCGTTAGGCAATCCCTCCTCCAAATTATTGGGCTCTTCTCCTGTTTCAATGCGCGATAGATGGTCTGGTCCCGCATTCAGTCGTCCACGCTTCACAATAACTTCAAAATCATATTCCTGGAACAATAACAGCCACCTGCAAATTCTCCCCCCCAACACAGGCTTATTGACCAGGTATTTCAGCGCTGAGTCATCTGTATACATCTTAAAATGGTCCCTCAACAGGTAGTGTATAAACTTTTGGAGTGCATACACCATGGCTAACCCTTCGTGCTCGATGGTGGAATAGTTCTCCTTCGCCTTAGATAACCCTTTTCTTGCGAACACGATAGGATGGTCCAAGTCTCCTCCGCCAGCCTATGTCAGTACTTCTCCCAGCGCTATACATGATGCATCGACATGCACATGAAACTCCTTCTTCCAATCCAGGAAGACATCCAAGATCTTATTGCAGTCCTCGTTCCAGCAGAATGTGACATCCTTTTTCAACAACTTTTCCATAGGCACAGTGATCTGCGCATAGCCTTTGAGAAACTTTTTGTAATATCCTGTATGTCCTAGGGTAGTGCGTAGCTGTTTCACACTCCTTGGTGCTTCCAAGTTCAGTATCACCGCTATCTTCGAGGGATATACCATCAGTCCCTATCTGCAAACCACATTAACCAGCATGGTCCGAAAGGGAACACAAAACAGGCACTTCTTTAGATTGAGCACAATTTGGTATCTTCAACAAGTATCTAGCATCAGGCATAAACTAGCGACATGACATTTCACCTGCCCAAACACAGTCCAGTCATCAATGTATACTTCCAGGAACTTATGAATAAATTCCTTGAACACAGCAACAACTACGTGCGAGAAAATTGCAGGTGTATTCTTCAATCCAAAAGGCATTACAGTGTACTGAAAACACCCCCACTCAGTCGTGAAGGTCATCTTGCTCCTATCCTTCGACATGATTTTGATTGAGTGGTACCCAGAGAACCCACCAGTGAAGGAATATGCTTCCTGGCCACCTACACTGTCCAAAACTTCATCCATGAATGGAGTCGGGAAAGGATCATGTACACAAGTGTCATTCGACTTTCTGACATCCACGCATATCCTTATTTCATCCTTCCGCTTCTTCTCATGTACCATCATTGGGCTTACCGAGTGAGATTCTTCCACGGGCTCAATGATGCCTACTGTGAGCATCTTGTCTAGATCTAAGCAGACCTTCTCCTTATACTTCAAATTGATATGGTAAGGTCTTTGCTTAACCAGTTTCACGTCGGGTTTCAATGTGATCTTCATAACACCTAGGTCTCTGATTATCCCTTTTAGATCTGTAAACTTGGTAGGGAATAAATCCTGGTATTCACGGAGGAATTCAATGACTTATCCACCATTGTGTCATCCAAGTAGTCTCCAATCTTTGCGATTTTGGGCTCTGCCTCGGTACCAATGTTTACTTGTTTCGTTTTCAGTGGCGCGGTTGTATCAGGATTCTCAATCTGCGGTCCTTCAACCTCACGATAGCCTTTTGTTTTAGGGATGTTAATCTTTCGTGGATCCTCATCTTCTTCTTCAGTGGTCACGTTATATCATTCTAGTGTGTGACTCAGCTGAGTAGCCCACTTAGGCTGAACTAGGTCCAAAGGATCCTGCGGTATCCTAAAGATTGCTGCTTTCACCTCTTGTAGTGCCTCATCAATACAGTGAAACCTGTCTTCAAAACTGAATGTCATTATGAATCCTTCATGCAGAATATCCCATTCAACTGCACCATGGCATAGCTCCATTTCTACATACCAGTTTATCTAGACGACATCTAGGGTATGACAGAACAAGTGCACCCATTCAGGTTGGGGCTTCTGTCCATAAGCCTAAGCCCATTTGGCCAAGTGCATGTGCAAATCATTCTACCCATCATATTTGTCTGTTATTCGCACCTTCAGCTTCCGAAAGCGTGTTCTCATCATCCACTTACATTAACGCCAATCATCAAAGCTTCCCTTGTGCATACCCCACCATCTTGCGCCATAGCATGTAGTGCCCAGTCCAACGCTTGGAAGCATTTCTTGTTTGGTACCTCCCTCTCAAATGCATCCAAAAAGATACCTACATCATTCAGGCCATCATAAGTGGGCAGATTTCTTACCTATGATGACACACAACACAACGATCGGGTCATCATGTTATAGCTCAGTGTAGTTACCTCATGTAACCGATTCTTCCAGCGCTCTAATTCTTCATCACAGTCCGAGGTGCAGGAACTATCGCGATCCCATGTAATTTGTCCATCTGCTGTTGGATTCACCCAATCTTGGTCTCACGTTGTTATCTTATAGATACAATCCATATCGTCATCGCTCTCATAATCGCGGACAGGCTCAGTATAGCGTGATCCCTCAACAAGATCTAGGGGTACTATTACGTGGAGCGATTTCTTCTCAAATATCATCTTTCGCTTCTTTAGGTTGATTACACTGTTCATATCAGTAGCCCAATCAAATATGCCAAGGAGCATAGGATAGGGGTTTCTATCATCCACAATTTCTATTACCTCAAAGTCAGCGAGCATGCTTGTGCCTTCAATATCTATAGTCATCCCTTGCAGCCACCCCATGGGGATGATCTTTTGCTGGTTCGCCATCCTTAGCTGAATCAGAGACCACTGCAACACGGGTGTCCCCATTCGTTCCCAAGTCTGCTTTGGTAGGACGTTCACATTTCTCCCCAGGTCCAAAATAACCTAATCAATTTCATACTCTCCTATCTGTGCGGCCAGTCTCATCTCCCGCCCCGTCTTTGTCTTGTGCTTACCAATCTTTACCACTATGCGTAGCTCGCCCAGAGCATTTCCGGCACATCTGTTCATAAGCTCCTGCAACCCCTTCACAACCTTGTTATCGCGTATTAACTTCATGCGTGTCTCTAGGAAAGTTGTAAGCATAGAATGGTCCATCTCTTGATCGGGCTTATCCTTGCTCCCTAAGGTGGAGGCCTCATGAATATTCTTCTTTGCTTCCATGAATGTTTCATGTGTGCTCTCCAAATCAAACTCGGCCTCCTTCGCCGGAGCTTTGCAAACCCATGTACTGTCTTCGGGCTATTTCCCCTTGTCATCTCCTATTGTGATTACACTTCGGAGCACTATATTCACGTTTGGATCCTCTGCGCACGACTCAGACCTCATCATCTACAGGTTATGAGTTGGCTGAGGTGGTAGCACCTCATTTTCACGTATCCTTGCTATCAGTGTAGGACAGTCTTCTGTTTCGTGATTAAATAGAGTGCAATACTTTCACAACGGACGTGCTGGGTTAGTGCAATCGCGGGCATAGTGTCCTAGTCCTCCACAATTGTAGTAGATTAGCTGTCCCCGACCTCTACCAGGTCCTCCTCCACCTCATCCTTGTCTGTACCCCTGAAAGCATGTCCGCACTATCCCCACGCTCTAGTCAAGGGGTCGTGCTTCTGCCTGAACCCTATAGGCGGGAGTTCTATCCATCATCAATTCATAACTTTTTCAATTACACTCATCATGCCCTACCAACCTACAAAAGTTGCAGAATAGTTGTTGTGGGGTCTGTACAAACTTCTGTAGCAAATGACAATTATTCGTGGCATGTTTTCTTGCTACCTAACATATAGTGCACTACAATGCAGGCCCCGTGCTCGATCCTGCTTGAGCTTCCAACCTCAAAGGCATCGGTCCCCCTCCTACAATGTAGTTTGCAAAGACTGGGAAATGGTATTTTTCATGCCCCTAACCCTTGCATTTTAGGCACCATACCTCTTCGCGCGCCTCTAGTCGACTTGTTTTGTCCTACTTCAAACTTTGCATATCCAGGCAAAGATTTTTCAACTATGCATGGATTTGCTGAACCCACAAATTTGGATCTTGCATCGGTGTTTCATGCAATATCATTGCAATATCCAAGGCCTTGTCCTGAGTCATTATCTTTTGTTGTGATAGCACAACCCTTAAGTGTGGTAGGAGTGAAGCCACAAACCATTCATGATGATACTTTTCTGTTAAGTTCATATTAGGTTCACGAATTTTACACTTCAACCTCTGATCTAACTCCTAAGGTGTCTTGCCTAGTTGCATCGCAATCTCCTTGAACCCCACAATTAAATGTGCTTCAGATTTAGGCCTATTGAATTCTTTATTCAACACGGTCTGGATGTATACCACTCTATCATTCCGGTTATCATTAGAGTACTTGATGTACCAAGTTAGCACGCGATCTTGCAAAGCACTAACCAGTGTAGCCTTCATCACATGATCATCTGTAACAGCCTGAGCTTCCCATACGGCTTTCACGATGAACTAGAATTGGTCCAGGTCCTCATTTCCCAAGCCTTTGAACAAAGGCAGATTCACTGAATTTTCCATATTGAACTGCGGTGGAGGTGGAGGTGGTACGCGTGAAGTTGCAGGCAATGGTGGTGAAGTTGGAGGTGGTGTGGGTGGAGGTGGCAATCATGGGAAGCCTTGTCTTATTAACTGAATAGGAGTTTGTGGAGAAGCCTACACTACTCCCTCTTCGTCACCTCGTGGAGGTGAAATCAATGAACTATATTCAAGACCCTTTCTCCCTTCGTTCCGATAAGTTTTTTGGCTTATCATAGCTTCAAACATCAAGTTAACTACATAACTTGTACAATAACATTTTAATCCAGGTACTCAAAGATTTCATGTACTTACCTCACGGTCCTTTGAAAAAGCGCCGCTCTGCCTCGCTGTAGCTAATTGAGGTATCAACCACGAACTCAGTAACAAATCCTCCTATGACGTAATCGAGCCAATGATCGGCAGCTTGGGTGATCTTATCTTCAGATGCTTCCAATTTCTGTACTAGCTCTGGGGTCTAAACAATAGGATCGTCAAGTTTCCACCTTCCTTGGCTATCTGCTAGCTTCGCGATCCACTCGTATAGCTCAACCAGAAAGGAACAAAAAAATATCTCGTGGATCTATGTATACAGGTACCTGTCTAGCCACTATTCCTTTGTCAGTCGTGGGTTTCTTTTCTCTTGCATCGTGAATTCATGGATCTTCCTATACAACCAGCCTTCGATCTCTTTCTTAGTTGAATTCCAGTGACACGACATCTCAGATCTCTTATGCAGGTTTCGATCCTGGCAATAGAACCATTTTTTTGGCTTGTGGGGGCCTGACCCAGGTTCAACATTAATTAGCCAAACAAATCCCTACACTATTGGCCCTTTTGGCATCAGCCTGTGGAGCGCGGACTGAAGTCTCACCCGAAGCAATATACGTTGATGCTGGAACCAAGTTTCTGCACCCTGAGATGATTGTGATGTCAGTTTATTCCTTCTATTTCCTTTTTTGCATAGGTCACTTAGCTCGAGGGCTTGCCAGACTAGCCCTCTATTCCACCCTTTAGTACCTTGGCGAAAAGGTACGATTGACCTTCATACAGCACTAACCTGCGGCTCAGGTACATTCACGTTGCTAGGGAAGCATACTGTGTAGATTACCAAATTAGTCTAAGTGTCTTACTTATGTTATTAAACTATCTTAGTTAGCACCACATAAACAGATGTTCTTACTTGCGTTCACTTAACCAATGTAATTATATACATTCACGCATCATCTAAGCATTATAAATGAAATTCATACACAATACAATAAGATGCATTAACCGGAACAAAGACACAGAATTTGTAGAATAATTCTCTTTATTGATATCTCTATGTGATTACAGACTCTATCTGCCCTATGCACACAACTGCAGGGGTCTATGCACTCAGTTGTGGACTTCTATCCTACGCCTCTATGCACTCAATGGCAGAGCCTCTACCTACGCTACAACTCAAAACGTAGACTTCTTACTTCAGAGCTATCATTATCTGACTCATGACTCTTGACTCTCTTCTACTACTTAGAGATTAGCTCTTTTTTATACAATCCCATGGTCCGTGGACCATGGGTAGATATTTTACATCCGACTTTATTTTAGAAAATTAAGGGCGGACAACCCGTTATGACTCATGACACCTTCGCGCTCCATGACCACAAAATGCGGAGAATTTACTATTTTACTACAAAATTTCACCCAAAACGTGGGATTTTAGCCCAAAAACTGTCCTTGGGGGATCCCGTTCCAAACAGAACCCTAAGATCTAGATAAGAGCATTCCAAAACAAGGAGGTATATCAGCAACCATTATATCCATTACCACACTTTTCACTGGGATCTAAACCAAGTTTACCACCAGATCCTTGATCATGCCTAAGCACTTGACTCTCTTGGAGTCAAAGGAGTATAAGTCTTTGTATGGTCTGGTGATCTCCAAACCTAGTTGTTCCATTACTGATAATGGCATGAGTTTGTGTGAATCTCCTGAATCCATCATGCATTTATACAACAAAAGGTCATGGATCACCAAAGTCACATAAAACGGTACAGTAGAGGGATCCAACTCTTCCACAAGCTACCAAAAAACCCATTGGCCTCTCCTCCTGTAGGTTCAAACTATTATGGGATGGTGTTGAGCCAATTGGGTGTATGAATTTGGAAACTTGAGCTTTGTAATGAGGCTGCTTTAAAAGCTCAGTCAGAGAAACATGAATTTTTACCTTTTCCATCTCCTTCTAGAGATTGAACGTGTGTTGGGCCTTTTTTGCATGTGCATGCTCTATTCCTTCTCCCTTCCCACTGGAAGTTGTCAACGGAGAAGGTGCCTCTTTTTCTATGTGTCCCTTAAGACCATTTCTCTCTTTATTTGGAGAGACTCCTGTCTTGGGTGGGTCAGGATGTAGCTTTCCCTTCCCTTTTTCTGGGGATGGAGGAATCACTTGGGGAGAAGCTTCCCCTTAATGTTATGGTTCTGCCTTCCTCTTCTTTGAAGATCTTATATTATACTAACGTTGTGGTTGTGTTTGCATAAACTCTTCAAGTTGTCTACAATAATAATCCATATCTTCTTCCTCTGTTGTTACTTCTCTGTGATGACTGACCTCCTGCAGAGCCATATTCTCATGTTCCTCTTCAGCAAAACCAACATATATATTTCCTTACATCTCCTGAGTATCAAACAATTGTTCATCAAGACTATCTTCCAAGTATAAGGGATGAGGAATCTCATCCAGCTGCTTTGTTCTTTCACTTGGAAGTAGTTGCAGTGGAGGCCTTCTATATTGCTGGTTATAGCCCTAGTTGTTGAGTTGAGCATTCTGCTTGGAGAGGTTCTTGTTCTCAATTTCGAGCTTCCCAACCTTTTGTGATAAACCCTTGATGAGTTTGTATAGATCTTCGCACTTCGGGTCTGATGATTCCCCAACTAGACTAGAGGAGGATGCCTCCTCTTTTCTGCTTTTGGGGTCAGCAAGTTCTTTCTTTGCTCTTAACTTCCCTGCCAAGGCCATATTGGCTTCCACTTCAAGAGAATCGATCTAAAATTGGTCCAGAGTGGTAGATTTCCTTTCTCTTGTTAAGAATCTATTTCATAACAGAAATAATTACTGAGAGGAAGATATATAAGAAAATAACCAGCAACAACCATAAACACATAAAAAAAATGTTTATCCGGGAAAACCCCAAATCCGGGGAAAAATCCAACCTAATAAGATCTCATTAGCATTGGCCAAAACCCTAGCCAATTCGACCAAGTGAGCCTTCACCGCTCACCTCCAGGTCTTACATTACAATGAAGTCCTTCCAGCCTTTTATAAGTTCCATTACATATAATACCACGGGCATAATACTATGGGTGCACAATACCATGTGCCCAAAAACCATCACTATTTAACCTCACCAACTTTGACTCTATCCTGAGTCAAGTTTACCTAACAATTCCCCCCTTAAACTTGACTTGGGGTTCCTTGACTAACTCCAGCCAAACCTGCTAAGTGAGACAATCCCACTCACTCTAGCCGTTACCCTCCTTAGAGTTTTTACCCAGGGTATTGTTAACCCGACATCCCCCCTATCACCTAGGTCGAACCAGACTTTACTGGTGATTATCCTGGGGTACACATGCCTTACCAGGTCTTATAGTAGTATGCCCATTTACATGAAATAATTTTGACTTCATTAATTTTTTTTTTTTTTTTGCTATTCTGACCCATTCTCTCTCAATTTGATTTTCTCAAAAACTTCTATCAAACCACTCCAACTATGAGCCCGATGAGAACCTCGTAGATTCCAGCACTAGTGGCCTCACGTAGCAGAAAGTGAACAATTTTCAAAGCCGCATGAACAATTTTCTTCTACATACGGCATAGAACACACAGGAAATATCCCTTATCGATTCCCTACGAAAAAAGTTCCTAACAAAATCAGCCTTGAATTTTAATATTACCAAAGGTATCTCTCAACCTTCTTTAAATAGCCGCATGATTCCCGAACAATTCGTCAGCATGTTCCAAACCGGTAAATATCGCAAATGCACTGTGATCCCTGGCAGTTACGGCAGTATCTTCCACACATTCTCCTCAAGGTTCTTCTACGTACGATTATTCCACCATTATTTTCCAGACCCAGATCTGTAAAAAGGCTGCATTGATCTCATCAGGCACTATAAACCCCTGGCATCAAAGAATCCCTTTGAAGCCAATATCTGGCTCTGATACCAATTGTTAATAAATTTACGCGAGAACACAAATTAATTACGGAGAATTACTGAGAGAAACAAATATAAAAAAATAACCAGCAACAACCATAAACACATAAACACAAATGTTTGTCCGGGAAAACCCCAAATCCGGGGAAAAACCCAACCTAATAAGATCTCATTAGCATTGGAAAAAACCCTAGCCAATCTGACCAAGTGAGCCTTCACCGCTCGCCTCCAGGTCTTGCATTACAATGGAGTCCTTCCAGCCTTTTATAAGCTCCATTACATATAATACCATGGGCAGAATACTTTGGGTGCACAATACCATGTGCCCCAAAACCATCACTGTTTAACCTCATCAACTTTGACTCTATCCTGAGTCAAGTTTACCTAACATCTCTTAGGGTAAAACCAACATCAGAGTCAAAGGCTCCCAAGAAAACCACATGAGCTACAACTTGGGGAGGCTTTATATCGGCTGGCAAGTTACTGAACTACTTAATGAATCTTGTGATAAATTTTGTAGTATCATCCTTAGGATTTTTCCTTATTGCATTTAACTTAGTAAGGAGGTACTCATGGTTCCTCTCTTCTCCCCATTTCTGGGTGAAAGATTTTTCAATTTTCTCCCATGTAGTGATGGAGGCATTAAGCAGGGATTTGAACCATTTTCTAGCCTTTCGTCAAGGGATTGTACAAACAGTCTCATAACCACATCCAACTATTCCACATTTATGTTATCGGAAAAATCACTAAAGGTTTCAATGCGACTTTGTGTCATGCTATCATCTTCCCCATTGAACCTAGGCATATGCTTTAGGTAGTCCTGGAGAATTGCACTTAGAGGCTGGGGTAGATCAAGAGGTGCATATTTATTGAGAAAAAATCCTAAGAGAGCCATTTGGACTAGTGGAGGGAGATTCAGATTTGCTTGAGGGACTAGGGTTAAGACCAGAGGGGTTGTAGGGGAAGAAGGCTATGCCAGGGCCTTAGGAGTAGGTCCTAAATACTCAGTAGCACCAAGCTGAGAACTGGAAGAGGGAACTTCAAAGTCTGGTGAGATCGTAGCATAGACTGGGGGAGTTTTCTCTTTCTAAACTTTCTTAAAAATCAAATTTTTAGGGTCAGATACAAATGGAGATTTATGTTGGGAGCTATCTAAGCGAGTATGAGGCCTTCTAAAAGCCAGGGTTACGAATTATAATGAGAGCGGTGTGGAGTCACCAAGGTGATATGAGCGCAATCATAATATACTTTGATCACCTATTCAAAGAGTGTTTCATCTTGTCGTATCCTAGGGGAAAGAAACCTTCAATAAGCTCCCTGGAAATGGCACCAAAAGTTGTTGTATCTCCCAGAGACAACCTTGGATTACTTTAGGACCAGTGCCTGGGCACATCTAAAATGGTGTGTCTCAAATGATTTACAGGATATTGGAGATGCCACATGTTCATTAATCCAAAAGAAATAAAACATAGATTTCTCGTACTTCTTTACATGTTCAGATCTCAAAAATAAGCATAAAAATAGCGAAGGTCGAGAGCTCCAAGGTCTTACAACTAATAATCTTTTGCAAAGTGTGTGAGAGATTAAAAGAGAGAAGAGTAACTCATCAAATAGAGCATAAGGTTTCAAGACTTCTATATTTAACACACAGATCTTGAGACATTAAGGATTTCTATGCTTATTTGGGCTACAAGAAGAAATGATGAATGAAGGGGGAGCTGAGAGCTATGATCCATGTGTTGTAGATTTAACGATCTAATATCAATATTCCTCGTAGGAATATACATAATCAATGTTTAGACAAATGAATCTTTGAAACAGTTACAGGATTTTCCATTAACATATAGATACTAATGAATATGTCAAGGAGCTTGAAACACATCTAGTAACAATAATTACATGAATTCAAGGAAGAAGCATGGACATAAAAAATAAGTTAAACAAAGGGGAACACATACTGTAATCCTTTGAAGAGGGAATCACCATTGTTTCTTTGATATTCTGAAAAGATATATATTACAAAGGAGATAGAGTATGGAAATATAACATGGAGTGTTTTCTCTAGAATTTATGAACCTAAACTAAGTCTTGATTTCCCCTATTTATCAGAGGGGAGCAAGAAGCTACATTACAGCAAAAATATCTATCCCTAGACTCAGCTATCAAATCGACTAACTGTATCAGTCTTGAATGGATCTATGGCCCAAAAAGGTATTACGGAAATGAATGCCTCATTGGAAGGAAGGTAGGTTATAGGAAAAAACTAATTAAATAACCAAACAAAACAATACAATAAAGTCTATGTACTGATCCTATGATCGCATTGGCCTTAGGTTGTAATTTTTCATGGTATGGCCTCTTGTGCTGCTCAACTGCCCCCGTCACTTCTACCTTTACTGCTGAGATGCCTTGTTCTATGAAGTGGGGGTTGGGTCAACTGAAAGTGCTTGCCTTTGCAGTCCTTTGTTGTGCAGAGGGACGAGGCCCCATGCTAAACCATTAATCCTCCTGAATCTTGTGTACTACTCCATCATTGCACCATGCTCCCTTAAAGTCTCCTAGTTGCTGGCTCATCTGACCATTAAACCTTTGTACTGCACAACTGGTGCCTTGATATGGTGGGTGAGATGCGTTCCATGGAAAAAACACAATCACGCAGGCATGGGATTTTTCCTCTGAAATCGATGAAAAAAGACATTTTTTGGATTTCCCCTTTAGTCCCCCCTTATCATGTCCCTTCATGTTCCTTTCCTCATATGAACGGGGGATGGGACCAGGGGTTGAGCCCTTAGGCATTAAGGCTCTCAGACCTGTGTCTAGAGGCCTTTTCCTTTGTTATCGTTTTCTCTTGTATATCGACACTTCAACGTTGTTTTACCCTTCTCTACGCTTTTCCCTTGGCGCTAGTTGACAGTTTGGACGTGAGGTCCCTATGCCCTACCTTAATCCTTTATCGCATCTGGGGGGAGTGCCCACATTATCGCAATCGCATGTTGGAGGAGAAGGCTCCTTACCCTTTTCTTGGGAGTGGGCCGACAATCTAGAGGTTCGGTTCCTATAGACCCTGCCCTAATACTTTATCGCATCCAGAAGGAATGTCCCGTATATCACAATCACACTATGCCAATGTCTTGAACTTTTTTCCTTTAACCACTACGATCACCGATCTGCGAGGTGACGTCATCATTGCCATGTGTCACCCTATGAGTGATGACATGTGGCACTCGAAAATAGCCCCATGTCACCCCTAAAAACACTGAATTTTGGTAACACGTGTCCTCTCCCATGTCACCGACCATACTTCCATGTCACTACTGACATCAGATGCCCTGTCAGCTCAGAGGGCCAATTAGAGGCTGCCACGTGGTTCCCTTGAAGAGAGAGAAAGGGCCTGCTTGGCCCTATTTTGTAAGCATTTCCTTTGTATTTCAGAATTAGCACCTCCCCAACGATTTGGCTCTATATTGCAATATCAACACCCCGCAAGGTTTTGTAGTTTTTTGTGATTACAAGGTCGTCGAGATGCAAGATGTGTGACCTGCAGGTAGTGTGACACATGGCCCTTCAGAGGAGAGAGAAAGGGGATCCACCCATCCCTATTTTTTCTACCTTTCTTGTGTTGAACTATTTAAGTCCTTCCCTGGTGATACAACATTATATCACAGGTCAACCCCCCGTAGGTCTTCTAAGTTTTGGATCTCGCCAATCTGTTGATCGCCGATATCACGAGACTGTGAGACTGCGATATCAGCTTTTGACACTATGAACCATAGATAATCCTTAAACATGTGCCCTGGGACCCTACCAATAGCCAATTTCTGATGCTACATGGGGGAGAAAGAAGGGAGTGACTTGGCCTTTGTTTTTCCACGCTTTTCCTTTGCAAATGGTTTTCGTCCCAACCCTGGAAATTTTACACTGCATCATGATATCGATCCCCCGCAAGGTTTTAGAGTGTCATCCCATTGATCCGTTGGTACGATGATATGCTAATTTATGATAAAATTTGTGCCTAGACCCGTCGACGCTGATATGCGATTACGATCGGCCCTCCGAACCTTTGACTTCGATTTGCCTCCACACTTAGTCATTTTTTGGGTTTTCTTAGCTTTTCCAAGGTATACTTCAGAATGACTTAACTTCTACTCCAAGAGTCTATTTTCAGACTTCCATATACCATTGGAAAGCTCTTTTTGAGCACTACACAATGGATGGGGTCTAATTTGGCTCTAATAATTTCTAGGGTTTGAGGTAGAGGCTCCAAAATTCACTACTCTTGGGCAACCCTCCCCAATTAAAACCCACAATGTAGTGACTGACAACAACAAGCAATAAGGAACTTGTAGTAGCAACAATAGGTGAATCTTTGGCTTCATATTTTGAGCTCAGTTTTACTCTCATTGCATGCATGCCGAGAAAAATGATGGGAAGTGTGTCATATCTCGATAGCGGTGCCTCGTTCCATATGACGAGCAATAGAGATTTTTTCAATGACCTAGATAATAAAGATTGATCCAGGTGGATATTGGTAGCCACCCGCCTATTCCACTTGGGCCCCCATCATTGTTTCTTTTAGTATTTCAATTTCCTTTATTGTAGCACAATTTACTATTTTTGGCGGTTTTTTAGGTCCGGAACTTCTGGAGTCTTCTTGAAACCCTAAATAATGTTTTGTGGGAAACTCAAGAGTGGTGAACAATAGTTTTCAACTAAGTATTCAGAGTCATTAGTTTTATTCCTCGAATATATCTTTCTAATGAGTTATCATACACATGAAACATAGATCGTATACCAAAGTTATGACCCCGGGAAGTTGATATACCAATTTACCCCAACGGGGCCCATAGCTTGGCATTTTGATCTCCTAGGGTTAGGATTTTGGATGTTTGGGGTTTTCCATTGCTTCTCAATAATAAATAGGCCCTCAAGCATCATTGTAACACAATTCAGAGGCATGTAGGTGCCACATATTTTTTAGAGATGAGCTACCATCACTCGAGCTAGTCTTATTTCCATTTTGTTTGTAAGCACATTTTAGTATTTGATATTAATGAAATTAAATGTTATTTCTGCTGCATTTTTTTATTTTTGGTTATATTTGTAATTTTTTGCGTTCTTGTTTAAATTCGGATCAGTGGTATCAGAGCGTTCTTCTCTTTCTTTTTTTTCTTTGCATGTTCCCAATGAGGTCGAGATACAAGGAGTTAGGGCTTGAACTGGTCGATCCTTTACAACACCAGCCTTGAAAATACCGACAACCTCACATGCAGGAAGAAAAGAAAGACGAGGGAGAAAAAAATCCTATCAAAATATTTCTCGAGGAGGCTCTTGAGACAAAAAGGAACACAATGATGGATAACTTTACCTAGATCCTTCAACGACTGCCCACTGACATCGCATCCACATCGAGCAGCCACTCTGGAGGCACCACTCCTTTCAAGGTACAAGTAAACTTTGACATTCCCATATTTGAGGGCCAAATATATGTAAACATTGTAAATAGAACGTTAAATATGCTAGAAGGATATTTCTCTATCCATGGTTTTTCCAGTCGAGAAAGGATTAGTTTTGCTCTTCTCAAAGCTTCCCCTCACGTCAAGGACTGGTGGGAAACCTACTGTGAGTAGAAGGATGAAACTATATGCCCTCACTGTTTTCAGCCGCACTTACTTGGAATTCGTTCCGGGACACCATCAAGGAGCAGTACTACCCTATCAGGAGCTATGAGGATAAATACATAAAGTGGACCATGCTGTAGCAGGGAAGGGACCAAGACATGCCAGAGTTTGCCAATGTTTTTCATACCCTTCGCATGGAGTTGGGTATCAAGGATTCTGAGAAACATTTGGTACTCAAGTACTACTACTGCCTACATAGGTACATCGAGGATGAGATGGAGTTCCTAGACATCTCCTCCCTCGGCACGGTGTACCTATACATTGTCAAGATTGAGTAGAATCTTAAATAGAAAAAGTGAGACTTTGGATCTCTGAATCTGAAACAAAGAAAAGGCGCCCCCAAACCATTGAATAAAGGACAAAGCAAAGGTGGGATGACCCAATACAACCCACCAAAGCTGCAAGCAAATAAAAACATCATGGAGCCAAAGAAGGACATGGGCAAGTGATGTGAGTTCGATAAGAGCTCCACTCACAACAAAAGTGAGTGTTGGGCCAACCAATCACTGGTGGCTAAGCTCAAGGCTTCTGAATTAGATACATGTTCCAACTCTAAGTCATAACCTGACAAGGGGAATGATAAAGGGAAGAATATTATTGATGTGGAGCCCAATGCCACTATTTCCACCATGAAGATTCAGAAGGAGGAAGCCGAAGATCAAGAGGAGGAGGGGCGCCTCTTCCACTCCCAGATGAGGGTAAAGGGTTCCCTGCTACAGTTCATTGTCGATAGTGGGAGCCAAAAGAGCCTCATTTCAATAAAGGTCGTGAAGCAGTTGGGCTTACTGACCACTACACACCCACAACCATACACCATTGGGTGGATTCACCAAGGATGGGATCTTCGCGTCAACCAGTAGTGCCACCTTCCATACATCATCAAGCGCTTCATAGATGAGGTATCATGTGATGTTGCTCCTCTTGATGTTTGTGATGTATTATTAGGCCAACCATACTTATGGAAGCAACATGTTGTGTATGAGTCAAGGCCTCACACTATTATTGTTACATTGGGAAATAAGTTGTACAGGATACCAAAGGTAGCATCGCCTACTACCATCTCTTTGGTTACTGCAAAACAATGCAATAAGCTCATTTCCAAAATTGGGAAATTTGTATTCCTGATGATACGCCCTCAGCGAAAGAAGAAGATGGTGGCCACAACCTCCAAACAGGGCCCCTCTACACAATAACAATATATGGACAAGTTCATGGAGGAGTATGAGGACATCTTCACCTCCCCCGTAGGGGTGACTATGCACTGTTACGTCAAGCACTCCATTGATTTGTCCTTAGGTACACCCTTGACCAATGGACCATTCTATCAACGCTCTGTTATGGAGAACGATGAACTCAAGAGGAAGATTTAGGAGCTGCTATAGAAAGGTCACATCCAGCTGAGTTCATCACCCTGTGGGAGCCCGATCATGTTGGTACAATAGAAGGATGGGACTTGGAGACTCTTTGTTGACTATTAGGTATTGAACAAGATAACTGTGTAGAATAGGTACACGATTCCATGGATTGATGACCTTATGGACAAAGTCAAGGGGGCCAAATATTTTAGCAAGATTGACTTGAAGTCTAGATATCACCAGGTACCAATTGAACCCTCCTCTGTGTGGAAGACTGCCTTTAAATCCAAGGAGGGCATTTTCGAATGGATGGTTATGCCATTGAGTTTACAAATTCTCCTACAACCTTCATGACGCTAATGGATGACATCTTGTGGCCATTCACCAACTCATTTATAATGTTATACTTGGATGACATCTTGATCTTCAGCCAGAGCAAGGAAGAGAACCTCCACCACATCCAACAGTTTCTCCAAACACTGCAGCAACACAATCTGTGTGCCAATTTGGAGAAATGCACTTTTGGCATGACCCAGGTTTAGTATCTAGGATACATTATTAATGAACGGGGGCTGCATGTGAATCCAACAAAGGTCCAAGTGATTCAGGATTGACCAACCCCAATCACTCTGACAGAGCTCCGCAACATTATTGGTCTTTCCAATTTCTACAGCAGGTTCATGTTGAGGTTCTCTCATATCACTTGGCCCTTGAATCAAGTCACCAAGGGAGGAGCGAAAGAAAATTTATTTTTGTCTGAATGTCAACAAAAGGAATTCCTAGAGTTGAAACATCGCCTTCGCTCTGCACCAATTCTCACATTACTAGACTTGCAACAACCATTTGAGATCGAGACAGAAGCATCTGACTATGCTATTGGGGTAGTGCTTACTCAACAGGGGGATCTAGTGGCATATCATAGTGAGACACTTTCGGACATAGTTCGGAAGTATCCCACTTATGAAAAAGAGATGTATTCCACTGTGCAGGACTGCCAACAATGGAAGCATTACATTTTGGGGAAGGAAACGATCATCCACACAGACCAATGGCCCCTACAGTTCATACAGATGCAAGGGACGTTGCAGAATGATCCCCATCAGATGTGGTCCACATAACTGCAACAATTCCATTTGAATATCAAGTACAAGAAGGGAAACACCAATAATGTTGTAGACTCCTTCAACCGACCACCGATCATGGAATTAACCACTGTGCTCAAATCTTATGGGTACAAGACTTCTAATTGATGACTTCTCTATAAAAGCAACCTAAAATTTGTCCACACATACCAGGCACTCTTGGAGGGTTAGCAAGTTCCAGATTTTCACCTCCAAGATGCATTGTTATGCCACCTAGGAAATATTTGTGTTCCTTCAAGGAGAGTGCTAAGATGATTTGGGAGGCACACCACAGTTGGGTTGTTGGGCATTTTGGGGTCGAGAAAATAGTGGCAGTAGTGCAGAAGTATTTATATTGGCCTAATCTTCAACATGATGTAGGGAAGTACATTCATGCACTTCCTGCGCCATTTCCAAACCAACCATCAAGAATCAAGGCCTCTATATTCCGTTGCCTACCCCTAGTCGACCTTGGGAATCCATCTCCATGGATTACATGTCTGACCTTCTTTCTACTAAGAATGGAAATGACTGTGTTTTTGTGGTCATCGACAGATTCTCGAAGATGGCCATTATGGTGGTTTGCAAGAAGAATATCACAGCAGAAGCCACTGCTAAACTCTTCTTTGAACAAGTGTGGGTACACTTTGGGATCCCACATTCTATCATCGTAGATCGGGATAACAGGTTCCTCAGTAGATTTTGGTCTAGTCTTTGGTTGATGATGGACAACAAGCTCACTAAGTCCACAAAATTTCCATTTCCAACATGATGGCCACACAAAGGTTGTCAACCGGATGATCATACACATTCTGCACATATACAACTCAATGAATCCATGCACATGGGATGAGAGCCTCCCCTATGTCCAACATAGCCATAACTAGGCTCTCCACAACTTGACTGGCTACAACCCTTTTTAGGTGGGCTTTGGATTGCAGCCATTATGTCCCATTGATGTGGCCATGCCATTTGCAGCTACTCAAGCAGATTTGGCTCATGCCCAGTCCGAAGCCAACAAGGCAAAAAACTTCATTGAGCACATTCAACACATCTTCCAACAGGTCCACGACATTCTGGAGAAGTAAAATTTCAAGTACAAGCAATGACATGATAATCATCAGGTGCCACACAAGTTTCAGGTGGGCGATAAAGTCTAGTTACATTTGCAGAAGGAATGCCTTACCAAAGCCTATTAGAAACTCAAACCACTCCAATATGGTCCTTACACCATTACCAAGGCCGTGGGAGGCAATGAATTTGAGCTCATAATTCTCCTATTCCTTTTCCTGCACCCAGTTTTCAATGTGGATCGCCTTCAACGATACTTCCCACCATTGCTTGACACATCAGACATTGCAAAACAACTCACACCTATAGAGTTAATTCCAAACTACATGGAACAAGCCACAACTGATCAGATCATGGGCACATAGATCAAGAACACCTAACAACAAAGAATCCAACTTTATCGAGTTGTCAAAGCAGACCAACTCCTTCACCAGGGCAAGTGGCTCATGAGGGACCAAGTTCACGAGATGTTTTCTCATCTCATGGAGAAACTCAAAACAATGGGGACCATTGCTTCCTAAGGGAGGAGGAATGACCCAAGCGGATATTGGTGGCCACTTGCCTATTCCAATTGGAACCCCACCACTATTTCTTTCAGTTTTTCACTTTCCTTAATTGTAGCACAATTTACTATTTTTGGTAGTTTTTTGGGTCCTGGACTTCTAGAGTCGTTTTGTGGCCTTAAACAACATTTGTTTGGGAAAATCACCAGCAAGGAATAAAGGTTTTAAACTTGGTATTCACTTATCAATTGTAGTCTTCGGATATATCTTTCCAACGAGGTAACGTATGCGTCAAATAGAGATCATATGCCAAGGTTATGACCCCACAAAGTTGATGTACTAATTTACCCCAACGGGGCCCATAGTTTGGCGTTTTCATCTCCTAGGGTTATGTTTTTGGATGTTTGGGGTTTTCCATTATTTCTCAATAATAAATATGCCCTCAAGCCTCATTGTAACATAGCTTAGAGGCATATAGTCACCACATCTCTTCTCAGAGATAAGCTACCATCGCCTGAGCTAGTCTTATTTCCATTCTATTTGTAAGCATATTTTAGTATTTGATATTAATGAAATGAAGTGTTATTCCTACTGCATATTTGTATTTATGGTTATATCTGTAATTTTTTTTGTTCATATTTAAATTCGAATCAAAGATCTCTTGATGAACATTGAGTTTGGAGACTATAGAAGATATAATGCGACCAGGATTGGTACAGTCACCTTTCAGAGGGAGTTAGGCTCCCCTCTCAGACTTAATGATGTAATGCTTTTTCTAGGTCTAAAGAAGAATCTTTTCTTTGTTGCAGTTTTGGAAGACTGTGGTTACGATGTGATCTTCAGCAAAGGAAATGAATTCCTGATACACATACCCACGAGACAGGTGAAGCAGATCAAGGTCTGAGTCAAGAACATGTATGCACTTGATGTAGAAGATTCATGAAAAGCCTTTAGGAGCAAGAAAGAGACTAGAGATCCAATGGCTTAGAGGGAGTATGTTAGACCTCTCAACATGCAAGCTCAAAACAAGTCTCAAGTAGGTGCGGAGCAACCACAAATGGAGAAGTAGACAGGGGGCAAAGTTGAGACATCCACTCAAGTAGAGACCTCTAATACGGGGAGAGTTCAAACCAAGTGGGTAGAGGGAGAACATGCAACCATACCTCCAGGTGTGAGGTGGGGCGATGTGAAGCCCTAGTCAAAGATTTGCAGAAATGTTGACAAGGTCCATTGAGGTGTGCTCCTCATGGATCATTACCTTGCTATGGGGGGCCATAGTATTCAGTAGCAGGAGGATCAGTGTCATTCAGATACTGAGGAGTGCAAAGGAGTGTTGATAGCAGAGCAGGAGGTTTAGTAGCACACTTAGTAGCAACACATTTTTCCCAGTAGATAGTTGTATACATAGTTGATTCAACCTTTTTTTCGGATTCCTTCCAGTTGCAATAGCAACAACAACAATGATGTGTTGTATGCAATACATTCCAAAGATGCTAGAAGAAGGTAGTTTAGAATCTATTTCTTGTTGAGAGGGAGTGTTGAAAATGCAACAAAAAAGTCTCAATTTGATTTTTTCCTTAATTAAATTGAGGAAATTCAAAATTCCATACCAGCAGAAAACTTGGAGGAGTTAACTGAGGTGACATGGCACTTGTCACTCAGTTACGAACACTCAATTTGAGATAATGAGTTGAGGTTCATTTTACTTGTGTTGATTCCTAAAAAATAAGAATCTAGCTCAATTAATTCACGTTAGGGGCATGAAGTTTAGTTGTGTGCAGTGGGTTCCTAAATTTTAGGAGCCTAGGTTGAGTTAATTTTAGTTGAAGCAATTTAATCTAGCTAAATTGAGTTATGGTTAGTTAAACTAGTTCTAACTGTTGGAGGAACTAGTGGAAGGTCAAGTTGTGGGAGTGTGACTTCAACCACATTCAGTGATCATCCAAATAACTGATAAATGAACCTAAATTAGCTCATGCATGCAGAGAATTTGAGCTACCTAGTTGAGATGGATATTTCAAGGCAATGCACTATCAGTTGTAGACTATTAAAATGTGTACAAGTGGTGCATGCACTCATATAATTGACCTAAAGGAATTGTGTAATCCAGATGAGGTAATTTCGTAACTAATAGGGGCCCAATTTCCAAGGGAACAATGTAAGGATTTAGGAGCTTGGAGAGCTTGAATACTGGCTAAGATTTGGCGCGGTTCAGTCAGTCATGTAGAGTATAGAAGATATGGGTGCTCATTGTGCTCAATCTTGAGCAAGCATATTGTATTCATCTATATTCTTTGATTAATGCAATACATATAGTAAGGGGTTTTGAGCAGTTTCTTTCCCCTAGATAAATATCTATGCATGTGTGATGTTTCCTTTTACAGGTCAATGATTCTTGTTTTAGATGGTGAATTAACTTCTGTAAATGAGTAGAGTAGCTTCAAGCCTTGTGATTTAGCACATTTCATCATAATGAATCTATACATTAATTTTATGCAATACCTTTCCAACGAGCTATCATGCGCACCAAATAGAGTTTGTATGCCAAAATTAAAACATCAAGAAGTTGACATTCTAACTTACCACATCGAGGCCCATAAGCCTTTGGCACTTCATCTCCTAGGGTTAGGTTTTTGGACGTTTATGGTTTCTAACTACTTCAACATAAAAATACCTCCAAGCCTCATTATAACATAGTTTAGTAATGGTGCGTAGCTGTCAGATCTCTTCTTATAGATACGCTATCACCGTTCGAGCTACTTTTCTTTCATCTACATGTACTACATATTTTCAACATTTTCCATTCATTAATCTAAGTTAAGTTCCATTCAATCTCTGTGTGTTAGTTATAAATCTATATGTCATTTCATTCCCTTCATAAATTTGGATTACGTAGTAAGCAAGTATATGATGTTTTGTAGTGATCCTTGAAGAATTATTTACTTAGTATCTCCATGGATGGAGTGTGTATGTACTTAAGTCAGATTATGGTTTAAGGTTGATGAGGCAATGTGTACCCCTATCAAGTTCATGGTAATCTTAAAACCACTTTGTATTGTATGGTTGTGGCAATATAAAACTGCTTGTATGTGAATTTTGTGGTTAGCTGGAAACCGCTTGGTGTGATGATTTGTCGTCATCCAAAACTATTTGATGCATTGATCGGCTAAGTAGAAACCACAGGAAGATGTGATGAAGAAATTAAAGTTTGTTAGAGATAGGGAACATATGGACATGGATTTTTGTAGATTTTTTTGTTACTTGGGAGTCTCATTCAAAAGCATCGGGAGAATGATTGAGGGTAAGATGATAAAACACAAATCATGGTTGAAGTAGGTCGACAAAACCTAGAGCATGGTTATAGGTAAGGCGAGAAAACCTAGAATAATGATGACACGATGGGAATTAACGATACAAATATAGGGTTGAAGATATGATGGTTGAATGAACCATGTATAGAAAGGGACATTTCAGTAGATTAGGGGTTGAAGTATCTATTTACTCATACATTTTGTTGTATAGTTGTTTCTCTACATGGATATCAGCATATTAGTAATGTTTGCAAATTCCGCGTTGGACCACACATAGAATTTGTTAATCAAGAGTTGTTTCAATTCAAATAGGATTATGTTGCAAAGGAGAAAATATTGGTGAAGACCTCAGTTTATTGAGATCAAGACAAGAGTTATTAAGGATGAGTATTAGAGTATGTAACTCCTACTTGTCTTAGGTGTGATCATTAGTTCGAGAAGGAGTCTCTTGGGAGTCTTTAAGTGGTTGTTGAAACTAGTTAGATGTAATATTCTCTCTAACAATATACTTTTTAGATTGGTGTGATATGAAATTAAGATAGTTTTTCTATCTTAAAATAAAATCATTATATTCATATATATATCATTACTAATGTAAATTTATGGTTTTGTAAAAATTTTAGTTTAAAGTTCAATTTTAGTACAATTAATATGTACATAACATCAATATATGAAGTAAAGTGCACCAAAGTAAACCAAGTGTGGTTAGCATTCCATGTATTCATCTTAAAATATCAATTCTAGATGATAGGAATGGCAAGAAACATATTTTTAAAATCTCAATCAAATAATGACCTATTAATAAGGTATACTTAGAATTGCGAAAGGCTCATTAGAAAAATTAAAATCTATCTAGCTAATTATATCTATCTGCCTGATTTAATAAATGTTCCTATAATTGTTACTTTGTTGGTTTCTTTTTAAAAACATGTTGCGTACAAGGTCCCATTCTAGGTGTGCTTCCATGTAGGGGTTAAATTTGACACTCGTATACCTGTATTTGGCATTTTTACACGTAAAATACCTTCTATTTCAAAATCTCCATGTCATTTGTAACTTGCCAATAAGTTTTCAAAAACGTCAATATGACGGGCATATTAAAAAATGAAAAGTTTTATCTTCTATATATATATATTTAACCTTGAGCTGAAGAATCGACTTACTGTGGTTAAAATCTAAACGTGAACAGTGAGACTCGAGAATCAGAGAGCGAATCATTGTGATTCGTGATTCATTAACATCATTAATATCTTATTTAATGAACCTTGGATCCGTATCAAAACTTCACAAGTTACAACAATCAGGATGAATTCGTAAATGTCAACTTCCAGTTTTCAAAGGGTAAATGGCATAACAATTAATCCCGTTAGTGACTTCCTAGCTACCCGCTTTCTACTTTCTAGTTATGTTACGAACTTACGATGATTCACTTGCAAGTTGCAACTTGGAACTCCAAGTGCCAAATTCCAATCAACTCTAAGTTATTGTTGAATGTGAATTCCATGAGGAGCAGGGGCATAGGAAAAACTCTGCAAAGTTTGGAACTTCAAATGCTACAGAACCTAGAATTCATCTAACCAAGTAACCAGTAAGTGATATCCATAGACAGTCTTTCACACTACTTATATTTGAGAGGGATGCTCTGCTCCTCTATTCGTTTTTCTATTAGGCAGTAGTGTTTTATATTTTTATTTTTTAATAAATTGGATCTTTCTCTATCTTGCTTAGCTTTGTGTATTTTGATTGTGGTTTTATTATTCTGTGATGGGTGTGTTATGTTTGTCACAACATTGATACATTGATAGAGAAAGAAACCCTAGAACCTGGCCATCTAAAAAATATATGAACGCCTGGATAACAATTTCTTCCTATCATCTTTACCCTCACGCCTAGCTTTAAGGACTTGCGGCTCAGATTGATGAAAGCGGGTATATATGGGCCATGAAAAAGTTTATATATATAAGCTGCAGTGGAATGTGTGATACACTTTAGAGGGAAAGCCAAGGGATATTTAAAAATTATAATAAAATTATTACAACTATAGTTCTCATTTCTAACCTATACGCCATAGCCATACATTCAATATTAAACATTGATAATTCTGAAACCCTCTCTAAGGGAAATGAAAAGAAATCCTAATTCAATTTTGCGAATAGAACCCGAGCAATGTTAAGGAAACCTAAAAGAAGAATTCACAAGATTATGCTGACTACAATTTGGAGAAGGAGCATATTATACTGACACCAGACTTGGAATCTAGCGAACGTGTACAAAACAAAAAATAAAATAAAAAAATTGTTAGGGTTTCTACAGCTTCGGGAAAAGAAACCACACCCGTAAAATTTTGCTGCTAGGATAAAAGAAAACCAATAAGAAGAGGACCTAGAGGATCACAATTCCTCCTCAATAGCCACAGTACCTTATTGGAGTCGATAGAAATATTAGATAGAGTAATGGTATTTCAAAGAATTTTTGGAAGTTGGGAAAGGAAATTACCCATGTTATGATTAGCTAGTAGTTATATTTTACAATATTTTTAACAAATGAACTCATATTTATCATGCAATTATTCTAAATGGAGATAGGTGGAGACTGGTAACACTGTGTGATATCATAATATTTTTCTAATTTTCAAATTATATTATTTTCATATTTATATTTTGATGTACAGTAATCAAGAGTGGTAGACACTTTTTTGGAAATGTCCATGCTGAATTTTCAAGTGACAAGTCTCACATTTACAAAACACGAGTCGTGCAACCCAATATCAGTTTGAGGATTTACCTTTTTCATTGAAATTTTTAAGCCAAATTGTCTTCCACACCAAGTTCCAGTAATTTATGTTTATAATTTTTGTTGTTTTATGTTTATATAGTATGTTTCTCTTTAGTTATTTGAATTTGTTTATTTAGGTGTTAGTTTTACTAATTTTTTGTTATATTTTTTAAAAATAGAAATAGAATTTTTCATTATTTAAAAGGTATTTTTTAATACATAAATTAATTATTTTAAAATTTATATTTTTGAAGATATAAATTGATTATCTTAAAAGAAATGTTCCAGGTTTATTTATCTTCAATATGTAGTATAAATTTACAATGAATATTTATAAGATTATCCTCATAGTTTTTTTTGGCATTTCAAAACAATTCAAAAATAGTTAAATTTGTTATTTTGATTTTGGCCACAACAGGACAACGACCATAATTCTGCAAATTTTTTAGTCGAATAACAATGAGAGCAACTTGCCTTGTGGGCAAATTGTACAAGTGTTTAAGAAGTAAGTCAATTCATATATATATATATATATATATATATATGAGAAAAAATTGTATTTATATATGCCTTTAATACAATTTAAACCAAATAAAAAATTAGTGTTTTTTCCAAAGATTTGAATATGTCCACTTTGAACTCCAAGAAATAGTGTTGTTGAAATCACCATTATTAAATGCAAACATAAGATGTATTTATGCTAAAACATTCAACTTTTACGCTTGTACAAATGACTGAAATAGATAGAAAAAATAGACAATTTATTGTAAATATTGAAAAAAGTTGACCTAGACTTGCAAAATTATTAAATATCATAAAGAATTAATAGGTATATTATTAAACACTATAAATAATAAATAGGTATATTCCCTAGTTAATATCCTTTCTTGAAATCACTGCAACATTATTTTTTTAATATGGTTTTAGTTAATGAAGTGAAATTCATATATACTAAATAATTCATTTTTAATATATAGGTATTATATATCAAAAATGTCTTCAAAAAAAGGGAATCAACTTTCTATCAAAAAATTCTTTGGATGCTTTGCTATATCTCAAGCTTCATTGCCGGATAAACAAGATCACGATTTTGATCTAAATGAAGATTTAGATGTCTTGGGGCATAATGAAGAATATAAAGTGATGAAAAATTTCACGAGGGAGAACCTAGCACCCAAAAGAAAAGAAGAATGAAAGCAAAAAGAGAGTTTCGTGATAAGTGGAAAACTAAGTATAAGTGGTTGAGAGAGGCAAATCATGAATGAAAAATGGTTATGAAATGCATGTATTGTGAAATTCATAAGGCAATTGGGCCATGGGGAATTGGGACTCGTTGCTCTACATTGCAGCATAACTCCATAGTTGTTCATGCTAGCTCAAGCATTCATAAACTCTCACAGGCAAAGTGGATATGTGGAAATGAGAAGAAGGCGAAGTCTATTACAGAACACATTGCATGCATTGATGATATGAACAAGGAAAGAGTCATCACTACTATGAAATTAGTATATTAAATGGTGCAAGAGGATCTACCACTCTCAAAATATGAGTCTCTTTGTTTGCTTACAATGTCCTTACACACACCAAATATGCCAAAGAATAGAGATTATACATCATATAAAAAAAACATGGCTGCAAAAGAATTCCTTTTTTCTATATCTCAATATCTTGAAGAGCTACAAATTTCCAAAATGCTAGATAGCCCTCTTTTTCATTGATGTTAGATGAAGGTACAGGCCGTAGTTTAGAAAAACATCTTGTGGTTTATGCGACGTTTTTAAACTCAAAAGGATTGGGTCCTCCAATTTCACAGTTTTTAAAGATAATAAATGCTTGTGATGGAAGAGAGAAAACAACTTATGATGCAACCAAACATTTAATGGAATCAAGGGGCCTTTCAAAAGAAAAATTGATATTGATAGGAGTTTCCACAGATGGCGCTTCTTCAATGGTTGGTAATGAAAATGGTTTTATTACCTTCTTGAAGAAAGATGTACGTAATCTTGTAGGTGTTCATTTCAATGCTCATCATGAAGCTTTAACCGCATCAGATGCTTCAAAAAAAAATATGTGAATTATTATTTGTTGAGAAATTAGCAAATAAGGTATATTCTTGGGTGCAAAATTCTACGAAAAGAAATAGTCAACTTATTGCTCTACAGGGACTTATGCAACTTGAAACTCTTCAAGCTCTTCAAATCCGTGGACTTAGATGTCTTTCAAAGCGACAAGACTTATTGCACTTATGCCTCCCATATTAACATTGTGGAAAAATGAAAGAAAAGACTCATGGTATGATAAGGCAAGAATATTTTCACTACAATTTTATTTACATATGCTTGCAGATATAATGTGTGAAGTAAACAAGTTGAACAAGCAATTCCAAAAAGGGTACATTGATGTCAACTCTTTAGGGGAAGCCATAGATTTCAGGGTAAGCACTTTGAAAAGGTGGTTTTTAAGAAGTAACACATTTGCAGATGGCACATGTTATTTATCCAAATTAATAGATGCCTCTAAATTTGGCTTTCTAGAAATTTGTGATAAAGAGGGGCTTGTTCACAAGCATGAATTACAATTTGTAGCAATTCCACATGCATATGTTGATTGTGTTGATATACAAAAACAAACATGGAAACCGCGTATTGGAGGTTCAATAGAAAGTTGCAAACAACTTGCAAAAGATTATGTTCAATTCATGGCAGAGAGCGAAATTCAAAGTGTTGGCTCGAAAAGATTTTTCAACACTTACAACACCCTTATTATCAAAGTGAAGAAAACAAAACTACATTTGATTTTGAGGCTTGTTTGAAAGAGTTGCATCCATTTGTTGACACTCTTCGTGTTAATTGTGATGGATCATCCATGAAAAATGGATGGAGGATTTTTTATGTTATAGGGTTGCATATAAATTTTCCTAACATGTCAAAATTATGGTAGGCAATACTTATTATTCCTCAAGTGCAGTTGCTTGTGAGAGAGGATTATCAAGACAAAACATAATAAAGGATGTTGAAGAACAAAGCTATCATTAGTTGCATTGGATGCCTTGATGCGAGTGTCTTTAACCGGGCTTGATTCAACGATGGTGGAATGGGATATGGTTTATGACATCTCGAAAGATGCTAAAGAAACATGAATCTTAAATATTTTAAGTTTTTGTTTTTATTTTTATGTTTGTAATGGTGGTGTTTTGACAATTACCTCTTTTGGTGAAACTATCCAAAATTTAATTTGTGTACATGTTGATATTGAATCTATTTTTTGAACATTTACACGGTTCATGCACATTATGCTTTTGGTTTGAAACTTATTTCACAACTATTGTTCTTTTAATGGGATTAACATGGTAGTGACTTAAATGGAAAACATGGTATGTGTGTTTCAATTTCTCTTAAGTGAATTATTTTTGTCAAATGTGTTGCAACAATTTTTACATTCATTATTTTCATTTGAGAGTAATTATGAATATATGTTTTTTTCACTTTATAATATTAATTTTTGTTGTTTCTATAACCATTTTCCATCTATTTTATCACTATTTCCATTTTTCAAAAAAAACACAGAACATTTCAACCACTTGGAAAATTTGCAGAAAAGTTTAATCAACAAATGTCAAAAGAAAATGTAGAGAGTTGAGTGGACCAATACAACAAAGAATGAAATATTTGTAACACTTATGAGTACAATTTGAAATTAAATAAAATTTATACAAATAAATATTAAAAGTCATAAAAATTTCCTTTACTGATAAAGTCACCCTTCAAATTTAACCCCTGCTTCCGTGCCTCTTCCGTGCCTTTTTAGGACGATGGTCTATCTGCAAACAGATTCTAACATTTATGGGAAATTATTGTCCATTCATTGTTCTGTACACCCTGGCCTTGTCCTTGGTAGACGTATTTACACGCAAAAGGGTGTGAGCCACACTTTGGCATAACGAGTCAAATAGATCGGTTAGACGCGTATTGTCTCCCACACTCCAAAGATTCGGACGGGGATAATAGCGGTTTCAGATAGCTAATTCGCATTTACAGACAGCTGGGAATGAATAACACATTGCCATAACGACTCCAAGAGATCGCATAGACGCGTTTTGTGTCCCATACTCCAAAAGATTCGGATGGGGATAATAGCGATTTCACAAAGCCAATCCTCGTATAGATGTGAAACATTTTATTAAAATGAGTTTCAAAATATGGAGTAATATTGACGGGTGATGCATTCATATCTCGTTATAGATAATAAAATATTTAATGTTTTGGAATTCTATGAGTTTTTAGACTCGGATTTTTCAAACGGTCGGCCAGAATCAAATTTGGAAATATGCAAACTTCTTCTAGAACACAAAATTGAAGTAAAAAGAGATTCCCCTCAACGTTATTTAAACTAATTTAAATAATTAATTTGAATTAAATTGATTTTAAATATTATTATTTATATTTATTTCATATTTTATATATAGTTTAATATAAAGGTGATGTGTGATTTCATTTATGTGTTAGTGGAGTTGACACATGTATCATTTAAAATAAAAATAAAATATTGTCTAAATACAAACTATGTATTTATTTCGTTAGTTTTAATTGAAAATATTATAAAACATCTATAATCTTACTCTCATTGTGTGTTTGCTCTATCATTAATTACAACTCACTTGTAATAAAAATATTTCACTTTCACTCAACCATAAATAAAATATTTAGACTTTATGTAGAATAACATCATTCTATATCAACTTTAACAAAAAATAAAGTAATTAGAAGTAAAAATAAATCTTATATTTTCTAGTATGGGAATAAGATATATATTTTTAAAAATATTTTAATACAAAATCTAGATTATTTAAATATATATATTAATTAAATAAATTATTTAAATAATCATGTTGATTAATTTATCTTAATATCATTTCTATACATAAATAATAATAAAATATTTCAATAATATGTTTATCTGAGTCAAGATCTCAAAATATGTATGTTCTCTCGGACTATCAGGATCTTCCTTTTTCGGGATGCTTTTGATATCTGCTGCCGGATCACTCTGGTTATCAGTCACAAGATTTTGATGAGCTCTCTGCTATGTAATATGATTGTTATATTCTCTTAATATAATCTATGATAATTTTCTCTTTTGGAAAAAAAATATTTCAATAACTATACTCAAATTATTAAAATTTAAAAAATTCAAATTAAATTATATATATGTGGATACAACATAGTTTACTATATTTTCACTATATATTTTAGTGAGGGGCTGTGTATATAACTAATATAGATTAATGTCAATCACAGACCTAGCAACGGATAAATGCAAATCTTTATAATGCACCTCAAAAAATTCAATTTATCAATGCTGGTTAGGTACACTGCTCGTTAGGTACATTGTAATTGAAATAAATATATACTAATTTTATTAAAACCATATCAATTTCAATTTTTGCAAATATCCCGAAAAAAAATATCAAACAGTTGTCCAAACTCCTCTCAGGCAGATTTTGAAATATTGCCAGAAACAGCATGGTCTTGTCGCCCATAATCCAGAGGTTCGGTTGGGGATGGTGATCAATCTTATGGTGGGCCATAATCCAGAGGTTCGGTTGGGGATGGTGATGAATCTTATGGTGGGCAAATTATATAGTCAATCATGCATGGATGACACTTTCTGAATCAAACCATGTTTCGTACGACTCCTCATGCCGTGTTGGCATAGAATTAAACCTGGTGATCTCATTTCTTGCTTATTGGGCACGCATCTTTTTCTTGTAAGTGGGATTTTTCCAAGTTGTACTGCGAACCTTCTCCCTTATACTTTTAAATAAATTAAGTGAAAATAAATGTATCGAATTAATCTAATAATGTCGGTTAATAATATAAGTTATCGTTTAATAATATAAGTTTATTAATTATAGTGATTCCAGCAAAACCACTTCACTTGTTATAACTAATTTGTAGTTTATATCTTGGTCATTAAGTTTTAAAATATTAATTTTTTAGAAGAAAAAGTATCATAGATTATATTAAGTCAATATAAAAAATCATGATTGGATACAAAAGGATGACTTGAGCAGCTCCATATCAAGACATCATTGAGAAGAAGCATATAGGATGGATGACATATAGCACAACATAATATGTAGACTGTAGAGAAAAAAGAGTAGATGAATCTAGATGAAAAGGGACAGTACTCATGGATACATATGCTTATCATTATAATCATAAGAAAAGAGCAAAGACTGGGTAAGTCCGAAGATTTAGGCCTGTTTGCTTGAAACAGAGTCAAAAATTGAGCTGATACAGTGGAAGATTTAGACCTGTTTGCTTGAAACAGAGTCAAAAATTGAGCTGATACAGTGCAAAATGGACTTATAGGGAACCTTGGAATCTCTGAAGATTTTATGGTTCCGCCACTTCCAAGCACACGAGATCATGATAACAAGAAGAGGGCGCCTTGACTCGCATTGAGTACTCCACCATTGAAAAGTTGCATGAACAGAAACAAAGAAATATTAATTTATAATTTAACTAATAATTAAAATATATATTCTTGTAAAATTAGTTTTAATTTTAATGGTCATAGTTATATGATTATATGTATTTAAAAAAATTTAAAAGATAAAAATTAAAATGTATAACAATTACTAATAAAATATTTCTCTTATATTAAAAATAACAAATTAAAGATTATCTAAAAAATAATATCTTTATTTATATAAAAATTATAGTTTTCAAAAATAATATAATATTAATAATAATTATTAAAACATTATCAACATCATAAATAATATAAAATCACATATAATTTAAAATTTATATATAATAAAAACATAAAAATTAAGATTAAAAAATATATTCAAATGAAGACTATCACAATTCGCGTCATTCTTTCTATATATGGAATTGAAGAAAACATAAAAGGAAAAAGTAACAAGTGTTAAATGTCACGTTTCTGAATTCATTATTAATTTTATATTAATAAAAATAATATTTTATAATAAAATATTTATTTTTAATATATGTTATAATGATTTTGATTTAAAAAAATAATTATTAATAGTTATAATTTTTTTATTAAAATATATTTAAAATAATAATATGTAAATATAAATAAAAATTAGGGTTTTTTCTTTTTAATAAAATTAAGTTTACAATTAGGGAATTCAATGATGTAAAATTCAATCATGTTAAAATTTCGTATGGTTTAATTTTAATAGTTTAGATGTTTAAGTAACAATTTCTCAAAAAAAAAAAAAAAATTACGATTATTTTAAAATTCACACAACATAACAAATAATCAAATTTTATAGTACTTTCAAATTATTACCCATACTTCTCAAATTTTTATCGATTCTGAATTAATACACATACATCTAATTAAAATCTAAATATTTCAAGCTATTCAATATTTTATTAATTCAATTTACATGAGTACAAATAGATGGGCTTCGTGCATTTCGATTTTTTTTAGTAAAAGGAATTTAGGTTTTTTGGGTAAGATTTAAAAATAAATGAATAAATTTAAATATATAAGAAGTGGTAAATTGAAATTATAAATTAAGAGTTTTTTTTAGAGTTTTTAATTATTTAAATTTAATTAAAAAATTCTATATCATAAATTTTAATAATTGACATTATAGCATCTATTTTTTTGAAAAAAGGCATCATTTTATATCTTAAAAATGTAATTTAAATAATACAAAGCTACAATTTCATCTATAATTTGTTACCATATTTTAATAATTTAAGAACATTATTATAAAAAAAACAACTATCTTTTTATTTATTTTATTTGATTGGAAAAGGTTATCAATTTTAAAGTAAATATTTGGTAAACAATATTCTAACAATGTAGTGGTACTGGTAACTGATAGAGATTGTAGATTCGGGGAATCTCTTAGAATTCAATGAGCAACTATTGTCAGCTAATTGACTTTATTGTTACTGTACAATCAAGATAAGAATAGCCGTTTTATAGTAATCAATTTTAACGTGTCCATGGACAATTCTTCTTCACAAATAAACGATGACGGGATTTATTGGTCTTTAGAGGCCAATAGTATCAATGTAGGTCTTGCAATTTAATACATTACAAAAATTACAGAAGCAGCGCTTCTTATTGAATGTAAAATGTTTCCTTCCCAACAACACGGACACTATCAATGGATTTACAAGAGCTGTGAAACGCCTTCTTTTAGAAATATTTCAGAGATGATTGCGTAAGACTTCTGAGTAAGATGAATTGAATCAAAGAATACATATTTTGAAGCATCACTACATGTAAACGGTGTCGCCTCGTTGCACAGATACCCGAATTCGATGGTACCAGTGCCACAGCAAGCTTTTCCCGTCACTTCAAACCCTGCAAATTAACACACTCAAATTAAATGTGAATTTGAAATAGTGAACATTATATAAATATGGTGTATGGTGTTTGTTTGGGGTATTTTTAAATTTTGAGTCGTCAATCTATTTTATTAATCAATATAATTTTAAAGGGTATATAATTATTGCAGCAATCTCGTTAAAAAAGACGAAGAGTGGATAATTAAAAATTTAGAAAATTATAAATTTTATAGATTAATTTGGTTTTAGTGGAAATTAACCACCATGATCCTCATCACAATAAATTTGATAAAAAAATATTGAAAAATAATTAATACAAATAACCATTATTATTTTAAATATTTATATAAGTATTATATTAGTATTTATAGTATTTATTAATTACTTAAGAAAATTGCAACATAAGGAAAGAATATAGCTTCACTATACCTACCATATTTAGCTGGATCTTTTATGGCGTCTAAGACAATGTCGAAATATTTGAGGGAAACAATTTTGAGCCCAGGAAGCTTAGCTTTCAGTGCATCAATGGTCGATAAGAGTTTTTCATTAAATTCAGCTGCGGCCTCGTTCACTTTCTCTGCGCACTCTCCTCCTACTTTAATATGCAGAGATTTTTCAAAGGGTAGACAGCCTAAAGGAGGTAGGTTTATTACCCCAATCCTACGCACATCCAAACTGTACAGATCCTGCAACAATAATTGAGATACGAAGATATTAAATATTTGTTGACAATTTCTTAGGTTACATAAAGTTGAGTGAGAATATTCAAACCTCAATATATCCAGATAATGTGCGCAATAGAAAATCTACGTATTGGGAAACTGTAAAGTGCGATGGGCGAATTGGTTCCAGAAAATAATTTGCAATGAAGTCGTTAGTGCCAATGCTGATAAAAGCCACTGCGGTATTCAACAGCATGGAAGCCTTCTCTATACCTCCAACCAGCGTGGCCACCCGAGTTCGATATTCCTTGAAATATTCGATTTCTTTCCACATTGGAATCACCGACTGCCAAATTCAGATCGTCCAGTAATAATTAGCCAGTTTCGACATCTACTATCTCGTTCACTAAAATAATAGCAAATCTAGTAATATGATAGAATACAGAATATTTGAATGACAATTTCTCATATAATCTACTGGATTTAATAACTGATTTAGAAAATTTAGTTTGAATGTTTAGAAAATTAGTTCATTTAAATTGTTTGGATAATAGTTCGAAACACATCCCCAATTAATATTTTTATGTGACAAATCTAGAAAACAGATATATAAATGATTAACTTTACTCACGTAAACTTACATTAAGAAATCTTTTACAAATATACAAAACATGGACACCCAAATATTAGTGCAAACAATTTCATTTCATTTAATTTGATGATGAAGGTTTTATTGTGAGTGCGTGGATATAGAGGATAGGTGGTCATTATTTACTAAAGTGGCAGCGGTGAGATTGTCTAATCCGGTCCCTGATGAGGAGAAACTGACGCCTGTGATCAAGTCTTGTTCTTGAAGGTTCGGATCAAGATATGCTGGCAGCAGCTCTTTGATGCCAAGCCCCGCAACTATATATTCATTTGAACACCAAAACAATGTAAAATTTAGATATCTGTAACAATAAAAAATAATTAGCCGTCTGCCCAATTAATTAGTAACATTTTGCTTACCCAAATAGTCTGGAAGAATTTTTCCATCGGAGAATCTCCCCGTGGGATTGCCTCCCACGAAATTTCTTCCATAGGGAGGGAAATTACTATTGATTAACGTCGGAATGTGGTTGTTGTTTCCGGGATCTCCATAAGAGTCTCCGAAAAACAAAACTGCTCCAGCATTCTGTGCCTCAGCGTAAACCCCGAGCAAGAATGTCTGAAACGCAAATGCCCATAGCGACGAATGAAATGCAGACATGGCGATGGCGTTGAAACAAATAATTAAACGCAGACACACAACTCCGTGAGGCACTGGGTGATGGCAGCCTGCAGGGGTGATGTTGATTATATAATGTGCGTCTCGTCAAATCGTGCGATGTGAAGCACCACACAGACCACATGCAACGGATGCGTGGTGCTGTGGAATTCAATATTAAAGATCGCATTGGTGATCACGGATTGGAGCCTCAACTACAAAATAATGCCTTTCGCAATCTCCATTAATTTCCGTGTGAAGGTTACACCCAACTTCCAAAATCATTATGGCACGTTAGAACTTAACAATCCAATAATTGATTTCATTTTTGTGACTAAATTTTATAAAAGATCTATTTTCTTTTTTTAACAATTAACTCTCACTTTCAATTCCTCCACAAAACAGAATATTATAATAATAATAATTAAATCATTTCCTAGTTATAAATTATGTAATTTTAATTTTAATTAAAAATTGAAAATTATAACGAAATTTTAATTAACCTAAATAATCCAATTGAAGAAGCATGAAATATCCATTTAACAATGAATAACGTTATGCCATCTGGTGGCCAAGGATGTTCGAATAAGTGCATGACGAAGAGATCGTAGAAGTCATCCGTCTATGTAAACTTTTTGGCATAGATGGTTTATCTTTTCATTTATACACATATTAAGTTATTTTACTTATTTGTTTTAGTGGATATTATAATTATTTTTCCCTTTCAAATATGATTAGCAAATCTATTAAATCAAATACAGTTTAAAAAATATGAGAGTTCCATAATCTAATTTCGAATATTTCAAATATCAGGAATCAAATTCTTAAAAATAAAAATGGTAAATTCAATTAAAAGTGGTGGTGAATATTTTTTAAATTTGAACCAAAATACAATTTAAAAAATATAAAAATATTATAATCTAATTTCAAAAATCCTGGATCAGACTACTAAAAGGAAAAATTGGTAAATGCATGGGTCGTTGAAAAACTAACCGGATTTTGAAAAGATAAAGTGGCGACCTCGCTTCCGTTGGTGCATTGCATTTGTAAAATTGTTACGCCAAGAGTAAGTTGTATAAAAAAAAAAAAAAAATCAATAAAATGTTATAAAGAGGTCACAAACGTTTATATTTAAATCGGAAAAAATTATCCTTATATTAATCTGATGGAACTTGTAATCTTTTCATTTATGTAAATTTAACTATTATTCTTCATACTTCGTTTTTATTCTTCATACTTCGTTTTTGTGATTAATGAAAATTATATTTATATATATATATAATCTAAAAAAATAAATTAAATATATTTAAATTTTAAAGTAATTGAACATTGAAAAAAGTTTAAAATATTTTTGTTTTTGGAATTTAATAGTGGTTTTCTTTTTTTTTTAATATTAACTATTTACATGATTATTATAGAATTATAGAGGATAAGTTACATGCTATCTTTGTGTTTATGATTTGATATTAATTAGTTTTCTTTTCGTATTAAATCCTTGGCCTATGGTTAATTTCACATATTATTTATATGCTTCTTATTACACATTGGCTCAATCTTTTTTACCATTTATACCATTGAATCAATTGAGTTTTTTTCCTCAAGTAATGTGATAAAACTCAAGTAATGTGATAATTCCTCCCTACGATATAGGCTATATGCAATTTACAATGTGCTAGAAAATCAGTAGACTATGCAGCTCTAAATCATTGCTACTTTTTGATAAAAACAGCTAAAATCACACAATCACAGAAGCATAATCATACATGAGGCACAAATGGTGTATGTGTAAACACTCACACACACAGATTACATTCAGATCACTCTATTAAATAGAGTTTTTGAGATCCAACTTATTCCTAAATTAGATAGAGAGGTTGAGAGAATTTCTCAACCATCACAAACCAACTTCTTAAATATGGAATGTAAGCATTAATTCCAATATCCCCCCTTAATGATTACATTACATGAAAATAACAAAATAATCAAGCTTATCAGTAGATGCTCCATCAAGTTGCCTCATAACCCTCGGAAAGGTGTAGTTGGCAAGTTGGATTCCCGAGTTCCCTTCCTCAACTCCTGAATCAAGGACCTCCCGAAGTCAATTACTGGACAACATCCCAATGTGTCGCATAACCTCATTAGGAAACCACTTCCATGTCTACCACTAATGAGGGATCCTTCCCTAGATCCGCAACTGCCATACTATCTGGGCAACCATCCATATTGAGCCTTACTGCTACTTGATCTTCTTTCCCGGACAACGTTGCCCTTCCTCATCAATGCCTACCCCTATTTTGCCTACAAGGATAACGCTGATCAAATCCCGCTGGACTACGTTCTCTTCCAACCGAACGCCGGAATGGTGGACGAAGGCAAGAATCTGCACTACAGCAACATGCTCCACGCTCATATAGACGTCATTTATTCTGCGCTCTCGGTGCTCGATTACTCCGCCATGCTCCGTTAGCACTTGTCTTCATCAATTCTACACAGCGCTGCGCGGTAGCGTTCATTGCAACTCCGATCATAAGACTACCCTCAATGAATTTCTTCCCAACCAAGATTCCGAGTGAAGGGCTACAACCTGGAAAAACGAATTCGACAACAATACATGAACTTTTTGTTCGCTGGTGTTCTCGTCTCTCACACATCTGGCAGTGGGTTGAGGTTGATTTATAGCGGGCGAGACCCACAAATACGAAGGAACAATGTAAACCAGTTGGCTGATAAAAATAGCTGGTCAAAATGTTGGAGGCCAAAAACAACACCGCTCAGGAGATCGCTGCTCACGTAGAATATAGAAACGCCCAGTTTCAAACGCTCAGGAGATCGCTCAGGAGATCGTTGCTCACGCGTACGAAAAACAAATAAATTAACATAGGAAATCAATTTTCACTCTTATTTTTCAAGGATTTAGACTCACAATAGACAAGCCTCTGGTCCTGTGCTCTGATACCATGATAAAAACAGCTAAAATCACACAATCATAGAAGCATAATCATACATGAGGCACAAATGGTGTATGTGTAAACACTCACACACACAGATTACATTCAGATCACTCTATTAAATAGAGTTTTTGAGATCCAACTTATTCCTAAATTAGATAGAGATATTGAGAGAATTTCTCAACCATCACAAACCAACTTCTTAAATATGGAATGTAAGCATTAATTCCAACACTTTTGTCCTCTAACTAGATAAAGAAGTTTTGGAAAAACATATAAAACATATCTTATCCCATGTAATACATGGGAGGGAATTTCCTTTTTGTACTATAGCCTTGAACTATTAATTCATTATTTTTATGTCTCCATCTAAAGGATATTACTATGTATCATGTTGCTTATTCGAGTTCATGACAAGCGAATTGACATTGTTATTACTCATGGTGGCCCTAGGCCTTCCAACATTGGTTGTCCTTGGAGCATATATGTAACGTGTATCAAATGCAATGTTTTACGATAATTGTATGCCCTTGACTTAGTTTTCATATTGTGTCCTTTTCATGCATTTTATCGTTTGAACTATTTAATTGGGTCGTCAATACTATATTCACACTAAATGGTGTTGTTTGGTTTATTATGTTGCCACCACACACGTTATTCTATTGTTACATTTGCATGCAACTTGAAAAGTGGTGTCTAGTTATTTCACTTCGTGGAATTTTATATTAGCTGTAATGATGAATGGTGAATATCTACTCGTACAAAACGATGGTAGGGATTGAATGTGTAGTCGTTAGGGTAACCACCCTATACTTACTGACCCTCGTGGAATTTTATATTAGCTGTAATGATGAATGTTGAATATCTACTCGTACAAATTGATGTTAGGGATTGAATGTGTAGTAGTTAGGGTAACCACCCTACACTTGTCTGGTTACCGACCTTCATTCGCTCTGAAGCTTCTCGAAGAAAGTTGATCTACAAGGGTTTCGGTTTCCTACTCCCACTAAGGGGTTTCCTTTGGAGAAAACAATCGAAATCTCTTGTACTCTCAATAACAAGTCTCTAAAAATATCCTACGACTCCTTGAAATACTCGATTATGTTGGTGTCTTTACCCTTTGGTAATTTATGGTGGCATTCTACCTCTAGTTTATGATTGGCTTCTCTAGTTATCACAAGGTTTTCTTTTTCCTTTCATACTACAAGAGATTCTAACTTACTCATGCCAATGTTATGAAGGCAGTCTTAGGACTTCGCTTGCACAAGGGTTTTTTGAATTTGGCTATAAGATTTCGGTTCCACTTCTTCTGTATTCAACTCATTGGAAAAGGTGAGATGACCTCTATCATATATATTCTTTTTTATTTTTTTTAATTTTTTTTGTATCGATACTGTCCATTGGGTCACAAATTTCCTCCAAGGTCCGAGTTCTGGAAATTTTGACTTCCTAAGCTCTGTTTTTGCTTGGGTTTGCACGTAAGAATGACAGTCACACTTAGCATATCCCTTGTAGGTATAAGGATTAAGCCCCACACTACAATACTTTGGTATTTTTACATAATTCCATTTAGTTAAGATACCTCTCGGTACCATCCCTCTCATATTATCTTATTTTGGTCATGTGGGAGGTATGGTTTTTCTCTTGTGCGGTTACGATATGGAGAAAGAGGGTTTCGACTCCAACTAATAGGTTCTTACAAAACTACTTCTTTTTGGCTCCAAGTTGGGATTAATATAATCCCGTGTCATGGAGCCTACTGCTATATCTATATATAAAACCGTAACTCTATTGGAGTTTGATCTGGTTCTTTTTCCCTCCAATCTTTCAATTTGTACCATGTAGACTGTTGATTTATAAATTTAAGTATAGGTTGTGGGCTTGTATTGCATTTTTTTCATGCATGAAGGACTCTTTTTTTCAAACCAAATTATTTTTGTACTTCGTTGCTCAACAAATTCTTTAATGTATAGTCTATGTTCTTTTCTTTTGTTCCAAAAAAAGTCTTGTATGCCAATTACATTGTGTCATACGGAAAGAGTCGTTTGTGCGGACACAACTGACCTCCCTAGGAGTCTAAACTCTCTAGCGACAAACAAGACAAAATGGAGCGATCTTTCTCTAAATACACCTTTTAAAACATGAAAAATACAAGTGTTTAGGCTTACCTTATTCCAAAACGCTGTTGTTGTAGTCCGTCCTTGCCGATCCGGATGAGCTCCTCCTTCACATCAATTCCTGCAACCACAAACAATCAAACAATTACCAAGCACTTGCATATCATATAATAAAACATATATTCAACATGCAGACCAAGGAACACATGAAATAACTCATTAACACAAGCTATTGAGAAAAATGAACCAGTTTGTATTAATAACGAAACAAATAAACTCTTACAACCTGGCCTTGGTGTTGTGCAAGTTCCTCCGAGGGTCCATCAAGGGTTTTCCTCTACTTTGACAAAGCTCACCCACTTCCAAGTAGAATCAAGCAAAGACAATCTCTCCTCACAAGGTTCTAAATGGGAGTCCTAATTCCTGCAACATTTACCCAAAGAAAATGTATAGCTTCCAACCTCCCCTCCTTCTGGCTCAATGCCTTTATTTATAGTGCTGTAAAGAGGTTATTCAGGTCCACCATCAATGGGATAATCCCCCTCTTTGGGTGGGATAGCTCCCTTATTGATGGGATAAGTTCCTCCTTAATAGGGATACATGAACCAACTGGAGGCGCATCCATTTCATCAAACCGACCTCTAGAAAGTTCTAGAAGTAACCACAAGTAACTTTTTTAAGATGAAACTTGCGCATTTTGCCTTTTACAGAAGGACGCACCTGTCCCTTAACATACAGAGCGTCCAAGGACGCAGCCTTTGTGAACATTGTGAGCGTCCCCGCAGGTAAGGCTTGAGAGAATCTGCGTCCCCAGAGATAAACACATTTTTTACAAGACTTTCTCTCTTCTTTGAGTTTGAGATGGATAGCAGAGGCATAAGACTTGCCTAAGAGGGTAGCATGACTGTTGATTGAGCCATACTAACTGTAAATAGTCATGGTGACATTTTTTAGTGTAACACATTGATCTGGTTCTTTTGCCCTCCAATCTTTCAATTTGTAATATGTAGACTGTCGATCTATAAATTTAAGTGATAGGCTATTGGCTTGTATTGCATTTTTTCATGCATGGAGGACTATTTTTTTCGAACCAAATTATTTTTGTACTTAGTTGCTCAACGAATTCTTTAATCTATGTTCTTTTCTTTTGTTCCAAAAAAAAAGTCTTGTATGCCAATTACACTGTAATATAGTTACATTTACTATGGTTTTATTATGACCTCTCGTCTGCATTTTCGAGTGATTCTCAAAGCTAGATGTAACATAGATATGTTTCTGTGTAAGAGTATTAGTGCCACCCCAACAATCAGTTTGTTGTAAGGGTTTTATTTTCCTTTCTATTCTCGTATGCGTTGTTATATGGTTTCTTTTATATAATAAATAACTCTTTTCTTCTTCCTTTGATGGTGTTTATTTTCTCTACCATAACAAGCATTTTTTTAACATTTATACATAAAGTTACAACACTGTGGTTGTGGTTGACTGTCAGGTCCTTTTGTCTACTATGTTATATTTATATTAAAACATATATGTAATCTTCTTTTATCTTACATAATATCTTCATTTTATATTAATATACTTTAGTCTGGATAACTTAGAGTATTTTTGTAATGGAGAGCCCATATCATTTCTCTAGGCCTTATCCCCTTCATTCACCACTGAAATTTTGTTATGGGGTTTTCTCCTATAACTTTCTTTCTAACCTCTATAACACTTATTTATCTCTAGGAGAGCCTGTGTGTGTATATATATATATATATATATATATATATATATATATATATATATATATATATATATATATATATATATATATATATATATATATATAGATGGATAGATATATGTATACTTCAATAGATAAATGAGTAAAGTTGTAGGAGAAAACCCCATAGCAAAATTCCAGTCCTGAATGAGGAGGATAAGGCCTAAAGACTCTCCATTACAAAGATTATCTAAGTATATCTAGAATAATGTCCAGATAAGTGTAGGTTACAAGTGTAGGTTACAATTATATGTGTATAGATGTGTCTCAGAATAAAACAATCATATAGAATAAAATGTTTTGTATGGACTCACTATGTAATTTGTAGAAAAAATATGTACTAGTGTAGAAACATAAGTTGTTATGTTTATGTGCAGAAGAAAATAGTTATAAAATATTGGTTGAGCTAACTATTACATTTTACATGATAGGAATGGACAAGCAAGAAAAGAGAACAAATACTTCTAGGATAGAGAACTATAATACTGATAGTTGGTGTTTATTTCAAGTATCAAATAGTGTTTAAGCTGTAATGAATGTTTTGCTAGAACTATTCCTATATTGCAAATAGAATTATATTGTATATGTATATGTATATGTATATGTATATGTATATGTATATGTATATGTATATGTACATGTCTATGTATGTACATATACTAATACATATACACTATAAGTCTCCCACATATTTTGATTTTCACAAATTCCACATCATGGCATTTATCTCGAGCCATAAAATATATTTTGTTATGACAATCTCTCTTTATTTTCTTTTTCTCCTAGAGGAACTGACAAAAGGAGGATTTATCAGTTTTATTTTTATCTTTCTAGGCACAACCAACTCCAATGGTTTTCCTGATAATGAGGGCTAATCTCTCATGTTAGCCTTTTACTTTTATATGAGAACATTAACAACTTAATATAATTTCATAATTTCATTTTTACCAAATAATATTTATATTATAATATTCATCACATGTTATTTTTTTTTAATCAAAATTTAAATAAAATAAGTTATATAGTAGTTTCCTTTTTTGTTTTACAATCCCCCCCTCTAAAAAAACATCCTCCTTGGTGTAATTTCATCATTGGGAAAGAGTTTCTCATATCATCTTCTAATTCCCACTTAGCTTCCTTAGGTCCAATTGCTTCCATTGTACTTTAACTTAAGAAATAGATTGATGGTCCAAAGTGCTTCCATTTCACTTTAACATAGGCAATGGCTCGATTCGGGAGTATAATCTCCCTCTGGTCCAAGATTTGTTGTGGTTCAACTTGGAATTCCCCTTCTAGTTTGACCTGTACCACATGCCAATCAATTACTTGACATGGATCATGTACACTCTTTTTTAACAAATATACATAAAAAAATATTATAAACTTTAACATGTGTTGGTAATGCTAGTTGATAAGCCAAAATCTCAAAAGGTCCACAAAATTATGGAGTTAGTTTAGGAAAATTTCCCAACTTTAGGGAACTCTTCTTTGGTTTTATTTTGACATAGAAAAATTCTCCCACATTGAATTATTTATGTCTTCTTTTTAGGTCATTGTAACTATTCTCCCTATCTTGGGAAGGCTTTAAATTCTTCCACATATTTTTTTATCATTTCCTCCATTTCTTGCAATTAGTCTAGTCCTAACATAAGTCTATATTCTAGTTTGCACCAATTCAAGGGAACATGACATCTTCTTTCATCCAGAGCTTCAAAGAGACTCGTTTTAAGTGAGGAAAAATACCCATTATCATAGGAAAATTCTATTAGGTGCAGGTAATCTTCCCACTTAGTGGGTTGGTTCATGACTTGCATATGAAACATGACTTCCAACACCTAATTAACTCTTTCTATTTGTCCATTTGTTTGCAAATGTTATGTAATGCTCAATTTTAACTGTGTTCCTAATCTAACAAACAAATATTTCCAAAAGTTTGATGTTAACTTTGGATCCTTACCTGATATTACTGTCTTTGCTATTCTGCTACATGTGCAACCTTATAAGTGGACTATATAGGAATAAAGTGAGCAACCTTGGTTAGTTTTTCCATCACTACTATATTAGAATTATGTTGTTTTCTTATTTTGTGTAAACTAGTAATAATGACTAAGGGTATCACCTCCCATTTCCACTCTGGGTTTGGTAGGCGATTCAACAATCCTACTAGATGTCGGTTCTCTGCTTTCACCAGCTGAATTTCCTAACACCTTGTTAGTTATTCGAGTCTACAACCTCCCTTTGCATTTGAGGCCATTAAAAATCCTTTTTAATTGCAAAAACCATTTTTTTGGTATCTTGGGTATGTTGTATATGGTTTTTTGTGGTATTCATCCATAAATAATTGTTTAAATTCACACTGATTTTGAATATATATCTTGTTTATGTATGACAACAAACCATTTTTGTTAATTCCATATTCTAAATGCCTTCCTTGCGTAGTTTCATTTCTCACCTTGTCATAAATCGTTTTATAATTTTTATCACTTATTGTTGTCCTTTTTACTTTTTCATAAATATATGTTCTGATTTTACTCACTCCTATTTAACACAAGGGTCTTGAATACCTGCTTAAAGAGTCAACCACCCTATTCTCCTTTCGTTTGATATGTTTTTTTGTCAAAATCGTATTCGCTTAAGGATGCCATCCACCTAGCCTACATGGTATTTAGGTTGAGTTGGTTGAAAAATTATTTGAAACCAATGTGGTCTGTTAATAGTGTAAATCTCTTACCCATTAGATAGTTACTCCACATTTTAAGGGCATGTATAACAAATGCTAACTCGTCATAAAAACACATTTTTTTTCATGCACCTTTAATTTGTGGGACTGATATGCTATCATATGTCCTCCTTGCATCAATACTGCCCTTATCCCTTCCAAACTTGCATCAACACACACACAAAAAATTCTTTACGTGGGTATGCTATTTGTAAGATGGGTTCCACGATCAACAAGTGTTTTAGTCTCTCAAAGTTGTTATCCTAGCATATTTGAGTCCATTCTAACTTTACTCCATTCTTTTACAAGGAAGTTATGGGGTGTGATATTCTTGAAAATCATTATATAAATTTGTGGTAATATCCAATTATTCCAATGAATGATCTTATTTCTTCCATGTCCTTCATTACTAGTGAACCAAATATAGATTTTACCTTCTCTGGGTCCACAGTTATGACGTCTTTGGATATAACATGACCAATATATTATATCTTTTCTTTGTAGAATTTGCACTTACTGATTTTTGGATATAACAGATGGTATCAAAATGTTTGCAACACGATTTCCAAGTGTTGTTTGTGCTCTTTTAATGCCTTGGATATAACAGATGGTATCAAAATGTTTGCAACACTATTTCCAAGTGTTGTTTGTGCTCTTCTAATGCCTTAGAGTATACCAGTATGCCATCTAAAAAAGTCAACACAAACGCGTCCAAAAAATTGTTGAACACGGTATTCATTAAACACAAAAATGTAACAATTGCATTTGTGAGCCCGAAGGGTAAAACTATAATTCTTAATGCTCGTATCACATTTGAAAAGATTTATTGGGAATGATTTCTTCATTATTTCTCAACTAGTGATATCTATATCTGAGGTCTACTTTTGAAAATATCATCACTCCTTTGACTTAATCAAATAAGTCATCAATCCTCGGAAGAGGATACTTGTTTTTAATAGTCTACTGATGCACCCCATGGTGACAAACTAGGTTGTATGTATCTCCTATTAAGCATTTTTTGCATTTGCATTTTTAATTCAGTAAATTTTAACACACTAATTCGATATAGGGCCTTTAATACCAAAGTTACTCTGGATATTAGCTCTATGGAGAAATATATCTCTCTTTATGGTGGCAGTACAAAAATGTCATCTCGAAACACGTATGGCTAATCTTGAATAACCTCCAATTTAGCCACATATTTACCCACGTTGTTTGTTGTTTGATTCTCAACTTCGATGGAAATGGAAAAACATTGCCACCCCTTCCTTGCAACTCGTTTTAAATTATTTTTTTTACTTGTCACATAAAGATAGGCCTGTGTATACCTTTGATGACTTACACTTCTCCATTTCCCACTGTACATGTAACAATTTTACTTAAACAATCCATAACTGATAGGTGTCCCTCTAACCAATCCATCCCTATCAACATGTCATAGCTGCATAAGGGTAACATGTTCAAATTTACAGTGCTCTGAATTCCCTTGAAGGTCACTAGGAAATTCTTTACCTGATTTCTCACCTCCCTTTCTGTTCCTCTGCCTAGCTAAACTAAACAAAAATTTCTTTATTTTTCACATTTAAGCTTAAATTATTCTACTACCTTAGTGCTAACGTAACTTAGAATAGCACCAAGATCTATCAATACATTTTTTTTTTGGATAGAAATTGTAACTTCAAGTTCCACGGATTAGTTCCCTACTTGACATCCTTACAACATTACATTAATGCATGGCATGCTCCTAGTTACATCATTGAATGTAGAAGCCTAATGTAGATTCTATAAATTTTGTATAGTTTTGTTAGTGTAAGGGAAATTCCTCAATAAATGGGGTTCTCTGCAACCTCAACATATCAGAGGTTCCTTGTCCTTACTGTTTCCTCCTTTATTAACTTTTGTTTGCTTAGTCCTAACATGGGACTAATTTTGTGCCTTGGCTATTTGATTACCATTATTGTTCTATTTTCTTCTCTGGTTGCTCCTCCCAAACTATTTAGACACTCCAGGTTTCCCATGCTTTATTCATTGGCGCATTTTGTCTTTTTTCATATCTAACCAAGGCTTCTGAATTTAACTTCTTTGTTTGGACTATTGATAATAATTCAGGCATCTTTGATTACTTCATCCATAGTCTTTGGATTATCATACTCAACCCTTTCCTTAAAATAAAGTGGGAGGAAATGCAGAAAGCATTATACTTTTTCCTTTTCATCCTTATTACAGGGCATGTATAATAATAAATAGGTAAACTTTGTTACCAATTAATCCATTGACATTTGTCCAATTTTACATCATGCAATTCCTTTGCTATGTCATCAAAGTAACTCTCACTTAAATAATTCCATTTGAACAACTTTTGAAACTATTCCCAATCAACCTCGTTTCCTTCTAGATTTTGTACTGTTCTCATTTCCTCCCACCATAATGAGGCTTTCCCTGTAACTTATATGTGGAAACGTTGGCCCTTTTTTCCTATGAGTAATCGTATACTTGGAAATATCTATTAATATTAAATAACCATGCTTCAATTGCTTCCCTTGTTTCCCTATCAAAAGTTGGGGGTATGATTTTTTGAAATTCTTCATGAATCTCTATCTTTGGCTTCTTCCCTTCCTTCACCTACATTTTGGAGGAGCTATGCTCCTTTGCTTCAACAATTTTCTCCTCTTTTGTTTCTTCTACTTCCTTTGCAGACTTACATTTGAAAATTTCCCCTCGATTTTCTTCATCCCTCATTGTTTTGACAAATTGTCCCTATTCTACATTGATTTCTTCATCCCTTATTGTTTTTGAAATTTTTTCCCTATTCTACATTGATTTTAAGTATTTTCTTGTTCCCTACATGCAAAATTATTAGCTTAGTCTGCAAATTTCTCATCATATCCAATAGTTCTATATTAAGATTTTATGCTTTCTATCGTACGTGTACATATGTTTTCTCCTCTAACACAACTTGTAACATCTTTCCAATGTGTACCCTATAGTTCATCCATTTCTCTTAAGCCACGCAAATCATTTACCACTCGCTCTCTCTTATTTTTGTAAATCCACAGTCATTCAATATTTAGCTAGAACATAGTCAACTAAAAGGCCGCAATTTTTCAACCTGGGCTTACCACCTATAGAATCTCTCACTTCAAAAGATAAATTACCACAATAAATTCCATAAATAAATACAATGAATTTCCTTTTTTAACACGCCATATTTACATGCCTCTTTGATGCAGGAGCATCCAGCTAAGGCACCATGACCGGGTGTTTGTCTCTGCCAGGTTGGAAAGTTAAGTTAACATTTTGTTTGTCTTATCTATTTAGTTTGTCAGAGTAGGAGGTATGGTTTTATTTTTATCTTAATCTTTATATTAGTCAAAGGTAGTTTGGTCGGTTAGGGTTATTTACTTGTTTGACTTTAATAAACAGTAGATTAATAATTGTTATCTCATTTTAAGAGAAAAAGACAAATGTGTCCACATGTAAAATCTTATCATGTAAACAGAACCGAATACTTAGTAGTTATGTAACTATACAGTCTACAACCAAAAGTAACTACACAGTTTCATTAACTGTAGACAAAGCCTATATATGTAACAATGAAAATCATGAAAAAGGTTCAGCATTTTCCAGATACAAGTAATAAAAGAGACAGAACGCAAATTTCTCTATCATCAATCTGTATCATTGTCTACATGTTGTGCAATCATGTTTTTATCTATTGACTAATTGAATTTAGAAATCATAAGCAGAGTGCAGGCCTACAACTGTAGGTTGTTTTTTTTTTCTCTCTTAACATAAAACAGAATACTGTAAAACACATGTAATTCCCACGACCAAAACGGATGGCACGCAAATAAAACTCATGACCAGGAGAAAGTTATACAGTGAAAAAATTGAATGAAGAGCACGAAATCCAGGCACCGGTGAAACAAACCAAGACAGAGGCAATTCTGGACGAACTGTCACACATTTCTTTTCTTTTTTTAACAAACAGAGACAGATAGAATATATATATATATATATAACTGCTATTCAATACAAGTTCAATATTACATTATCCAAATGAATGGAGTAAACAATGATTGTTGCATAGAACCAAACCTAGTTAAGGGTTTGACATTAAAGAAACCCTCGAACCTAACGAAAGATCAAGACCAGGAGGAATTACAAACTGGAAATTGAAACCGAAGTATGCCCAAGTCATGAAACGACTTAGACCACAAACAACAACCGAATAGCGAGGAGCAACCACCATAGAATTACAAATCCTAATTACAATTCGAGAAGACTGTGGTGACAGAGCCTACCAGCGAAGCATTGTAGGGTTTGAAAACCAAAACACTGAAATCATCCATGTCCAAGGTCGAACCCTCGACCTGTACAGCAGAAAGAGCCAAAGTTAACATACCTTAAAAAATAGTGACTGAACAGTGATATAATATAAGCAAGGAGAGAGTATAACTTACCTGGGAGCACAACAGTACAAAGAGCTTCATGAAATAGAGCCACAGAATACAAAAGAAGCCTAAGACAAGAGGAGAGGATGTTGGTTAGCTTCTAAACCAGAAGAGGGCGGAGATAAAATAAGGAGGGACAAGTTACCTGAAGGTGAAGCCGAACGAGCCCTCGTGCCTGAACCCTATGCACACAGGAACTAGAAATATAAAACAACTTTAGCACGATAATCACAGCAAGGAACATTGCCAATAGTAGGAAAGAATAACCAGTAGCCCAAGAAACCAAACTAGACATCGATTCCAAGTAACAGCAGAGAAGATAACTCAATGTGTAGAAGAATACAATCGAACTCACCTCCAAAGCCAAAGTAGTTTCATGCAGTAAGGTAATTCGTTGCCAATAGCACAGGCAAGTCACAAAACCATTATACGTTCGTAGCCAAGACTGAAACAGAGTTTTCCATAAGAACCGAGACCAGACATAGCATTTCAACAGAAACCCTTGTATAACTCCCATAGCAGAGCATACCAAACAATGACTGGAAGACCCAAAGGTTTTGTGTAGAAGATCAAGCTGGAAAACAAGGATCGAGGTTGGGGTACAGGGCAAGTTCACATTTATGAGCCACATTAAATGATTGCAACTACCAATAAAAATATCCATTAATCATATCTGTAATCAAACGCCAAATCAACTATTGAATCCGCAAGACATCATTAGCACCGGACATATTTTTATCAAGAGTTATGCTGGAGTGTGGGTTTGGTTCCATCATAGTGGTATCAGAGTAGTTTTTTTTTTGTTTTAAGGTCAATTAGAGAAATGGAGGTAGGAAGGCGAGGTTGTGGCAGAGGTGCTCAAAGGATAGCAGAGGAAGGGCTGAGAGAGGAGATCAAGATTCTTACTGCCCATTTGGAGGCAGTAGAGGCAGGGAGAGGAAGAGACCCAGAGGTAGGCGATGACAGCGAAGAGGAAGCTGAAGCGACAACAGATGGATTAGACGGAGAGGGCCCAGAAATGAGGCTATTGACATCTGTTTTAGTTTCAAGCAGTAAACCCAAACCAGAACCCCCAAATTATTATGGCAACCTGTCCATAGAGGTTCTATTAGACTGGATCAATGAGCTGGATAAATATTTTGAGTGTGAGGAGGTCAGTGAAGACCGCAGAGTTAAGTTCGTTGTGACAAAGTTGAAGGGATACGCAGTGCTGTGGTGGGATAGTGTCCAAACAAAGAGAATGAGATTGAACAAGTTGTCGGTCAAAACCTAGTCAAGGATGGTGGCCATGTTGAAGGGCAGATTCCTACTGAAAGATTATCAGATTGCACTACACAGGCAAGTGCAAAATCTGAAACAGGAAGGAATGACAGTGAGGGAGTACACTGAGTAATTTTATCGAGTGAACCTAAGGGTTGGTTATACAGAGGATACCATAGAAAATACAGCCAGGTACGTAAATGGTTTAAGACTAGAAAGTTTAGATGAAATTAGTATTCTGTCTCGAAAGAACATTGAAGAAGCGTATCGAAGTGTGATGAAAGCTGAAGAGAAAATTACTAAAAGGAAGAATGCCTGGAGAGGACACAGAACCAGCAGGGGAAAAGGCCAATCCTATGGAAAAGGGCAGACTACTAGTATTAATGAGGAAGGTAACAGTTCCAGAGCTTTTGGATCAGCAGACAAAGGTGATAGTGTGAGAGGTGGTAGGCCAAATCAACAAGGCAAGGGAAATGACCAAGGTAGAGGAGCTAGTTATGAATGTTACAAGTGTCATAAATGGGGACACAGATCATTTGAGTGTCCTGAGGCGGACCAAGCTGGACAGAGGGGTGCATATGTTGCAAAACCAGAGGAAGTAGAGGCACCTCCCCAAGAAGTAGAGAATGCTCCAGAAACAGGGAAAGCCCTAGTGTTGAACAAGGTGTTGTTGAAATCATCCAAGGAAGCCACCGAGCAAACACAACAGAAGGGTTTGTTAGAACAGTTTGTAAGTCACATTGTAAGTGTTGTAAGTTAATTATTGACAGTGGTAGCACAGATAACTTAGTGTCCACAGAGATGGTGGAGAAGTTGGAATTGAAGCGATTGAAACATCCTACCCCTTAGAAAGTTTCATGGCTACAAAAAGGCCATCAGTTGCTGGTGGATGAACAATGCAAGCTGGAGTTTCAAATAGGCAGATATAAGGATAAATTCATTTGTGACATCATGCCGATGGATGTATGTCACATACTGCTAGGTAGGCCATGGCAGTACGACAGAAAGTTGGTGCATGATGGCTTGACAAACTATTATAAGTTTGTCAAGGATGGAATCATGCATAGGCTTGTGCCCATCAAGGAGGAAGGGACAACTTGGACAAGTGAGCCAAGAGCATTGTTGGTTAGCGGAAAATAGTTTCTAAAACAAGTTGAGGATAGCAAGATGGGTTATGTAGTTGTGAGAAGAGCAAAGACAACGTTGTTGCATACAAAAGTATCAAATTTACCTCTAGAAATCCAACAGATGTCACAGGAATTTACAGACATAGTGGTGGATAACTTGCCAGAAAAATTACCCCCCAAAAGAAGCAAAAGTCACCATATTGACTTCATACCCAGAGCCAGTTTGCTCAACAAGGGAGCATACCGAATGAGCCCCAAGGACAATGAAGAGATTAGGAAGCAGGTGTAGGAATTGCTAGACAAAGGATTGATTAGGGGGAGTTTGAGCCCTTGCGCAGTTCCAACGGTTCTCGCTCCCAAGAAAGGATGGGAATTGCGGATGTGCACAGACTCAAGGGCCATCAACAAAATCACCATCTGGTATAGGTTTCCACTACTGCGGATGGATGACATGATGGAATGTTTAAGCGGGGCAGCATATCTTTCTAAGATAGACTTGAAGAGCGGGTATCATCAAATCCCGATACGAGAGGGGGACGAGTGCAAGACAACCTTTAAGACGAATGAGGGACTGTATGAATGGCTGGTCATGCCATTTGGGTTGAACAATGCACCCAGTACATTTATTCGGTTAATGAATGAGATGCTGAAAGAATACATCGGAAAATTTGTGGTAGTATACCTGGATGACATACTAATTTTCAGCAGGACAAGGGAGAAGCACCTTCGACATGCTCGGAAAGTGCTGGAAAAATTACAGCAGAATAAACTGCTGATAAATCTAAAAAAGTGTACTTTTCTGCAGAAGGAGTTGATTTATTTGGGATTTGTAATAGCAAGAAACGAACTGAGGATGGATCCAGAGAAGCTTGTAGTGATAGTTAATTGGCCATCTCCGAAAAGCTTATTTGAGGTACGTAGCTTTCATGGACTAGTGATTTTTTATAGAAAATTCATAAGAAATTTTAGGGAAATTTGTGCACCTATGTTGGATACAATTAAAAAGGCCAGTTAGCCTTTTCGATGGACTGATGCAGCGGAGAGAAGTTTCCAGCTACTAAAGAAAAAGATCATAGAGAGGCCGATCCTGAGATTGCCAGACTTTAAGAATCTTTTTCAGGTTCGCTGTGATGTGAGTGGTATGACTATTGGAGTTGTACTTAGCCAAGAGGATAAGCTTGTTTCATTTTTCAGCGAGAAGCTAAATGAAAGTAGACAAAAATATTCGTCTTATGACAAGGAGTTATATGCTGTTATACAGGTGTTAAAACACTTGAGGCATCATTTGTTGGGAAATGAATTTGTGTTGTTTTGAGATAATTCTGCACTACAATATGTAATGCAATAGCATAAGCTAAATCACAAGCATGCCAAGTGGGTGGAATATTTGCAGAGTTTCACCTTCGTGTTAAAACACATCAACAGGTAGGCCAACAAGGTGGCAGATGCACTGAGTAGGAGAGCATTACTTCTGCAGGAGAGTACGGTGCAAGTGTTGGGTTTTGAGCACTTAAAAGATTTGTATTAGACTGATATAGATTTTAAGGAGGCCTATGAGGCATGTCAGAATCCCTTGGTAAGAGATAACAGTCCATGGTTGGACTACAACTTGCAAGAGAAACTGCTCTTTAAAGGAGGACAGCTATGCATTCCTGACTGCTCGATGAGAGAGAATATTATTCGGGAGAAGCACAGTGGAGGTCTAGTCAGACATTTCAGCATAGACAAGACACTCGAGTAGCTCAATCATTTCTATTTTTGGCCAAAGATGCGAACGAATGTACAACGATTTGTGACCAGGTGTAAAGTGTGCCTGTTGGCGAAGGGACACAGTCAGAACACGGGACTGTACACACCATTACCTGTTCCAGGCAGGCCGTGGGACTCAGTCAGCTTGGACTTTGTCTTGGGTCTACCTAAGACACAACAAGGTTATGAATCAGTGATGGTAGTAGTGGGCAGATTCTTGAAGATGGCACATTTTATCCCTTGCAAAAAAACGAGTGATGCCACCCACGTGGCCCACTTGTTTTTCACAGATATTATTAGGCTACATGGGTTGCCTAAGTCTATTCTTTCGGACAGGCATGTGAATTTTACAAGGCACTTTTGGCATACCCTGTGGAAGAAGATGGATACACAGTTGAGTTATAGCTCTGCTTATCACCCGCAAATTGACGGACAAACAAAGCTAGTAAATAGGAGTTTGGGAAACCTTCTATGAAACTTGATTGATGAGAATTCGTGGATGTGGGATCGAGTGCTTGATCAGGCAGAGTTCGCTTATAACAACTCGCCTAATCGTAGCATTGGTTACAGTCCATTTCAGATCCTCTATGGCATGCATCCCCATGGAGTGCATGAGCTGCGAGATCTTGGACTACAAGAAAGGCGAAATGCAGATGGAGAAGATTTCGCTAACGCGATGAGGGATTTTCATGAGCAGGTAAAAATTAAATTACATAACAACAGCCTAGAGTATAAACATCAAGCATATTTGAAGAGAAGGGAAGTATAGTTTAATGTAGGAGATGAAGTCCTCGCGCATTTGTGCAAGGAACGTTTCCCCAGGGGTGCATACAATAAGTTGAAGTATAAGAAGATAGGACCCTGCAAAATCCTATGGAATCTTTTAGCGAATGCCTATGAGTTACAGCTGCCACCAGGGATAGGCATTTCACCTATCTTTAATGTAGCAAACCTGTTCCCTTACACCGCTGACCTAGAAGAAGAAGAAGAAAAAGACTGAACTACAAAACCCACACGAAATACCCAGGATGGAGGAGAAGCTTGGATGAGACAGATGTCTTACGTTCAACCTCCCGAGATCGAGAGCATCCTTGACACTCAGGTGGCCAAACGAACTCGGTGGAAGGAGTATCTGCAATACCTACTCAAGTGGAAGAATCGTCCTATTGAGGACAGTTCATGGCTTGATGCCACGAAGATTGAGTAGATAGGTTCTTCAGTCGAGAAGCTCATGGACCGGAGCCATGATCTCTTTTTGCCCCGGGATCTTGCTGCAGGAGCATCTAGCTAAGCCACCATGACCAGTGTTGGTCTCTGCGAGGTTGGAAAGTTAAGTTAACATTTTGTTTGTCTTATCTATTTAGTTTGTCAAAGTAGGAGGTAGGGTTTTATTTTTATTTTAATATCTGTATTAGTCAAAGGCAGTTTGGTCGATTAGGGTTATTTACTTGTCTGACTTTAATAAACAGTAGATTAATAATTGTTCTATCATTTTAAGAGAAAAAGACAAGTGTGTCCACATGTAAAATCTTATCATGTAAAAAGTACCAAATACTTAGTAGTTATGTAACTATATAGTCTACAACTGAAAGTAACTACGCAGTTTCATTAACTGTAGACAAAGCCTATAAATGTAACAATGAAAATCATGAAAAAGGTTCAGCATTTTCCACATACAAGTAATAAAAGAGACAGAACACAAACTTCTCTATCATCCATCTGTATCATTGTCTATATGCTGCGCAATCATGTTTTTATCTATTGACTAATTGAATTCAGAAATCACACGCAGAGTGCAGGCCTACAACTGTAGGTTGTTTTTTTTTTCTCTCTTAACAGAAAGCAGAATATTGTAAAACACATGTAATTCCCACGACCAGAATGGATGGAACGCGAATAAAACTCATGAGCAGGAGAAATTTATACAGCGAAACAATTGAATGAAGAGCATGGAATTCAGGCACCGGTGAAACAAACCAAGACTAAGGTAATTCTGGACGAACTGCACACATTTCTTTTTCTTTTTTTTAACAAACAAAGACAAATAGAATATATATATAATTGTTGTTCAAAACAAGTTCAATATTACATTATCCAAATGAATGGGGTAAACAGCGATTGCTGGACGGAACCAACCCTAGTCAAGGGTTTGACATTAAAGAAACCCTCGAACCTAACAAAAGAGCAAGACCAGGAGGAATTACAAACTGGAAATTGAAAACCGAAGTATTCCCAAGCCGTGAAACGACTTAGACCACATACATCAACCGAATAGCTAGCAACAACCACCATATAATTACAAATCCTAATTACAATTTGAGAAGAATGTGATGACAGAGCCTACCGGTGAAGCATTGTAGGGTTTGAAAACCAAAACACTGAAATCATCAATGTCCAAGGTCGAACCCTCGACCTGTACAGAAGAACGAGCCAAAGTTAACATACCTTACAAAACAGTGACTGAACAATGATATAATATAAGCAAGGAGAGAGTATAACTTACCTGGGAGCACGACAGTACAAAGACCTTCATGAAATAGAGCCACAGAATACAAATGAAGCTTGAGACAAGAGGAGTGGATGTTGGTTAGCTTCTAAACCAGAAGAGGGCAGCGATAAAACAAGGAGGGACAAGTTACCTGAAGGTGAAGTCGAACGAGCCCTCGTGCCTGAACCCTGTGCACACAGGAACTGGAAATATAAAACAACTTTAGCACGATAACCGCAGCAACAAACATTGCCAACAGCAGGAAAGAATAACTGATAGCCCAAGAAACCAAACCAGACATCGATTCCAAGTAATAGCAGAGAAGATAACTCACTGTGCAGAAGAACACAAGTGAACTCACCTCCAGAGCCAAAGTAGTTTCATGCAGTAAGGTAATTTGTTGCCAATAGCACAGGCAAGTTAGGAAGCCATTATAAGTTCATAGCCAAGACCAAAACAAAATTTTCCATAACAACCAGGACCGGACAAAGCATTTCGACATAAACCCTCACAGAGCTCCCACAACAGAGCAAATTCAAAACAATGACCGGAAGACCCAAAGGTTTTGTGTAGAAGACCAAGCAGGAAAACAGGGATCGAGGCCAGGGTACAGGGCAAGTTCGCATTTATGAGCCACATTAAATGATTATGACTACCAAAAAAATATCCATTAATCATATGTGTAATCAAATGCCAAATCAACTACCGAATCCGCAAAACATCATTAGCACCGGACATATTTTTATCAAGAGTTACATTGGAGTGTGGGCTAGGTCCCATCACTCTTATTACACATTGGTACAATCCTTTTTACCATTTGTCTCATTGAATCGATCGAGATCGAGTTTTTTTCCACATGTAGTGTGAGAATTTCTCCAGACAATATAAGTTGTATGCAATTTACAATTTTCTAGAAAATCGTTAGACTACGCAAAAAACACTACATGATTGCTACTTTTGTGCCATAACTGAATAAGGAATTCTAGAAAAACATATATTAGCAAACATAATACATGGGAGTGAATTTCTTTTTGCTGCTATAGCCTTGAACTATTAATTCATTATTTTTATGTCTATATATGAAGGATATTACTATCTATCATTGTGTTTACTCAAATTCATGCCAAGCATATTGACATTGTTATAACTCATGGTGGCACTAAGCCTTATGGCCTCGGCCTTATGACCTTGGCCTTCTATGGAGCATATATCTAACACATATCAAATGAAATGTTTTATGATAATTTGATATACCCTCAACTTGGTTTTCACATCGGGTCCTTCTCATGCCTTATATCATTTGAATTGTTGAATTGGGTTGTTTTGACTATAATCACATTACATGGTGTTGTTTGGAAAATTATGTTGCCACGAAGCATGTTATTCTATTGTTACACTTGCATGCAACTTGAGAAGTGGTGTCCCATTGTTTCCCTTCATGGCATTTTATACTAGTTGTCCTGATGAATGATCAAGATCTACTCATACATGATCAAGATCTACTCATACAAATCAATGGTAGGGATTGAATGGATAGTGGTTAGGGTGGCCGCCCTGCCCTTGTATTGTTGTTGGCCCTCATGCACTTTCAATATTCTAGAAGAAAGCTTCTTTGCAAGGGTTTTTGTTTTGTGCTTCCACTTAGGGGTATTACTTTCAAGAAAATAGTCAAAACCTCATATACTCTCAATCACAAGCCTCTAAAACTATGCAAGGACTCATTGATTTACTCAATTCTCTCAGTGTCTTTACCCTCTTGTAATTTTTGGTGGCCTTCTCCTTGTAGTTTATGATTGGTTTCTTTGGTTATTACATGGTTTTTTTATTCCTTGCATATGGTAAGATATTTATAACTTATTCATGCTGATTGCAGTCTCATGACTTTGCATGCATAATGGTTTGCTCAATTCAAAACCAAACAAGATCCAAGGCTACAAGATTTCATCTCCACTTATTATGTATTCAAATAAATTTTTGGAAAGGGTGAAATGACCTCTGCCATATAAATATATTTTTAATTTTCTTTTGTTTCTGAATGAATAATGTGTAGTCGGTCACAACATTCCTTTAGGGTTTGAATTTTGGAAAGTTTGACTTCCCAAGTTCTGTTTTTTGCTTGGGTTTGTAGGTAAGAATGGCAGTCACGCCTGGCCTATCCCTCGCAGGTATAAGGGTAAAACCCCATTCTACAATACTTTTGTATTTTTACATAAGTTCATTTAGAAAATTTATTCCTCAGTACCGCCTCACTGATATTTTTGTTTTTCTAAGTCATGTGGCAGGTATCGTTTTTCTCTAGTGCGGTTACGATATCGAGAGGGAGGGTTTCGAATCCAAGCAACTTGTTCTTATTAAACTTGTTTTTTGTTTGGATCTACATTGGGGTTAATATAATCTAGTGTCATGGACCTCATAGTTGTATTATTTTAAAAAACCCTAACTCTAGTAGAGTTGGGTCTGATTTCATTGCCCTCCACTCTTTCCATTTGTAATAAGTAAACATTGTTGATTTGTAAATTTAAGTGATAGGTTTTGGGCCTATATTGAACTTTTTTCATGCAAGAATAACTATTAGGTCTGAACCAAGTTATGGTTTAATTTTAATAATTTAGATGTTTAAGTAACCATTTCTCACCCAAAAATTAAATTTACAATTATTTTAAAATTCACACAACTCTTTTATATATATAATTAGAATTTAATTTTAAAAATATTAATACAACATAACAAATAATCAAATTTTATAGTACTTTCAAATTATTACCCATCTAAATCTTTGATACTTCTCATATTTTTATTAATTCTGAATTAATACACATGCATTTGGTTAAAATCTAAATATTTCAAGCCTTTCAATTTTTATTAATTCAATTTACATGACTACAAATAGATGCGCTTCGTGCATTTCGATTTTTTTAGTAAAAGAAATTTAGGTTTTTGGGTAAGATTTAAAAATAAATGAATAAATTTAAATATATAAAAAGTGGTAAATTGAAATTATAAATTAAGAGTTTTTGTAAAGTTTTTAATTATTTAAAATTTAATTAAAAATGTCTGAATCATAAATTTTAATAATTGACATTACAGCATCTAATTTTATTTTTTCTTTAAAGTCATCCTTTTATATCTTAAAAATATAATTTAAATAATAAGAAGCTACAATTTCATCTATAATCTGTTATCATATTTTAATAATTTAAAAACATCATGATAAATAAAAAACTATTTTTTTATTTATTCTATTGGATTGGAAAAGGTTATCAATTTTAAAGTAAATATTTGGTCAACAATATTCTAACAATGTAGTGGTAACTGATAGAGATTGTAGATTCGGGGAATCTCTTAGAATTCAATGAGCAACTATGTCAGCTAATTGACTTTATTGTTACCGTACAATCAAGATAAGAATAGCCGTTTTATAGTAATCAATTTTAACGTGTCCATGGACAATTCTACTTCACACATAAACGATGGCTGGATTTATTGGTCTTCAGAGGCCAATAGTATCAATATAGGTCTTGCAATTAATTTATAGTATCAATATAGGTCTTGCAATTAATTTAATGCATTACAAAAATTACAGAAGCAGCGCTTCTTATTTAATGTAAAATCTTTGCTTCCCAGCAACACGGACACTATCAATGGATTTACAAGAGCTGTGAAACCCCTTCTTTTAGAAATACTTGAGAGATGATTGCGTAAGACTTCTGAGTAAGATGAATTGAATCAAAGAATACATATTTTGAAGCATCAATACATGTAAACGGTGTGGCCTCGTTGCACAGATACCCGAATTCGATGGTACCAGTGCCACAGCAAGCTTTTCCCGTTACTTCAAACCCTGCAAATTAACACAGTCAAATTAAATGTGAATATGAAATAGTGAACATTATATAAATATGGTGTATGGTGTTTGTTTGGGGTATTTTTAAATTTTGAGTCGTCAAACTATTTTATTAATCAATATAATTTTAAAGGGTATATATAATAAATTTAATAAAAAATGATTGAAAAATAATTAACACAAATAACAAATATTTTAAATATTTATATAAGTATTTTAAAAATTATTTAATTTTTTCCCCTAATCTATATTAGTATTATTAATTACATAATTGAAATACATGAAAATTGAAATTAATTACCTCAATTAATTTCGTACACCAACCTCCTTAATAGAAAATTGCAACATAAGGAAAGAATATAGCTTCACTATACCTACCATATTTAGCTGGATCTTTTATGGCGTCTAAGACAATGTCGTAATATTTGAGAGAAACAATTTTGAGCCCAGGAAGCTTAGCTTTCAGTCCATCAATGCTCGATATGAGTTTTTCATTAAATTCAGCGGCCGCCTCGTTCACTTTCTCTGCGCACTCTCCTCCTACTTTGATATGCAGAGATTTTTCAAAGGGTAGACAACCTAAAGGAGGTAGGTTTATTATCCCAATCCTACGCACATCCAAACTGTACAGATCCTGCAACAATAATTGAGATACATATATATATATTAAATATTTGTTGACAATTTCTTAGGTTAAATAAAGTTGAGTGAGAATATTCAAACCTCAATATATCCAGATAATGTGCGCAATAGAAAATCTACGTATTGGGAAACTGTAAAGTGCGATGGGCGAATTGGTTCTAGAAAATAATTTGCAATGAAGTCGTTTGTGCCAATGCTGATAAACGCCACTGCGGTATTCAACAGCATGGAAGCCTTCTCTATACCTCCAACCAGCGTGGCCACCCGAGTTCGATATTCCTTGAAATATTCGATTTCTTTCCACATTGGAATCACCGACTGCCAAATTCAGGTCGTCCAGTAATAATTAGCCAGTTTCGACATCTACTATCTCGTCCACTAAAATAATAGCAAATCTAGTAATATGATAGAATACAGAATATTTGAATGACAATTTCTCATATAATCTACTGGATTTAGTAATTGATTTAGAAAATTTAGTTTGAATGTTTAGAAAATTAGTTCATTTAAATTGTTTGGATAATAGTTCGAAACACATCCCCAATTAATATTTTTATGTGACAAATCTAGAAAACAGATATATAAATGATTAACTTTACTCACGTAAACTTACATTAAGAAATCTTTTACAAATATACAAAACATGGACACCCAAATATTAGTGCAAACAATTTCATTTCATTTAATTTGATGATGAAGGTTTTATTGTGAGTGAGTGGATATAGAGGATAGGTGGTCATTATTTACTAAAGTGGCAGCGGTGAGATTGTCTAATCCGGTCCCTGATGAGGAGAAACTGACGCCTGTGATCAAGTCTTGTTCTTGAAGGTTCGGATCAAGATATGCTGGCAGCAGCTCTTTGGTGCCAAGCCCTGCAACTATATATTCATTTGAACACCAAAACAACGTAAAATTTAGATATCTGTAACAATAAAAAATAATTAGCCGTCTGCCCAATTAATTAGTAACATTTTGCTTACCCAAATAGTCTGGAAGAATTTTTCCATCGGAGAATCTCCCCGTGGGATTGCCTCCCACGAAATTTCTTCCATAGGGAGGGAAATTACTCTTGATTAACGTCGGAATGTGGTTGTTGTTTCCGGGATCTCCATAAGAGTCTCCGAAAAACAAAACTGCTCCAGCATTCTGTGCCTCAGCGTAAACCCCGAGCAAGAATGTCTGAAACGCAAATGCCCACAGCGACGATCGAAATGCAGACATGGCGATGGCGTTCAAACAAATAATTTAACGCAGTCACACAACTCTGTCAGGCACAGAGGCACTGGTGATGGCAGCCGGCAGCGGTGATGTTGATTATATAATGTGTACCACGTGAAATCGTGCAATGTGAGGCACCACACAAACCACATGCAACGGATGCGTGGCACTGTGGAATTCAATATTAAAGATCGCATTGGTGATCACGGATTGCAGCCTCAACTACAAAATAATGCCTTTCGCAATCTCCATTAATTTCCGTGTGAAGGTTACACCCAACTTCGAAAATCATTATGGCACGTTAGAACTTAACAATCCAATAATTGATTTCATTTTTGTGACTAAATTTTATAAAAGATCTATTTTCTTTTTTTAACAATGAACTCTCACTTTCAATTCCTCTCCACAAAACAGAATATTATAATAATAATAATTAAATCATTTCCCTTTATAAATTATGTAATTTTAATTTTAATTAAAAATTGAAAATTATAACGAAATTTTAATTAACCTTAAATAATCCAATTGAAGAAGCATCAAATATCCATTTAACAATGAATAACGTTATGCCATCTGGTGGCCAAGGATGTTCGAATAAGTGCATCACGAAGAGATCGTAGAAGTCATCCGTTTCTGTACACTTATTTGGCATAGATGGTTTATCTTTTCATTTATACACACATTAAGTTATTTTACTTATTTGTTTTAGTGGATATTATAATTTGATATTACAATTATTTTTCTCTTTCAAATATGTTAAAATTATAGTGAGCTCCAGAAGCTTCTTTTCAAGTTTTTTTAGGATAAGAATAAAATTTTAAATTAAAATAAATAATTTGTTTCTTCAGGTCCCATAGACTATTGTTTGGTGTCAGCCTACATCATCATCATGAATAACAAATCTATTAAATCAAATACAGTTTAAAAAATATGAGAGTTCCATAATCTAATTTCGAATATTTCAAATATCAAGAATCAAATTCTTAAAAATAAAAATGGTAAATTCAATTAAAAGTGGTAGTGAATATTTTTTAAATTTGAACCAAAATACAATTTAAAAAATATAAAAATATTATAATCTAATTTCAAATATCATGGATCAAGGAAAAATTGGTAAATGCACGAGTCGTTGAAAACCTAACAGGATTTTGAAAAGATAAAGCGGCGACCTCGCTTCCGTTGGTGCATTGCATTTGTAAAACTGTTACGCCAAGAGTAAGTTGTATCAAAAAAAAAAAATTAATCAATAAAAATCGGAAAAAATTATCTTTATATTAATCTGATGGAACTTTTAATCTTTTCATTTATGTAAGTTTAACTATTCTTCATACTTCGTTTTTGTGATTAATGAAATATATATATATATAATCTAAAAAAAATAAAAAAAAAATAAATTAAATATATTTAAATTTTAAAGTAATTGAACATTGAAAAAAAGACTATAAAATATTTTTATTTTTGGAATTTAATAGTGGTTTTCATTTTTTTTAATATTACCTATTTACATAATTATTATAGACTTTTAGAGGATAACTTACATGCTATCTTTGTGTTTATGTTTGTATGATTTGATAATTTACATAATTATTATAGACTTTTAGAGGATAAGTTACATGCTATCTTTGTGTTTATGTTTGTATGATTTGATATTAATTAGTTTTCTTTTAGTATTAAATCTTGGCCTATGGTTAATTTCATATATTATTTATATGCTTATTACACATTGGCTCAATCTTTTTTACCATTTATATCATTGAATCAATTGAGTTTTTTTTCCTCAAGTAATGTGATATTTCCTCCATATGCAATTTACAATGTGCTAGAAAATCATTAGACTATGCACATAGCTCTAAACCATTGCTACTTTTGTCCTATAACTAGATAAAGAAGTTTTGGAAAAACATATCTTATCCCATGTAATACATGGGAAGGAATTTCCTTTTTGTACTATAGCCTTAACTATTAATTCATTATTTTTATGTCTACATCTAAAGGATATTAGATATCATGTTGCTTATTCCAGTTCATGACAAGCGAATTGACATTGTTATAACTCATGGTGGCGCTAGGCCTTCCAACATTGGCCTTCCTTGGAGCATATATGTAACGTGTATCAAATGCAATGTTTTACGATAATTGTATGCCCTTGACTTATTTTTCATATTGTGTCCTTTTCATGCATTTTATTGTTTGAATTGTTTCATTGGGTCGTCAATACTATAATCACACTAAATGGTGTTGTTTGGGTTATTATGTTGCCACCGCACACGTTATCCTATTGTTGCACTAAATGGTGTTGTTTGGGTTATTATGTTGCCACCGCACACGTTATCCTATTGTTGTTGCATTTGCACGCAACTCGAGAAGTGGTGTCTAGTTATTTCACTTCGTGGAATTTTATATTAGCTGCAATGATGAATGGTGAATATCTACTCGTACAAATTGATAGTAGGGATTGAATGTGTAGTAGTTAGGGTAACCACCCTACACTTGTCCTGTCACTGACCCTCGTGGAATTTTATATTAGCTGTAATGATAAATGTTGAATATCTACTCGTACAAATTGATGTTAGGGATTGAATGTGTAGTAGTTAGGGTAACCACCCTACAGTTGTCCTGTTACCGACCTTCATTCGCTCTGAAGCTTCTCGAAGAAAGTTGATCTACAAGGGTTTCGGTTTCCTACTCCCACTAAGGGGTTTCCTTTGGAGAAAACAATCGAAATCTCTTGTACTCTCAATAACAATTCTCTAAAAATATGCTAGGACTCCTTGAAATAGTCGATTATGTTGGTGTCTTTACCCTTTGGTAATTTATGGTGGCCTTCTACCTCTAGTTTATGATTGGCTTCTCAGTTTTCACAAGCTTTTCTTTTTCCTTTCATACTACAAGAGATTCTAACTTACTCATGCCAATGTTATGAAGGCAGTCTTAGGACTTCGCTTGCACAAGGGTTTTTTGAATTTGGCTATAAGATTTCGGTTCCACTTCTTCTGTATTCAAATAGCTCATTGGAAAAGGTGAGATGACCTCTATCATATATATTCTTTTTTTTTTTTTTTAATTTTTTTGGTATCGATACTGTCCATTGGGTCACAAATTTCCTCCAAGGTCCGAGTTTTGGAAATTTTGACTTCCTAAGCTCTGTTTTTGCTTGGGTTTGCACGTAAGAATGACAGTCACACTTAGCATATCCCTTTTAGGTATAAGGATTAAGCCCCCACACTACAATACTTTGGTATTTTTACATAATTCCATTTAGTTAAGATACCTCTCGGTACCATCCCTCTCATATTATCTTATTTTGGTCATGTGGGAGGTATGGTTTTTCTCTTGTGCGGTTACGATATGGAGAAAGAGGGTTTCGACTCCAACTAATAGGTTCTTACAAAACTACTTCTTTTTGGCTCCAAGTTGGGATTAATATAATCCCGTGTCATGGAGCCTACCGCTATATTTATATATAAAACCGTAACTCTATTGGAGTTTGATCTGGTTCTTTCTCCCTCCAATCTTTCAATTTGTACCATGTAGACTGTTGATTTATAAATTTAAGTATAAGTTGCGGGCTTGTATTGCATTTTTTTCATGCATGAAGGACTGTTTTTTTCGAACCAAATTATTTTTGTACTTCGTTGCTCAACAAATTCTTTAATGTATAATCTATGTTCTTTTCTTTTGTTCCAAAAAAAAGTCTTGTATGCCAATTACATTGATCTGGTTCTTTTTCCCTCCAATCTTTCAATTTGTAATATGTAGACTCTCGATCTATAAATTTAAGTGATAGGTTGTTGGCTTGTATTGCATTTTTTCATGCATGGAAGACTATTTTTTTCGAACCAAATTATTTTTGTACTTAGTTGCTCAACGAATTCTTTAATCTATGTTCTTTTCTTTTGTTCCAAAAGAAGTCTTGTATGCCAATTACACTGTAATATAGTTACATTTACTATGGTTTTATTATGACCTCTCGTCTCCATTTTCGAGTGATTCTCAAAGCTAGATGTATCATAGATATGTTTCGGTGTAAGAGTATTAGTGCCAGGACCCCAACAATCAGTTTGTTGTAAGGGTTTTATTTTCCTTTCTATTCTCGTATGCGTTGTTATATGGTTTCTTTTATATAACAAATAACTCTTTTCTTCTTCCTTTGATGGTGTTTATTTTCTCTACCCTAACAAGCATTTTTTAACATTTATACATAAAGTTACAACACTGTGGTTGTGGTTGACTGTGAGGTCCTTTTGTCTACTATGTTATATTTATATTAAAACATATATGTAATCTTCTTTTTATTTTACATAATATCTTTATTTTATAGTAATATACTTTAGTCTGGATAAACTTTTAGAGTATTTTTGTAATGGAGAGCCCCTATCATTTCTCTAGGCCTTATCCTCTTCATTCACCACTGAAATTTTTGCTATGGAGTTTTCTCCTATAACTTTCTTTCTAACCTCTATAGCACTTATTTATCTCTAGGAGTATATATATAATATATATATATATATATATATATATATATATATATATATATATACTTCGATAGATAAATAAGTAAAGTTGTAGGAGAACTCCTGAATGAAGAGGATAAGGCCTAAAGACTCTCCATTACAAAGATTATATAAGTATATCTAGACTAACGTCTAAGTCTACAACTATATGTGTATAGATGTGTTAGAATAAAACAATCATATAGAATAAAATGTTTTAGTGTGGGTTACAATTATATGTGTATAGACTTATCTGAGAATAAAACAATCATATAGAATAAAAAACAATCATATAGAAGAAAATGTTTTGTATGGACTGACTATGTAATTTGTAGAAAATATATGTACTTGAGTAGAAACATAAGTTGTTATGTGAAGAAAATAGTTATAAAATATTGGTTGAGCTAACTATGACATTTTACATGATAGGAATGGACAAGCAAGAAAAGAGAACAAATACTTCTAGGATAGAGAACTATAATACTAATAATTGGTGTTTATTTCAAGTATCAAATAGTGTTTATTGCAAGAATCAAATAGTGTTTAAGCTGTAATGAATGTTTTGCTAGAACTATTCCTATATAGGAAATAGACTTATATTGTATATGGATATGTATGTACATATAGTAATACATATACACTATAAGTCTCCCAGATATTTTGATTTTCACAAATTCCACATCATGGCATTTATCTCCAGCCATAAAATATATTTTGTTATGACAATCTCTCTTTATTTTCTTTTTCTCCTAGAGGAACTAACAAAAGGAGGATTTATCGCTTTTATTTGTGTCTTTCTAGGCACAACCAACTCAAATGGTTTTCCTGATAATGAGGGCTAATCTCTCATGTTAGCCTTTTACTTTTATATGAGAACATTAACAACTTAATATAATTTCATAATTTCATTTTTACCAAATAATATTTATATTATAATATTCATCACATGTTAATTTTTTTTTTAATCAAAATTTAAATAAAATAAGTTATATAGTAGTTTCCTTGTTTGTTTTACAATCCCCCCCTCTAAAAAAACATCCTCCTTGGTCTAATTTCATCATTGGGAAAGAGTTTCTCATATCATATTCTAATTCCCACTTAGCTTCCTTAGGTCCAATTGCTTCCATTGCACTTTAACTTCGGAAATGGATTGATGGTCCAAAGTGCTTCCATTTCACTTTAACATAGGCAATGGCTGGATTCAAGAGTATAATCTCCCTCTGGTCCAAGATTTTTTGTGGTTCAACTTGGAATTCTCCTTCTAGTTTGACGTGTACCACATGCCAATCAATTACTTGACATGGATCATATACACTCTTTTTTAACAAATATACATAAAAAAATATTATAAACTTTAACATGTGTTGGTAATGCTAGTTGATAAGCCAAAATATCAAAAGGTCCACAAAATTGTGGAGCTAGTTTAGGAAAATTTCCCAACTTTAGGGAGCTCTTCTTTGGTTTTATTTTTGACATAGAAAAATTCTCCCACATTGAATTATTTATGTCTTCTTTTTAGGTCATTGTAACTCTTCTCCCTATCTTGGGAAGCCTTGAAATTCTTCCACATATTTTTTTATCATTTCCTCCATTTCTTGCAATTAGTCTAGTCCTAACATAAGTCTATATTCTAGTTTGCACCAATTCAAGGGAACATGACATCTTCTTTCATCCAAGGCTTCAAAGAGACTCATCTTAAGTGAGGAAAAATACCCATTATCGTAGGAAAATTCCAATAGGTGTAGGTAATCTTCCCACTTAGTGGGTTGGTTCATGACTTGCATGTGAAACATGACTTCCAACACCTAATTAACTCTTTCTATTTGTCCATTTGTTTGCAAATGTTATGTAGTACTCAATTTTAACTGTGTTCCTAATCTAACAAACAAATATTTCCAAAAGTTTGATGTTAACTTTGGATCCTTATCTAATATTACTGTCTTTGATATTCTGCTACATGTGCAACCTTATAAATGGACTATATAAGAATACGGTGAGTAACCTTGGTTAGTTTTTCCATCACTACCATATTAGATTTATGTTGTTTTCTTATTTTGTGTAAACTGGTAATAATGACTAAGGATATCACCTCCCATTTCCACTCTGGGTTTGGTAGGCGATTCAACAATCCTACTAGAAGTCAGTTCTCTGCTTTCACCAGTTGAATTTCCTGACACTTTGTTAGGTATTCGAGTCTACATCCTCCATTTTCATTCGAGGCCACTAAAAATCTTTTTTAATTGCAAAAGCCATTTTGCTGGTATCTTGGGTATGTTGTATATGGTTTTTTGTGGTATTCATCCATAAATAATTGTCTAATTTCACACTGATTTCGAATGTATATCTTGTTTATGTATGACAACAATCCATTTTTGTTAATTCCATATTCTAAATGCCTTCCTTGCATAGTTTCATTTCTCATCTTGTCATAAATCATTTTATAATTTTGATCACTTATTGTTGTCCTTTTTACTTTTTCATAAATATATGTTTTGATTTTACTCACTCCTATTTAACACAAGGATCTTGAATACCTGCTTAAAGAGTCAACCACCCTATTCTCCTTCCGTTTGATATGATTTTTGTCAAAATCGTATTTGCTCAAGGATGCCATCCACCTAGCCTACATGGTACTTAGGTCAAGTTGGTTGAAAAATTATTTCAAACCAATCTGGTATGTTAATAGTGTAAATCTCTTACCCATTAGATAGTTACTCCACATTTTAAGGGCATGTATAACAAATGCTAACTCCAAGTCATAAAAACACTTTTTTTTTCATGCACCTTTAATTTGTGGGACTAATATGCTATCGTATGTCCTCCTTGCATCAATACTGCCCTTATCCCTTCCAAACTTGCATCAACACACACAAAAAGTTATTTACGTGGGTATGCTATTTGTAAGATGGGTTCCACGATCAACAAGTGTTTTAGTCTCTCAAAGTTGTTATCCTCGCATATTTGAATCCATTCTAACTTTACTCCATTCTTCTACAAGGAAGTTATGGGGTGTGATATTCTTGAAAATCATTATATAAATTTGTGGTAATATCCAGTTATTCCAATGAATGATCTTATTTCTTCCATGTGCTTTAGGACTAGTGAGTCAAATATAGATTTTACCTTCTCTGGGTCCACAATTATGATGTCTTTGGATATAACATGACCAATATATTATATTTTTTCTTGGTAGAATTTGCACTTACTGATTTTTGGATATAACAGATGGTATCAAAATGTTTGCAACACTATTTTCAAGTGTTGTTTGTGCTCTTCTAACGCCTTAGAGTATACCAGTATGTCATCTAAAAAAGTCAACACAAACGTATCCAAAAAATTGTTGAACACGCTATTCATTAAACACAAAAATGTAACAGTTGCATTTGTGCGCCCGAAGGGTAAAACTATAATTCTTAATGCTTGTATCACATTTGAAAAGATTTATTGGGAATGATTTCTTCATTATTTCTCTACTAGTGATATTTATATCTAAGGTCTACTTTTGAAAATATCAACGCTCCTTTGACTTAATTAAATAAGTCATCAATCTTCGGAAGAGGATACTTGTTTTTAATAGTCTACTGATGCACCCCATGGTGACAAACTAGGTTTTATGTATCTCCTATTAAGCATTTTTTTCATTTGCAGTTTTATTTCAGTAAATTGTAACATACTCATTTGATATAGGGCCTTCAATACAAAAGTTACTCCAGATATCAACTCTATGGAGAAATATATGTCTTTTTGGTGGCAGTACAAAAATGTCATCTGGAGACACGTATGGGTAATCTTGAATAACCTCCAATTTAACCACATATTTACCCACGTTGTTTTTTGTTTGATTCTCAACATGGATGGAAATGGAAAAACATTGCCACCCCTTCCTTGCAGCTATTTTTAATTTTACATGTCACATAAAGATAGGTTGTGTATACCTTTGATGACTTACACTTCTCCATTTCCCACTGTACATGTAACAATTTTACTTAAACAATCCATAACTCATAGGTGTCCCTCTAACCAATCCATCCCTATCAACATGTCATAGCTGTGTAAGGGTGATATGTTCAAATTTACAGTGCCATGAATTCCCTTAAAGGTCAATAGGAAATTCTTTACCTAGTTTCTCACCTCCCTTTCTATTCCTCTGTCTAGCTAAACAAACCAGAAATTTCTTTATTTTTCACATTTAAGCTTAAATTTTTCTACTACCTTAGTGCTAACGTAACTTAGAATAGCATCAAGATCTATCAATACAATTTGTTTTTGGTTAGAAATGGTAACTTCAAGTTCCACGGATTGGTTCCCTACTTGACATCCTTATAGCATTACATTAATGCATGGCATGCTCCTAGTTACATCATTGAATGTAGAAGCCTAATGTAAATTCTATAAATTTTGTATAGTTTTGTTAGTGTAAGGGAAATTCCTCAATAAATGGGGTTCTCCCCAACCTCAACATATCAGAGATTCCTTGTCCTCACTGTTGCCTCCTTTATTAACTTTTGTTTGCTTGGTCCTAACATGGGACTGATTTTGTGCCTTGGCTATTTGATTACCATTATTGTTCTATTTTCCTCTCTGGTTACTCCTCCCAAACTATTTAGACACTCCAGGTTTCCCATGCTTTATTCATTGGCGAATTTTGTCTTTTTTCATATCTAACCAAGGCTTCTGAATTTAACTTCTTTGTTTGGACTATTGATAATAATTCAGGTGTCTTTGATTACTTCATCCATAGTCTTTGGATTATCATACTCAACCCTTTCCTTAAAATAAATGGGGAGGAAATGCAGAAAGCATTATACTTTTTCCTTTTCATCCTTATTATAGGGCATGTAGAATAATAAATAGGTAAACTTTGTTACCAATTAATCCATTGACATTTGTTCAATTTTACATCATGGAATTCCTTTGCTATGTCATCAAAGTAACTCTCACTTAAATAATTCCATTTGAACAACTTTTGAAACTATTCCCAGTCAACCTCTTTTCCTTCTAGATTGTGTACTGTTCTCATTTCCTCCCACCATAATGAGGCTTTCCCCATAACTTATATGTGGAAAAGTTTGCCCTTTTTTCCTATGAGTAATCGTATACTTGGAAATATCTATTAATATTCAATAACCATGCTTCAATTGCTTCCCTTTTTTCCCTATCAAAAGTTGGGGGTATGATTTTTTGAAATTCTTCATGAATCTCTATCTTTGGCTTCTTCCCTTCCTTCACCTACATTTTGGAGGAGCTATGCTCCTTTTCTTCAACAATTTTCTTCTCTTTTGTTTCTTCTACTTCCTTTGCAGACTTACATTCAAAAATTTCCCCTCGATTTTCTTCATCCCTTATTGTTTTGACAAATTGTCCCTATTCTACATTGATTTCTTCATCCCTTATTGTTTTGAAAAATTGTCCCTATTCTACATTGATTTTAAGTATTTTCTTGTTCCCTACATGCAAAATTATTAGCTTAGTTTGCAAATTTCTCATCATATCCAATAGTTCTATATTAAGATTTTGTGCTTTCTATCATACGTGTACATAGATTTTCTCCTCTAACACAACTTGTAACATCTTTCCAATATGTGTACCCTATAGTTCATCCATTTCTCTTAAGCCATGCAAATCATTTACCACTCGCTCTCTCTTATTTTTGTAAATCCGCGATCATTCAATATTTAGCTAGAAGATAGTCAACTAAAACGCTACAATTTTGCAACCTGGGCTTACCACGTGTAGAATCTCTCACTTCAAAAGATAAATTATCACGATAAATTCCATAAATAAATACAATGAATTTCCTTTTTTAACAGGCCATATTTACATGCCTCTTTCATGCAGGAGCATCCAGCTAAGGCACCATGACCGGGTCTTGGTCTATGCCAGGTTGGAAAGTTAAGTTAACATTTTGTTTGTCTTATCTATTTAGTTTGTCAGAGTAGGAGGTAGGGTTTTATTTTTATCTTAATCTTTATATTAGTCAAAGGTAGTTTGGTCGGTTAGGGTTATTTACTTGTCTGACTTTAATAAACAATCGATTAATAATTGTTCTATCATTTTAAGAGAAAAAGACAAATGTGTCCACATGTAAAATCTTATCATGTAAACAGAACTGAATACTTAGTAGTTATGTAGCTATATAGTCTACAACCAAAAGTAACTACACAGTTTCATTAACTGTAGACAAAGCCTATAAATGTAACAATGAAAATCATGAAAAAGGTTCAGCATTTTCCATATACAAGTAATAAAAGAGACAGAATGTAAATTTCTCTATCATCCATCTGTATCATTGTCTACATGCTGTGCAATCATGTTTTTATCTATTGACTAATTGAATTCATAAATCACAAGCATAGTGCAGGCCTACAACTGTAGGTTTCTTCTTTTTTTCTCTCTCTTAACAGAAAGCAGATAACTGTAAAACACATGTAATTCCCATGACCAAAACAGATGGCATGCGAATAAAACTCACGACCACAAGAAAGTTATATAGCGAAACAATTGATTGAAGAGCACGGAATCCAGACACCAGTGAAACAAACCAAGACATAGGCAATTCTGGACAAATTGTCACACATTTTTTTTTTTAACAAACAGAGAGAGATAGAATATATATATATCACTACTATTCAATACAAGTTCAATATTACATTATCCAAACGAATGGAGTAAACATCGATTGCTGCACAGAACCAACCCTAGTCAAGGGTTTGACATTAAAGAAACCCTCGAACCTAACGAGAGCAAGACTAGGAGGAATTAAAAACTGGAAATTGAAACCGAAGTCTGCCCAAGTCATGAAATGACTTAGACCACAAACAACAACTGAATAGCGAGGAGCAACCACCATAGAATTACAAATCCTAATTAAAATTCGAGAAGATTGTGGTGACACAGCCTACCGGCGAAGCATTGTAGGGTTTGAAAACCAAAACACTGAAATCATCCATGTCTAAGGTCGAACCCTCGACCTGTATAGCAAAAACAGCCAAAGTTAACATACCTTAAAAAATAGTGACTAAACAGTGATATAATATAAGCAAGGAGAGAGTATAACTTACCTGGGAGCACAACAGTACAAAGACCCTCATGAAATAGAGCCACAAAATACAAAAGAAGCCTGAGAAAAGAGGACCGGATGTCGGTTAGCTTCTAAACTAGAAGAGGGCATAGATAAAACAAGGAGGGACAAGTTACCTGAAGGTGAAGCCAAACGAGCCCTCGTGCCTGAACCCTATGCACACAAGAACCGAAAATATAAAACAACTTTAGCACGATAACCGCAGCAAGGAACATTGCAACCAACAAGAAATAATAACCGGTAGCCCAAGAAACCAAACTAGACATCGATTCCAAGTAACAGCAAAGAAGATAACTCACTGTGCAGAAGAATACAAGAAAACTCACCTCTAGAGACAAAGCAGTTTCATGCTGTAAGGTAATTCATTGCCAATAGCACAGGCAAGTCACGAAACCATTATACGTTCATAAGCAAGACCGAAATAGAGTTTTCCATAAGAACCGAGACCGTATAGAGAATTTTGACAAAAACCCTCGCATAACTCCCACAGCAGAGCATACCGAACAATGACTGAAAGACCCAAAGGTTTTGTGTAGAAGACCAAGCTAGAAAACAAGGATCGAGGCCAGGGTACAGGGAAGGTTCACATTTACGAGCCACATTAAATGATTGCAACTACCAATAAAAATATCCATTAATCATATCTGTAATCAAACGCCAAATCAACTACCGAATCCGCAAAAAATCATTAGCACCGGACAAATTTTTATCAAGAGTTACGTTGGAGTGTGGGCTGGGTTCCATCATAGTGGTATCAGAGCAATTTTCTTTTTGTTTTAAGGTCAGTTAGAGAAATGGAGGTAGGAAGGCGAGGTCGTGGCAGAGGTGCTCAAAGGATAGCATAGGAAGGGCAGAGAGAGGATATTTTGATTCTTACTGCCCATTTTGAGGCAGTAGAGGCAGGGAGAAGAAGAGACCCAGAGGTAGGCGATGACAGCAAAGAGGAAGCTAAAGCGACAACAGATGGATCGGACGAAGAGGGCCCATAAATGAGGCTATTGAGATCTGTTTTAGTGGCAAGCAGTAAACCCAAACAAGAACTCCCAAATAATGATGGAAACTTGTCCATAGAGGTTCTATTAGACTGGACCAGCGAGCTGGATAAATATGTTGAGTGTGAGGAGGTCAGTGAATACCACAGAGTTAATTTCGCTATGACGAAGTTGAAGGGACACGCAGCGCTGTGGTGGGATAGTGTCCAAACAGAGAGAAGGAGATTGAACAAGTTGCCGATCAAAACCTAGTCAAGGATGGTGGCCAAGTTGAAGGGTAGATTCCTACCAAAAGATTATTAGATTGCACTACACAAGCAAGTGCAAAATATGAAACAGAAAGGAATGACGGTGAGGGAGTACATTGAGGAATTTTATCGAGTGAACTTAAGGGCTGGTTATACAGAGGATACCACAGAAAAGACAAACAGGTACGTAAATGGTTTAAGACTAGAAATTTTAGATGAAATTAGTATTCTGTCTCGAAAGAACATTGAAGAAGCATATCAAAGTGTGATGAAAGCTGAAGAGAAAATTACTAGAAGGTAGAATGCCTAGAGAGGACGCAGAACCAACAGGGGAAAAGGCCAGTCCTATGGCAAAGGGTAGGCTACTAGTAGTAATGAGGAAGGCAGCAGTTCCAGAGCTTCCGGATCAACAGACAAAGGTGATAGTGTGAGAGGTGGTAGACCAAATCAGCGAGGCAAGGGAAATGGCAAAGGTAGAGGAGCTGGTTATGAATGTTACAGGTGTCATAAATGGGGACACAGATCATTTGAGTGTCCTGAGGTGGACCAAGATGGATAGAGGGGTGCATATGTTGCAAAATCAGAGGAAGCAGAGGCACCTCCCCAAGAAGCAGAGAATGCTCGAGAAACATGGAAAGCCCTAGTGTTGAACAAGGTGTTGTTGAAACCATCCAAGGAAGCCACCGAGCAAACACAACAGAAGGGTTTGTTTAGAATGGTTTGTAAGTCACATGGTAAGTGTTGTAAGTTAATTATTGACAGTGGTAGCACAGATAACTTAGTGTCCATAGAGATGGTGGAGAAGTTGGAATTGAAGCGATTGAAACATCCTACCCCTTACAAAGTTTCAGGGTTGCAAAAAGGCCATCAGTCGCTGGTTGATGAATAGTGCAAGGTGGAGTTTCAAATAGGCAGATATAAGGATAAAGTCATTTGTACATCATGTCGATGGATGTATGTCACATACTGCTAGGCAGGCCATGGCAATACGACAGAAAGTGGTGCATGATGGCTTGACGAACTGTTATAAGTTTGTCTAGATAATCTTCGGCAAAATCACATAATCAATCTTTTGTCGACGCGTTTCGACAAAAGATTGATTATTTGATTTTGTCGAAGATTATCTAGACAATGTTATGGATCACAGAAGTCTAAATTCCTTAATAATTTCCCTGTTATAAGTTTGTCAAGGATGGAATCATGCATACGCTTGTGCCCATCAAGGAGGAAGGGACAGCAGGGACAAGTGAGCCAAGAGCATTGTTGGTTAGCAGAAAACAGTTTCTACAACAAGTTGAGGATAGCAAGATGGGTAATGCAGTTGTGAGAAGAGAAAAGACGATGTTGTTGCATACAAAACTATCAAATTTACCTCCAGAAATCCAACAGATGTTGCAGGAATTTACAGACACAGTGGTGGATGACTTGCCAGAAAAATTACCCCCTAAAAGAAGCATAAGTCACCATATTGACTTCAGAGCCGGAGCCAATTTGCTGAACAAGGAAACATATTGAATGAGCCCCAAGGACAATGAAGAGATTAGGAAGCAGGTGTAGGAACTGCTAGACAAAGGATTGATTAGGGGGAGTTTGAGCCCTTGCGCAGTTCCAACGGTTCTTGCTCCCAAGAAAGGATGGGAATGACGGATGTGCACAGACTCAAGGGCCATCAACAAAATCACCATCCGGTACAGATTTCCACTACCACGGATGGATGACATGATGGATTGTTTTAAGTGGGGCAGCATATCTTTCTAAGATAGACTTGAAGAGCGGGTATCATCAGATCCAGATACGAGAGGGGGACGAGTGGAAGACAACCTTTAAGACAAATGAGGGACTCTATGAATGGTTTTTCATGCAATTTGGGTTGAGCAGTGTGCCCAGTACATTTGTGCAGTTAATGAATGAGATGATGAAAGAATACATCGGAAAATTTGTGATAGTATACCTGGACGACATACTAATTTTCAGTAGGACAAGGGAGGAGCACCTTTGACATGTTCGAAAAGTGCTGGAAAAGTTATAACAGAATAAACTACTGATAAATCTGAAAAAGTGTACTTTTCTGTAGAAGGAATTGATTTATTTTGGCTTTGTAATAGCAAGAAACGAACTAAAGATGGATCCAGAGAAGCTTGTGGTGATAGTTAATTGGCCATCTCCGAAAAGCTTATTTGAGGTACGTAGCTTTCATGGACTAGTGAATTTTACAGGAAATTCATAAGAAATTTTAGTGAAATTTGTGCATCTATGTTGGACACCATTAAAAAGGCCAGTCAGCCTTTTCAATGGACTGATGTAGTGGAGAGAAGTTTTCAGCTACTAAAGAAAAAAATCACAGAGAGGCCGATCATGAGATTGCCAGACTTTAAGAAGCTTTTTCAGGTTCGTTGTGATGCAAGCGGTACGGTTATTGGAGCTGTACTTAGCCAAGAGGATAACCCTGTTGCATTTTTCAGCGAGAAGCTAAATGAAAGAAGGCGAAAATATTCGTCTTATGACAAGGAGTTCTATCCTGTTATACAGGCGTGAAAACACTTGAGGCATTATTTGCTAGGAAACGAATTTGTGTTGTTTTTAGATAATTCTACACCACAGTATGTAATGCAACAACATAAGCTGAATCAAAAGCATGCCAAGTGGGTGGAATATTTGCAGAGTTTCACCTTCGCGTTGAAACACATCAGCAAGTAGGCCAACAAGGTGGCAGATGCACTGGGTAGGAGAGCTTTACTTCTGTAGGAGAGTACGGTGCAAGTGATGGGTTTTGAGCACTTAAAAGATTTGTACCAGATTGATACAGATTTTAAGCATGCCTATGAGGCATGTCAGAATCCCTTGTTAAGAGATAACAGTCCATGGTTGGACTACAACTTGCAAGAGAAACTGCTATTTAAAGGAGGACAACTATGCATTCCTGACTGCTCGATGAGAGAGAATATTATTCGAGAGAAGCACAGTGGAGGTCTAGTCGGACATTTCAGCATAGACAAGACACTCGAGTAGCTCAATCATTACTATTTTTGGCCAAAGATGTGAAGGGATGTACAACGATTTGTGACGAGGTGTAAAGTGTGCCAGTTGGCAAAGGGACACAGTCAGAACACGGGACTGTACACGCCATTACCTGTTCCAGGCAGGTCGTGGGACTCAGTCAGCTTGGACTTTGTCTTGGGTCTACCTAAGAAACAATGAGGTTATGACTCAGTGATGGTAGTAGTGGACAGATTCTCGAAGGCATTTTATCCCTTACAAAAAAACCAGTGATGCCACCCACATGGCTCACTTGTTTTTCACAGAGATTATCAGGCTACATGGGTTGCCTAAGTCTATTGTTTCGGACAAGGATGTGAATTTTATAGGGCACTTTTTGCGTACCCAGTGGAAGAAGATGGATACACAGTTCAGTTACGGCTCTGCTTATCACCTGCAAACCAACGGACAAACAACGGTGGTAAATAGGAGTTTGGGAAACCTGATATGAAGCTTGATTGGTGAGAATTCACGGATGTGGGATTGAGTGCTTGCTCAGGCAGAGTTTGCTTATAACAACTCGCCTAATCGTAGCAGTGGTTACAAGTCCATTTCAGATCCTCTACGACATGCATCCCTACGCAGTGCATGAGTTACGAGATCTTGGACTACAGGAAAGGCGAAGCACAAATGGAGAAGATTTCGCTAACGCGATGAGGGATTTGCATGAGCAGGTAAAAATTAAATTGCAGGACAGTAGCCTAAAGTATAAATAGCAAGCAGATTTGAAGAGAAGGGAAGTATAGTTTAATGTAGGAGATGAAGTCCTCGCGCATTTGTGCAAGGAACATTTCCCTAGGGGTGCATACAATAAGTTGAAGTATAAGAAGATAGGACCCTGCAAAATCCTCTGGAAATTTTTAGCGAATGCCTATGAGTTACAGCTGCCACCAGGGATAGGCATTTCACCCATCTTTAATGTAGCAGACCTGTTCCCTTACACCGCTGACCTAGAAGAAGAAGAAGAAAAAGACAGAACTACATGGCCCACGTGGAATACCCAGGATGGAGGAGAAGCTTGGATGAGACAGATGCCTTACGTTCAGCCTCCCGAGATTGAGAGCATCCTCGACACTCAGGTGGCCAAACAAACTCAGTGGAAGGAGTATCTGCAATACCTACTCAAGTGGAAGAATCGTCCTATTGAGGAAATTTTGTGGCTTGATTCGAGGCAGATTGAATAGACAGGTTCTTCAGTCGAGAAGCTCATGGACCGGAGCCATGATTTCCTTTTGCCCCGGGAGCCTGATGCAGGAGCATCTAGGTAAGCCACCATGACCGGGTGTTGGTCTCTGCTAGGTTGGAAAGTTAAGTTAACATTTTGTTTGTCTTATCTGTTTAGTTTGTCAAAGTAGGAGGTAGGGTTTTATTTTTATTTTAATCTCTGTATTAGTCAAAGGTAGTTTGGTCGGTTAGGGTTATTTACTTGTCTGACTTTAATAAACAATAGATTAATAATTGTTTTTTCATTTTAAGAGAAAAAGACAAGTGTGTCCACATGTAAAATCTTATCATGTAAACAAAACCAAATACTTAGTAGTTATGTAACTATATAGTCTACAACCGAAAGTAACTACGTAGTTTCATTAACTGTAGACAAAGCCTATAAATGTAACAATGAAAATCATGAAAAAGGTTCAGCATTTTCCAGATACAAGTAATAAAAGAGACAGAACACAAATTTCTCTATCATCCATCTGTATCATTGTCTACATGTTGTGCAATCATGCTTTTATCTATTGACTAATTGAATTCAGAAAACACAGGCAAAGTGCATACCTACAACTATAGGTTGTTTTTTTTCTCTCTTAACAAAAAGCAGAATACTGTAAAACACATGTAATTCCCATGACCAGAACGGACGGCACGCGGATAAAACTCATGACCAGGAGAAATTTATACAGTGAAACAATTGAATGAAGAGCATGGAATCTAGGCATCGGTGAAAAAAACCAAGACAGAGGTAATTCTGGATGAATTGTCACACATTTTTTTTTTCAACAAACAAAGACAGATAGAATATATATATATATATATATATATATATATATATATATATATATATATATATATAGATATAGATATAACTGTTGTTCAATACAAGTTCAATATTGCATTATCTAAACGAATGGGGTAAACATCAATTGCTGCACGGAACCAATCCTAGTCAAGGGTTTGACATTAAAGAAACCCTTGAACCTAACGAAAGAGCAAGACCAGGAGGAATTACAAATTAGAAATTGAAAAACAAAGTTTTCCGAAGTCGTGAAACGACTTAGACCACAAACAGCAACCAAATAGCAAGTGGAAACCACTATATAATTACAAATCCTAATTACAATTCGAGAAGACTATGGTGAAAGAGCCTACCGGCGAAGCATTGTGGGGTTTGAAAACCAAAACATTGAAATCATCCATGTACAAGGTCGAACCCTCGACCTGTACAGAAGAACGAGCCAAAGTTAACATACCTTATAAAATAGTGACTGAACAATGATATAATATAAGCAAGGAGTGAGTATAACTTACCTAGGAGCACGACACAGAATACAAATGAAGCCTGAGACAAGAGGAGCAGACGTTGGTTAGCTTCTAAACCAGAAGAGGACGAAGATGAAATAAGGAGGGACAAGTTACCTGAAGGTGAAGCCGAACAAGCCCTCATGCCTAAACCTTGTGCACACAGGAACCGGAAATATAAAACAACTTTAGCATGATAACCGCAGCAAGGAACATTCCCAACAGCAGGAAAGAATAACCGGTAGCCTAAGAAACCAAACCAGACATCGATTCCAAGTAATAGAAGAGAAGATAACTCACTGTGCAGAAGAATACAAGTCAACTCATCTCCAGAGCCAAAGTAGTTTCATGCATTAACGTAATTCATTACCAATAGCACAGGAAAGTCAGGAAACCATTATACGTTCACAGCCAAGACCAAAACAGAGTTTTCCATAAGAACCAGGACTGGACAAACCATTCTGACATAAACCCTCGCAGAGCTCCCACAGCAGAGAAAATACCAAACAATGACCGAAAGACCCAAAGGTTTTGTGTAGAAGACCAAGCGGGAAAACAAGGATCGAGGCCGGGGTACAGGGCAAGTTTGCATTTACGAGCCACATTAAATGATTATGACTACCAATAAAAATATCCATTAATCATATTTGTAATCAAACGCCAAATCAACTACCAAATCCGAAAAACATCATTAGCATTGGACAAATTTTTATCAAGAGTTACATTGGAGTGTGGGCTGGGTCCCATCACTCTTATTACACATTGGTACAATCCTTTTTACCATTTGTATCATTGAATCGATCGAGATCGATTTTTTTTTTCCACATGAAGTGTGAGAATTTCTCCATACAATATAAGTTGTATGCAATTCAGAATTTTCTAGAAAATCGTTAGACTATGCAAAAAGCACTACATGATTCCTACTTTTGTTCTATAACTGAATAAGGAATTTTGGAAAAACATATATTAGCAAACATAATGCATGGGAGTGACTTTCCTTTTGCTGCTATAGCCTTGAACTATTAATTAATTATTTTTATGTCTATATATGAAGGATATTACTATCTATCATGGTGTTTACTCAAATTCATGCCAAGCATATTCACATTGTTATAACTCATGGTGGCGCTAGGCCTTATGGCCTTGGCCTTATGACCTTGGCCTTCCATGGAGCATATATCTAACACATATCAAAGGCAATGTTTTACGATAATTTGATATACCCTCAACTTGGTTTTCACATCAGGTCCTTCTCATGCCTTATATCATTTGAATTGTTGAATTGGATCGTTTTGACTATAATCACATTACATGGTGTTGTTTGGAAAATTATGTTGCCACGAAGCATGTTATTCTATTGTTACACTTGCATGCAACTTGAGAAGTGGTGTCCCATTGTTTCCTTCATGGCATTTTATACTAGTTGTCCTAATGAATGATCAAGATCTACTCATACAAATCAATGGTAGGGATTGAATGGCTAGTGGTTAGGGTGGCCACCCTACCCTTGTCTTGTTGTTGGCCCTCATGCTCTTTCAATATTCTGGAAGAAAGTTTCTTTGCAAGGGTTTTTTTTTTGTGCTTCCACTTAGGGGTATTACTTTCAAGAAAATAGTCAAAACCTCTTATACTCTCAATCACAAGCCTCTAAAACTATGCAAGGACTCATTGATTTACTCAATTCGCTCAGTGTCTTTACCCTCTGGTAATTTTTGGTGGCCTTCTTCTTGTAGTTTATGATTGGTTTCTTTGGTTATTACATGGTTTTTTTATTCCTTACATATTGTAAGATATTTATAACTTATTCATGTTGATTGCAGTCTCATGACTTTGCATGCCTAATGGTTTGCTCGATTCAACACCAAGCAAGATCCAAGGCTACAAGATTTCATCTCCACTTCTTATGTATTCAAATAAATTGTTGGAAAGGGTGAAATGACCTCTGCCATATAAATATATTTTTAATTTTCTTTTGTTTCTGAATGAATAATGTGTAGTTGGTCACAACTTTCCTTTAGGGTTTAAATTCTGGAAAGTTTGACTTCCCAAGTTCTGTTTTTTTCTTGGGTTTGTAGGTAAGAATGGTGGTCACACCTGGCCTATCCCTCACAGGTATAAGGGTAAAATCCCATTCTACAATACTTTTTTACTTTTACATAAGTTCATTTAGAAAATTTATTCCTCAGTACCACCTCACTGATATTGTTGTTTTTCTGAGTCATGTGGCAGGTATGGTCTTTCTCTAGTGTGGTTACGATATTGAGAGGGAGGGTTTTGAATCTAAGTAACTTGTTCTTATAAAAATTATTTTTTGTTTGGATCTACATTGGGGTTAATATAATCTAGTGTCATGGACCTCATATTTGTATTATTTTGAAAAACCCTAACTCTCTTAGAGTTGGGTGTGATTTCGTTGCCCTCCACTCTTTCCATTTGTAATAAGTAAACATTGTTGATTTGTAAATTTAAGTGATAGGTTTTGGGCCTATATTGAACTTTTTTCATGCAAGAATAACTATTAGGTCTGATCCAAATTATTTTTTTACGCACCACAAATTTTAGAATTTATTTAATGTATAATCTCTATTCTTTTCTTTCTTTCCAGGATAAAACTTGTATTCCAATTGCACCCTAACATAGTTACATTTATTTTGGTTTTATTATGACCTATCATCTCCATTTTCGATTGATTCTAAAAGTTAGAAGTATCATAGATATGTTAAGGGGCTAGAGTATTAGTGCGAGGACCATTGAGAGTTAGTTTGTCACAATGGTTTTATTTTCATTTCTATTATCCTTTGATTCTAGTGAATATACATACATTTCTTCTTAAATTGAGCATTTTTTTATGGTTTCTTTTAAAGAATAAGTATCTCTTTCCTTCTTCCTCTCATGGTGTCGATTTCTTATACAGTAACTAACTAGTTTACAATTAGTAATTTTTTAACACTTATACATACATTTACAAGAGTGTGGTTTATCGTGAGGTCATTTTGTCTAATATGTTATACTTATATTCAAGTATATTGATAATCTATGTTTATATTACATAACATCCTTCTTTTATATGAATATATTTTATTCTAGAGAACACAGAGGATCTTTGTAATGGAGAACCCTTGTTATTTCTCTAGGTCTTATCCTATTCATTCCAGATTGAAGGTTTGTTATGGGGTTTTATCCTAAATATCTCTTTCTAACTTTTACGACATTTATTTATCTCTCATAATATGTGTGTGTGTGTTTATTTCCCATACAGGAATAGTTCCAACCAAATGTTCACTACAACTTAAACATTATTCAATACCTACAATCAGCCTTAGTATAATAGTTCTCTCTCTTAGAATTATTTTTCCTATTTTATTGCTCAATCCATTCCTATCATATAATGTAAAATGTCACAATTATCTTTTATAGCTATTTTCTTATACACAGGACTTGTATTCCTACACCATTACATATTTTATGTACAATTCTTCCTAAAAAACACACAGTCATTCCAAATGAAATATTTTTTTATATATGATTGTTTTATACTCAGACACATCTATAGTTATAGAATTGTAACCTACACTTATCTGAGTCCTTTCTTGAAAAAACGTAAAAGGCATCCATGTTCCACTTGACCTTGAACCAATTATTCATGGGTTACCCCAAAGTTATCCCTAAATTTCCACGAAGAATAGTATCACAAAAGGAGTTTATTCTCTATATTTTGTACCTCCTTAACTCTTAGAATTTCCTACTAAATTCATAGGGTTCTACCAATCTTTCTCTCCCATTGTCATTTATTTTCAAGAATTGTCTTTATCTCCCATAGATCTTGATTTTAATAGATTCCACATCATGGAATTCATCTCAAACCCATATAATATATCATGGTATGTCAATTTATATTTTATTTTTCTCCCAGAAGGACTAGTAGAATCAGATTTCTCAGTTTTATTTCTTCCTCTCTAGGCACAACCAACTCCAACTGATTTTCCTAACAATTAGGGGTTGATAGCTTATATTAGCTTTTTATTTTTTCTTGAGAGGATTAACAACTTAATATAATTTCATAATTTCATTTTTTACAAATAGTATTTATATTATAATATTCATCACATGTCATCTACTTTCTTTAATTAAAATTTAAGTAAAGTGGGCATATAAAAATTTCCCTAGGGGTATTACAAAAGGATAAATAAAAGGAGATGTGAAAGATTTGAAGGAATGTTTGAAAAATTTGATACAATAAATGCTTTATAGTGGTGACAAGGTATTCCTTAAAACTCATAATGAGAACAAAAGGAACGTGAATCATGATTTTAGAGATTCTAACTTTGGGTTGAAGACCAACCATATTCCAAATATCGATATGTGAAAGTTTTATAGAAAGGATATGGTAACATGGATACTACATATGGAGTCGTTCATTTCTCCACAGGATGTTGAACACACACACAAAAGGTACACATTGCATATTTATATTAAGAACCCAATCAATTTTTGTGGTATTAATGACTTTTTTCTGATAAACTACATGTCACTTGGACAATTTTTATGGAGGAATTGATGGCACAATATGAGAAAATAAAGAGAAAAACCTTATTTATCCTATTGATGAATCTCAAACAAAAGGGTTTATTTGGGGAGCCATTGAGGAGATCCAAGCATTGAATGTCAAGGTAACCGACATTCCAAAGGAGAATTTGACTTATGTTTTCATAGGGACTTTAAATGATAACATCCAACATGAGGTTTACCTTTGGGAACCTAAGCCATTGTAGAATACATTCAAGGTGGCAAGAATATTAGAAAGAAAAATTATGGCGACAAGGAGGTATACCACTCACAATTATAAAGATGAAAGTGTTGCCACTCCTATCGTTACACAACCTATAAGGTTCACACCATAACAATTGGAGGAAAAATGAGTAAAAGCGATTTTTTATAGTTGTAATAGAAAATGCACTAATGGTCATAATTGTGTTGAGAATAAATTATCTTACACAGATTGTTAAGAAAATGAAGAAAATAAACAATAAACATAAAAATAGGATATACACTAGGATCCAACCCTAGGGGTTGAAAAAGAAGAAATGGATCTGATCATATCTTGTAATGCATTGGTAGGAATCACCACTCCACAAAATATTAAGGTAGAAGGATATATTAAGAAGAAAAAGGTAATAGTGTTAATTGATTCAAGTAGTAACCATAATTTTATTCATTGTAAGATAGCCACAAATTTGAATTAGTTCCTATCTCCAACACCAAAGTGTCAAGTGATGGTTTCAGATGGACAAACTATAAATTACTTAGGGAAGTACCATAATATCAATATAACCATGGGGGAATATTTATTGAACAATCTAGTTCCTTGCATTCTAATGGGGGGTGATGATGTTGTTTTAGGAGTCCCATGGTTACAATCTTTGGGGATGCTAGGTTAAGAACTTTTCTTGAATTTTTTCTAGGAAGGAAAGGAAATTGAATTAAGGAGTATCGTAGGCAAATGGGAAGATAATTAGCTCTAACGGAATGAAAAACATTTTGAAGAAGGAGAAACTAGGGTTAATTGCATAATTATACTCACTAGATGCTCAAAAATGTAAGTCATTCACTCCTCCAGATCAACAGAGAGTCCTTTACAATCATTCCAATGTATCTAAGACTGCTGAATGTCTCCCACCTATTTGTTGGCATTATGACTAATGTGTTGTCCTTGATTGAAACCTTCTTGTTAAAGATGTAAACATGATGGTGGCAGAATGAGTATACAGGACAATACATATGTGACAGAGAGATTGGAAAAAGGAATATCAGATCAGAGATAGAGGAAGGATAAAGGTGATGCTTTAAGGACTATAAATGGGTCATGTGAAAAGAGGACACATACATACATGAGTATGGTGAATCAAAGTCGCGTATAGTTTCCACACCATAATATTCTCAATACCAGGCATTTTTACCATGGTATTGGCCCATAGTAATGAGTGCGACAATGTATATTTGATCCTATAAAATAATACCATCGGCATAACTACATAATTGGCCTAAGGTATTGGCTAAGGCCTAAGATATATAAGGAGATGGATATCAAAGTGCTAGGTGTGCATGTATTGGGTTATTGATGATTGGTTTAATCTAAAATAGGTGTGAACCAAGGAGTATGATAATGGATCAGATCAATTAAATCTAAAATGACTATATTGAATAATCTTCTTATGATATGATAGACTTGCGATGATGATTTTATGATGTTAATATGTTATCGGCGTATGCCGAGATTTGGGTTTGATAGGTTTTCTTGTGTGCAACAAAGGTTTGACTCAATAATTATAGATACATATGCAGGTTTGCTTCAAAAAGGTCACATACATATGCGAATCGTCTTTTGGGTAGTCACATATATATTTTGTAGTATGCATAGATCTGTATGTTGGTGTCAAGTATGAAATATGCGCACATACGCGGAAATACTTTATAAGGGTCGCCTACTTATGCTAGGGTTTTGTAGTATGAGTTGATGATAATGATTGATTTGTGTTATTATGTGTGTTGCTATCTGTCGATGAATTATCGCATAATAATCTGTGTTTAACAATGCTGGTTGGGTTGAACTAATGAATAGTAATGATGCTTCTATGTGACGATCTATATGTAGTTCAATTTTCTTTGATGGGGCCAGTATGTGTTTGAATGATTTTTTCAATAGTACAATAATTCAAGTTCAGATTTATGTGTTGAGATTTATACACACGTCATCCAAAGGGAAAGCGCGTATATATGCAGGTATGATTCTGAACAGTAGCGTATACATTTTGACATGTGTTTAATCAGGGTTTGGAGTGGCATTATTTGTTTTCTATGATGAATAGTATGTAGTCTGGTATTATGATGGATGGGTATACAATGATATAAGTTAGTCTGGTTGTTTGAGTAAGTTAAATTTTATTTGGAGATCCAGTTGGTTTAGTGCCTTGATACAGTGTTTATTTTAGTATTTCTATCAGATATTTGGAATGGACCGAGTTTCAAATATTTTGAAAAGTGTTCAACAAAGAACATAGAGTAAGGGGGTTGTACCTCCTTTCCAGTAAAAGTTGGAGAATGAGAGAAGGTTGTAGCCTTCTGTAGGTGGGAGCCTGCGTACAGGTATGATTTTGAACCAGTATAAGATTGTAATAAATCTCTCTTTATAATAAAAGAAGAAGACAAAGACGACAACAATGTTGGTTTTTTCCCACATTGGATTTCCACCTAAAAATCCTGGTGTTCATGAGTGTTGATTTGTTGCTTACTTATGATGGTTTATTCTATTCTTATTGCACATGGTTAATATTTAATTAATTCATAATGAAGTACTGATACACTAGTTCAAGTTAACAATTGATGAATAAACTGAGAAATTAGTTAATTTGACATACACTAGTTATATTCATTACAATTATGTACATATGCGGGTTTACTTCATAAAATTAGCATACAAAATTATGAATGTCAAAAGAAAAAGGTTAAGTAGTTTAAAAATGTTGATTCTCCCTCCAAACCCTCCAAGTATTTTCCTAACAATTAGTATCAGAGTAGGTCCTTCAGAGGAAGCTAGATTGCTTGAAGGAAGATTCATCAAGATGAGAAAACAAGAGGGAGCAACATCTATCAGGCAACTATTATTTAACGAATCCAATTAAGTAGAGTATGAACAAGATCTTACATACAGTCACTTGGATAGGATGTTTGGGGAATCGCTAAAGGAGGCTATCAATATCGATCCTCCATTCCCACAGATGAAGCATAAAAGAAAAAAGTATGAGACCAATGCAAAGGTCATCAATGCTCTATTAGGAAGCTTGGTAGAATCAATTTTTTTCAAATTCATGCAACTAAATACCCCAAACAATATATGGGACAATATCATCCAAAGTTATGAAGGCTACACCAAGGTAAAAAGGGACAAACTTCAAACTCTTAGAATTCAATATGAAACTATAAGAATGCATAATGATAAAAATATTGCAAGTTTCTTTCTTAGAGTAGATGAGATCATTAATTCACTTGGAAATATTGGTGTCAAATAAAAGAATCATCAATAGTTGAGAAAATCTTAAGATCTCTAACCCCAAAATTCAATTTGAATATATCTACCATTGAAAAAATGTAGGATTTAAAGAACCTTACTATTGAATAGCTTCAGGGAATTTTAACAACCAATGAAATGAGAAAAGGGGGTCCCTCGGATATCATAGAAGCTGCATTGAAAGGTACTTCTAAAGGAAAGGAAAATTAAGTGCTCAAGGAATTAGGGTATGTATTAGATGAAGAAGAGGAAAACTTCGTAAAGAAAATTTAAGTAGGCACTCGCAGATTTAGAGGTAATCTTACTTTCAAATGTTTTTCTTGTAGAAGAGTTGGTCACTTATATTATGCTAAATGCCCGTATAAAGAAAACCATGAGAAAGGGAAGAATTCAGTAAATGTAAATTTTCAAGGAAAGTTTGAAAATAAGAGAAGCTTATACACACACGAAGTTAGTGATGGTCTTTCAAATGGCGAATAAGGTGAGTCTGATCAAGAATATAAATTACTTATGGATTTTGAAGATAAATGTATTGATGAGTCTGATGATGCTTTTATGGATGCCCTAGAAGAAAAATATAATCTCATAAAATAAATCACTTAGCTTAAAATTTACTTAGAAGAAGCTAATTAGTAGAGGAAGCTCTTAAGAAACAAATCATAGAAAAAGAGAGGCATCATGAAAAGTTAGAACTATAAGTTGTAAGTCTAAGGAAGGAACTTGAGAAAGAAAAAAGTCTAAGCTTTAGATTTTCCAAAGGGTATGAGACCTTAGAATAAATCATCAAAGTACAACTATCCCCTCTTATAAGAAAGGTCTTAGATACAATGGAGAATCATCAAATACTATAAAATATTCTAAAACAAGTATAGGAAGGTATCTCAATGTAGTAAAATTAAGAAGTCAACAAAATTCTAGCTCTCAGTGAAGGAATAAGGGATAAAGTGTCTCTTAGGTGAATCACCAATATCACAATCAAAGGGAAAGCTACACAAGAAGGTACTACACTCCCAGGAAATTTTACTTTAATGGTCAATGCTTCAGTTGTCATAATTTTGGTCATAAGACTACTCATTGTGTTTCTTATAAAACTATCATGACTAGAGAAGCAAGAAAAAAAAGAATAAGACTGGGTTAAATAAATGCTCTTACAATACCTTCTCACCTCTTCAAGATGAATCTAAATGTTCCTTTTGCAATAAATTTTGGAATAGAGAAACTTAATGCAAAATCAGAATACGATCAACTCTTATAAATGAATTAAAAAACAACAACATCTAAGGTATGGAAAATGAAAACCATAAAATCTGAGAATTTTGGTTTAGTTTTATATGCATCAAATCAAGAGAATTCGTGGTATATTAACAGTAAGTGTTCAAAACTTATGACATGTGATAAATATAAGCTTATGTCCTTCAATATTAGGTCCCTATACTACTAGTGTAAACCCTTATTGTATCATTGTGCCCATATAGTCCCCATGTTGCTATTATTGTACCCCATATAAGCCCACTATTGTTATTGTTGTGGCCCTACAATATTATTGCTATGTAGGCTCTGATTGTATTGGGACCGCTTAGACTCCTGTATATATAAAATAGGTCTTTTCATTTGTATCATCCAAGAATTGTTAATTTTTGTAATGTAAAGGAGGTTTCCCCCTAGAAGAGGATGATTTCTAAGTTGTTGATCTATGTTTTCCAATTTTTTGTGAGTTGGTTTCATAACATTTGGTATCAGAGCTATGGATTTTAGGGTTTCACTACTCCAAACAGGTCATTGTCGCATTTTTGCTATAACATTTTCTCTATGACGTTTCAGAAGAAAAAAAAGAACCCATTTGAGTCGAAATCATTCTGCACCTCGGGTCCGAATTTCAGATCTTGTCTCGCTATCTTTTCGGAGATATGATTTGAGGAAGTTAGGGTTTTGCAAGCTTCAGAATTCCATCTCAAATAGGTCATCATGGAATTTTAGCTATAAGTTCTTTTCTACGAAGGTTCAGACTCTGAAATTAAAACCCATTTGAGCTGAAATCTTAGTGAAGATCGAGCTCGAATTTCAGATCCTTTTTTGCTATATTCTCGGAGATATGGTCCAATACATTTAGGGTTTTTGCAGACTCCCAAATTACATTCCAAATAGGTGACCTTGGGAAAATCATCATAATTTTCTCTTTGAGCATCAGATTGAAATTTCGTAAGAAGTTACAAAAAGGGGATGATTGTAATTCTCTGTTTATTTTGTTCAGGTATGAAGGTCGAAATAGTGACACGTTTTGGGTTGTACAAGTTTGCTCTCCTGAACCAATCTACAATTAGGTCATCGTAGGTGATTTGGCATAACTCTTTATTGAAGAATCCAATATTGATCAGAATGGTGGCATTGGAAAGAGGGTGTAGAGGGCTACTAATGATCACAATTTCAAACCTTGGAGATCTGAAATTTCAGAGATGCAAGAGATTCAAGATCGAGATCTTAAAAGCAAGAAAAATAATGACTCAAATCAAGGAAATAGAAACACATAGTAAGCAAAATTGGATGGATGATTTGAAGAATGCGATCAAAGCTAAGATAAATAGTTTTATATGTGCCATGGAAGCAGATTTGAAGAAAGGCATGGAATATTTAAAGAAATACATGGAAGTTTGAAGGAAGGTGGGACAAATATGTTACAAGAAAGGCCACCTAATTATGAAAAGGTAATAGAGGAGTTATCTTTCCCCTTATTATGACCTTACCTGTATCGTGATTTTGTACCACACAAGTCTTTGATATGAAAACCACCTCATGCCCTTGGTCAAACATTTGACTAACACTCAACAAATTATTTTTTAATCCATCAACAAAAAAACATTTCCATATTTAATCTTTTCTTTTAGAAAAACAATTCCTTTTCCTTTGATGGGAGCATTCTATTTGGGACCTCACTTAGTATCATGGTTTAGCAAAAAATAAAATTTCATTGCTTTATCTATTGCTAAGGAAAAATATGTTGCTATTGCCTCTTGTTGTACTCAAATTATATGGATGATGCAAACATTACAACATATTCAAATCACTTATCCTCAACATATACCTATTTTGTGTCATAATACTAGCACCATAAGTATTTCTAAAAATCCTGTCATGCACTAAAAAACCTATCATATTCCAATCAAATATCACCTTCCGAGATAACCAGTGCTTGAACAAAAAGTAAAAATAGAATATGTTCTCTCAAAGGAACAAGTTGCAGACATATTTACTAAACCATTTCGATGTGATTCCTTTGAAGAGCACAAAGCGAAACTAGGAGTGGTCTCCGCTTCATCACTTTGTTAATTATTCAGACAATCTTTCATGTTCAGGGGGAGATGAGTCTAAAATTACTACAATTTACTTTGTGTACACAGATCCCATGAAGGATAGTTGTGTATATATGCAATTTTAGTTCTTAACAATAGTGTATGTTTCTCTATGAAGAAGAAAATATGGGACAAACTCAAGGAGAGGTTTTGGTATACTTCAATTAAGGGTTCTTTGGCCCTTTTCTTCTCATATTGAAACTTAGAAGTGATATTGGCTTATGATGCTTGCTAAATGATATTGTCGCTCTGATGACTTCAATAATTGATGAAGTTTGTTTTTTGACTTTACTCGTGAATATTATCAGTCCTAACAGTGAACATATGGCACAGGTTCAGGGGGAGCATTTTCTATATCTATAGTAGTGCACATTGTTGGATTTTTATTCCTTGAGAATTCCTTGTTTCAGAATGATCCTCATATAGCTATTGACAAATGCTCATCCTTATATGATAAATGATTGTTATTGATGATTACAATGGTCTTGCTACCTCACTATTGAGGTCTTTGGTTTTGGCTATAAATACCATATTTGTATCTTGATGCAAAGGTCATATAAATGCCCATGATGTAAAATTGTTATTTTCAGTCATGATTGAACTATTGTAGTCATGTTATTTATGTATGTAATCAAATTATTTTTGGCATTAGATGTAATTTTGAGTCAAATATGTAACCGTGCTATGTTGGGTAATTGATGTAGGCATGAGTCCTTGGTGATAGGAAAGGTCAATATTGGTTGAGTCATAGCATCATGTAATTCTTTGTATATCCTCTATAAGTTTCAACATATTCTCATGGGGAGCATGGTCAGTGCTCATATTTAACAACATCAGATCTACGATACTTATCTCTACAGAAGAGGCCTTCATTCAAAATTGGTGAGCCCTTTTCCCTTGATCTCAAAGGTGGTGAGAAGCTTGGTGAATTGGGAGAGAAGCTTGGTGTTTGGGAATGCTTGGTGACTTAGGAGAGAAGCTTGGTATATCTACAGATGTGGTTATAGGTATCTACATCTGGTGGTGACCAAACACCAAAGTGGTTTCCATCAAGTCCAAAGTGGGCGATTATTGGCATTATGACTAATGTGTTTTCCTTGATGCCAACCTACTTGATAAATATGTCAACATGATGGTAGAAGAATGAGTATACAAGGAAGTACATATGTGACAGAGAGATTGGATAAAGGAATATTAGTTCAGAGATAAAGGAAGGATAAAGGTTATGTTTTAAGAAGTACACAGAGGTCCTATGAACAAAGGCCATGTACTTATGTGGGTATGGTGAAACAAAATCGCGTACAATTTCCACACCATAACATTCTCAATACCAGAGGTCTTTTTCATGGAATTGGCCCATAATAATGACTGACACAATGAATATTTGATCTCATTAAATAATGCCATCGACATAACTACAAAATTGGCCTAAGGTATTGGCTAAGTCCTAAGCTATATAAGCATATGGACATTAAAGTGCTAGGTGTGCATGTATTGGGTAATTGATGATTGGTTTAATATGAAATAGGTGTGCACCAAGGAGTATGATATTGAATCATATGTATTAGATCTGAAATAACTATATTAAATAATTCGCTTATGGTTTGGTAGATCTATGATGATGATTTTATCATGTGTATCTGTTATGGTGTATGACAATATTTGGGTTTGGTAGGTGTTTTGGTGTGCAACAATGGTTTGAATCAGTAACTACATATTTGCATGCAGGTTTACTCAAGAAAGTTCGTGTACATACACGAATATTCTTCTGGGTAGTCGCATATATATTCTGCAGTATGGACAGATCTGTATGCGAGTGTCAATTATGAAAGGCATGTACATACACATAAATAATTTATAAGGGTTGTGTACATATGCTATGGTTTTCTGGAATGAGATGATGATAATGATTGATTTGTTTTATTATGTTTTCTTTTGTTTGTCAATGAAGTTTTGCATGATAAATTGTGTTTAACAATGTTGTCTAGGTTGAACTAATGAAGAATAATGATGTTACTATGTGATGATCTGTAAGTGGTTCAGAAATATATGATGGGGTGAGTATGTGTTTCAGTGATTGTTTCAGTAGTGCAGTAATTCAAATTCAATTTTTTTATTAGAAAATTATATATTACAGAGTAATGGAACACATAAAATATTGCAGAAATATAAACACAGAAAACACATAAAACAAGAGAGACACAGATATATGTGGTGCACCTAGTTTGGGCTATGTCCACGAAGAAACAACCAGCCCTTCCTTTTATATTATCTAGCAAACTGAAGAGATGCAACCTACAACATATCCACTGTAATTACCTCTTCTCTCTCAATCTCCTTTTTCTTCCTCACACAGAATACAGATCTACATAAACGCAATACAATTCCCTCATATAGAGCGAGGTGTTGCCTTCTAGGGAAAAAAACCCTAAATTGAACATAACTTCTACCGTCAGATCTCCACCTAATGAACGGCCCAGATTGACTATGAAATTACAACATTTTACAAGGAAATTTACATCTATTTTTAGCTTCGGGGGCGTTGCCCCCGATCCCCTTGCCGGGGGGGCGGGCTCCCAAAGGTCACAACCACCCCCTGGACCCCCCCTGCAGTGATATTTTACAGGTAGCATTGCCGCCCCATTAGTAACTGGGGTCCAATGCGGAAATACTTTTGAATACAAAATATAATCAGGCTCCACATCCAACAATCTCCCACTTGGAGACTGATTATAGCAACTCCACTGCTGCTTCATTTATTGGACAATGACTCCACTTTGGACCTAGTTGTTTCTGATCTTCTTTATCATGCTTGAAGACCAATTGAAACTGAGAAAATTCTTAGTTTCTCCTTGGTTACAACTTTTGTTAACGTATCTGTAGGATTCTTGCTAGTGTGTATCTTTTCCAGCTTCAACTATCCATCTTCTAATGCTATCTGTATGAAATGGTACTTGAGCTATATATGTTTAGTCTTGGAATAAAATGCAAAGTTCTTTGCAAGATGTATGGCACTCTGGCTGTCACTATATAACCCGCCCAACTCCTGCTTCTTACCCAATTCATCCAGAAACCTTTGTAACCAAATAATTTCTTTACTAGCCTCTGTAGAAATAACATACTCTTCTTTTGTTGTTGAGAGTGCAATAACACTTTGCAGTTTTGAGACCCAACTGACAACTATTCCACCTACAGTAAACACAGACCCTGTTGTGCTCCTCCTATTATCTCTATCACCCACCATATCTACATCAAGATATCCCTGTAGAGCAATGTTTGAACCACCAAAGCATAATGCTTGATTTGTGATACCTCTCAAATACCTAAGAATCCACTTCACCGCCATCCAATGTTCTTTTCCTGGATTGTTCATGTACCTTCTTACAGCTCCCACTGCATGTGCAATATCAGGCCTTATGTCGACCATTGCATACATTAAGCTTCCAACTACTGATGCATATGGAACTTTACACATATGAGCCATTTCTTCCTGAGTCCTGGAACACTCCTTACGTAATTTGAAATGTCTAGCGAAAGGTATACTAACTGGTTTTCATTCTGCATATTAAATCTTTTCAACACCTTTTCTATATACTCACTTTCAGACAATGTTAATTTGATATTTTTCATGTCTCTAGTTATTCTCATACCAAGGATTTGTTTTGCAGCACCCAAATCCTTCATTGCAAATGAGTTCACCAATTTTATTTTGGCCACATTTATTTCCTACATGTTAGAACCTGCAACAAGCATGTCATCTACATACAATAACAATATAATATAGCTGCCATCATCTTTCCTTTTGAGATAAACACAATGATCAGAGTGACATCTAGTATAACCTTTTTCAGACATAAACATGTCAAATTTTAGATACCATTGCCATGGAGTCTGTTTTAAGCCATACAAGCTCTTCTTCAACCTGCACACTAGTTTCTCCTTCCCTTTTACTTCATATCCTTATGGCTGCTGCATATATATCTCTTCCTCCAAATCCCCATGGAGAAAGGCTATCTTTACATCTAACTGCTCAAGATGAAAATCTTCAACTGCTACTAGACTTAAAATAGTTCTGATTGAAGTCATTTTAACAACAAGAGAAAATATCTCATCAAATTATATACCCTTTTTCTGTGTAAACCCTTTCACCACAAATCTATCTTTATACCTTTTTCTACCTCTATCTTCTTCCTTCAACTTGTAAAACCATTTATTCTGCAATGTTGTTTTACCTGCAGGGAACCTGACTAAGTCCCAAGTCTGGTTATGTGATAAGGAGTACATCTCTTCTTTCATGGCTTACTCCCACTTCTTCCTCGTTTCTATCTGTACTGCTTCTTCATAACATTCTGGTTCACCAAAATGAGTCAACAATACATAATATAATGAAGGAGAGTATCGTTCAGGGGGTCTACTTATCCCGGTAGATCTTCTAACACCACTTTCAGGTGTTTGAGGTTGTGGTTGTTGTTCTGGACATTGATCATTATGGTCTTCAGGCACCATCACTTTTTTTGTGATCTCGTCAAGCACTGTGTATTCTTTATTTTCTTTTTCCTATTTCTTTTCCTGCAGTTGATCCTTATACAAAACCTTTTCATTGAATATGACATCTCTACTCCTAATGGTTTTGTGTTTTTCATAATCATAAAAGCGATAACCAAAATCATTAACACCATATCCAATAAAGTTACACTTCTTTGATTTTGCCTCAAGATTTGTTCTATTTTCTTCATTAATGTGTACAAAGGCTACACAACCAAAAGTATTTTAAAAATAGTAGTTTACCTTTTTACTTGTCCATGCCTCCTCTGGAATACCACCATCCAAGGAACTTGAAGGCCCTCTGTTTATTAGATAAACAACAATATCTACAACATCTGCCCAAAATTGTGAAGGCAATTCTGCATGCAATCTCATGCACCTTGCATGCTCCATGATTGTCCTGATCATTCTTTCTGACACACCATTTTCTTGTGGTGTTCTTGGAACTGTCTTCTCTCTACGAATTCCATTCTATGAACAGTACCTATCAAACTCTTTGCTACAATATTAAGCTCCATTGTCTAGTCTGAGACACTTCAACATTTTTCCTGTCTCATTTTCAACCAAAGCTTTCCATTTCTTGAAAGTATCAAATACATCAGATTTATTTTGAATACAATAAATCCAGGTTTTTCTGGTTGCACCATCAATAAAAGTAGCATAATAGCGAGAGACACCAAGAGATGATACTTGAGCAGATCCCCATACATCTGTATGCACAAGCTCTAATTTTTTGCTCTTCTTTTCTTTCCCAACTCTGAGGAATCTGACTCTCTTATGTTTTCCATAAACATAATTCTCACAAAATTTTAAATCAACATGCTTCAAACCTGGCAACAAATTTCTTGAGTGAAGAATCTACATCCCCTTCTCACTCATGTGCCCGAGCCTATGATGCCACAATTCCATATATTCTCCTGTAGAGGTGTCACACAGAATCAGTCAAGAGTGCGGACACAACCGACCTTCCTAGAAGTCTAAGACATTCTAATGACAAACAAGACAAACTAGAACTATCCTTCTCTAAACATGCATTATGATATGAGAAATCAAGTGTTTCGTTCTTACCTTTGTCCAAACGCTGTTGTAGAAGTCCAAGCCTTGTTGATCTGGATGAGTTCCTCCTTTTCTCCAAAACCTGCAATCACCAACAGTCAAACAATTAAATAGCACCTGATTATAACATAAAACAAAGCATATTCAACATATAGACCAAGGAGTACATGAAATAGCCCATAAACAACAAGTTATTGAGAAGAATGGACCAATTTGCATTAAAGGTAATCAAAAGGAACCATTACAACCTGAGCCTTGGTGTTGTGCAAGCTCCTTCCAGGGTCCACAAGAGTCTTCCTCTACTTTGACAAAGCTCACCCACTTCCAAATAGAACAAGCAAAGATGGCAATCTCTCCTCACAAGCTTCTAAATGGGAGTCCTAATTCCTGCAGCATTTACCCTTAGAAATGTATAGCTTTCAACCTCTCCTCCTTCTGGCCCAATGCCTGTATTTATAGTACTCAAGAGCAGGTTAATCAGGTCCACCATCAATGGGATAATCCCCTCTTTGGGTGGGATAGCTCCCTTATTGATGGGATAAGTTCCTCTTTGATAGGAGTGCATGAACCATCTGGAGGCGCCCAATACACGTCGAACAACCTTCTAGAATGCTCTAGAAATGACCACAAGTAACTTTTTAAAGATGAAACTTGCGCATTCTAACCTTTACAGGGGGACGCACATGTCCCTTTACATACAGAGCGTCTTTGGACCCAGCTTTTGTGAACATTGGGTGCGTCCCCGCAGGTAAGGTTGAGAGAACCTGCGTCCCCGGAGATAAATACATTTATAAAAGACTTTCTCTCTTTTGGAGTTTGACATGGAGAGTAGAGGCATAAGACTTGCCTAAGAGGATAGCATGACTGTTGATTGAGCCATACTAACTGTAAATAGTCATGGTGACATTTTTTAGTGTAACAGATTGCCCCCTAAAGTGCGAAGCCTATAATAGATTAGGGTTTTGTATTATCTAGGAAGGGTGAAGCGCTTTATCATTTCAAGGATTATCCCGTGGAGAGCTTGGTTAGAACCTGCAATTTTCAACACAAAATACATGTATAAGATTATATCATCACTGAGGTAGGCATTCCCATACTCAGATCAAAACTTTAACTAACAGACTAACTACTCTGATACAGGAATGATTTTGCAGTACATCACGATCATAGACTTTTGTAGACACAGTATGGACGCAGCCATCTGTTTATGATTAGTCTATTTAGATAATGAATACAAAACTCCTCGCAGCCTGGATGGTGGAAACTAGATCCAGGGTCTTCATCTCTACTTCCCGAATTGGTACGATTCTAGCCATGCGAATAAATGAGTTGATGTCGAACATGGTAGAAACCACTTGATTACCAGTCAATGATGTAAACTGTTAACAAGCGTGAGAGAGACCACCAGTAATGTCAATGGTTCCCAAAGTACCCAGTACAATCCATGAGATGTGAATGAATGAGTTGATGTCGAACATTTCACGGAATCCTTCGATCGAAAGTCAATGATGTAAACTGACGTCAAAGGCGAGAAACCTGCCATTGATGCATGCAGACTTCAAGGTACTGACGATTTCTAAGTCATCTCTCTAGATAATGTGCTGATGTCGATAGAAAGCGACCCGTTGCAGGCAAGCCCTGCAACACGAAATCATTGTTCAAGTTGAAGAAATGTTGCTGTAAGGACTGACTCAGGGATGGTCAAATGGATGACAAGTATTTTGCAGATGAAAGTTTTGCTTGCAGACCTCTTGGACACATAACGACACGACAGATGGCTTGGTGACGAATAACTCAAAGTTAATCCCTGGAACCCGGTTAAAGACTTTCAAAAGTGGTTTGATCAACTGTGAGGTGAAGGATTTCCCAACCCAGGTGAATGAAAAGTGTCGTGTTCAAGAGTGGTAGTAAAGCGTCTTCTGAGACAAAAGGTAACAAATAGGCTCATTCTTCTCTCTTTTCCCCCACCATTTCTGGCAAGTACCTCTTTATTTTTAACAAGCTTGAGGAGGATAACATGTGCTTGATTATAAGCTCATCCTTCGGATGAGTCCAACCTAGTTCTGATTCGAACCCTAGGAAGGAGTGGTTCGTTCCTGTTTGTAATTGAACAGGTCCTTTACTGTGAAATGTTTAACGAGCCCAGTATAGGAGAAACTCGGCGTTTTTCAATTTTAGAGAGTCTGAAAAACTTAAGAAGACTCCAAGTTGAACTTTTTCGTAGATTTGTGTCCCTCAAGCCCGAAAAAGTATAAAATAATACCTGGGGGAACCGCTTGATCTTGCGACCAAGGAGTACTTTCATAATTAGTGCCACTGACCTGAAAAGTAAAAAGCGATCAAGGACACGTCGTTTTATTTCCGTATCGAGTTTGAAACGACAAAAACCCGGCAATCTTTTCCTGTTTTTACGGTCAGAAAAGGGCTATAAGGGGACCGTCTTTTAATTCCGTTTTAACGAGTGTAAAAGAAACGCTCGGCAATCTTTTCATATTTTAGGATTCAGAAAAGGGCTTAAAAGATGACTCTGCGGTTTCACTTTTTCGTAAGTTTTAACGAGTTCGAAAAAATGATAAAAATGTACTCATGGTTTTCACTTTTTCATAAGTTTTAATGAGTTCAAAAAAATGATAAAAATGTACTCATATGGTCGACTTTCAATTTAATTTACGAGCAGGAAAAGACGGAAAGAACTCGGCATTTTCATTTATTTTACGAGAATGAAAGATAGCAAAATAATCTCGAGATTTTCATGAGTTTAACGAGTCTTGAAAATAACTGAAATTGACTCGAAATAGGTTTCATTTTTACAAAAGCTTGAAACAGAGAAAAACTATGCTTTCAAAGTAGTTTCATTTTTTCACAAGCTTGAAACAGAGAGAAAAATGTGCTTGATGCCCCCTAAGCATAACTGCTAGAGCGCATACCCCCCAGCTTCATTTCATTCAACTAAGTACAAGCTGGATGGAATGAAGATTCATGAACGAGATCGTTTGAAAGACTCGACCTAAACTGTAAGAAAATTATGCAAAAGGACTGAAATAACTAAGCTAAATACTCAACATTTATGAGATCTAGTCAAACTCTCGACTCAAGTAGAGGAGGATTTGTTTCATTTTTTAACGATCTTGACACAGGAAAAGAACTATGCTCGGATTCGGTTTCATGTTTATGCAAGCTTAAAACGAAAAACTATGCTTGTTATAAGTTCACATGCCCCCAGCATAATGACGCAAAACGAGGTACATGCCCCCCAACCTTCATTGCATTCAATGAGGTGGATGGAATGAAGCTTTACTTTCAAGATCTTGGAAAGACTTATGGGAGCTGTTTCATTTTTTAGTGAGGTTGACACAGGAAAAGAACTATCCTCAAAACCCTTGTTTCATTTTTTAAACGAGCTTGACACAAGATAAGGAACTATGCTCATAACTACTCTCTACAATCTACCTGACAAAAAACTCTTCTAAAAACCTTGATTCATTTTTTAGCGAGCTTGACACAAGACAAGGAACTATGCTCTAAAATCCTTGATTCATTTTTTAACGAGCTTGCCACAAGACAAGGAACTGTGCTCTAAAATCCTTGATTCATTTTTTAATGAGCTTGACACAAGGCAAGGAACTATGCTCATGACTACTCTCTGCAATCTACCTACTTAACCTACCCTTGTTTCATTTTTTAAAGAGCTCGACACAAGACAAGGAACTATGCTCAAAAAGTTTACATGCCCTCAGTTTAATGATGCAAAATGAGGTACATGCCCCCCAGGCTTCATTGCATTCAACCAGATGGATGGAATGAAGGTTTACTTTCAATATTTAACTTGAAAAGGGAGTTGTTTCATTTTTTAGTGAGGTTGACACAAGAAAAGAACTATCCTCATACCTGATTCATTTTTTAACGAGGTTGACTCAGTAACAGGAACTATCCTCATACCTGATTCATGTTTTAACGAGGTTGACTCAGTAACAGGAACTATCCTCAAAATCCTACTTTCTACAACCTACCGATATATCCTAAAATCTAGCTGATTCATTTTTTAATGAGGTTGACTCAGTAAAAGAACTATCCTCATACTAGCATGTTTCATTTTTTAACGAGGTTGATACAAGAAAAAACTCTCCTCGTACCATCCTATTTCATTTTTTAACGAGGTTGATATAGGAAAAACTATCCTCGTAACATTGATCATGGCTTCCAACTGGAAGAAAGACATGTCAATGGACACACCTTGATCATGGCTTCCAAAAGGTCTTCATCCGAAGGAAGAATAGTTTTTTGGAAGGAACACACGTCAAGGGACTCAAAAGGGATAAGAACATCGTGTTCAAATAATCCCATAGAGTTTTCCATGTCAATTACCGGATCTAAATCAACAGTGAGAGGCTCACTTACATCGGCAACTGAAAACATGGCACCAGTTGCCACATAATTAACCCGTGGCAGGGTAGATACCACTTTAGAATCAGGAACATTTAGGGGTGTCATATTATTGGTAGTTGAGACAAGACTAGGGAATGAAAGCTGGTCTACAGTCACAATACTGCCATTGTGAGGGAAAGACATCACGCGAAAGAGTGTCGATACAACAGCTTTCATTTCATAAACATAGTCTCGCCCAAGGAGTAAATTGAAATCCAAGGGACCTCGAACTACCATAAGATCAATACAGACAGTTTTACCTTCCAAGGTAATAGAAAACTTAGGAAGAATCCCTAAAGGTTCACTGATGGTTTTGTTAAAAGCTTTCAGATTCTGCGTAATAGGCGCAAGTTGAGGGGAACCGAAAGCTTTCCAAACAATTGAGGATAAAATACTGACAGAAGCACCTTCATCTACCTCAGTACGATGTATGTCCCTACCACCAGCCTTGACAATGATTTGGAAAGGGATGGAGGAAGGAAGGCGAGGTTCTGTCAGTCTATTCCAATAAAAGGAAAAGACCTTAGTGCTTGGAGGGGGTTCTGTAGAAACAGGTGAAATGCCCCCCGGCATAGAAGAATCTGATGTAACAAGAAGAACATCAGCGGTATGAAATTTACTCTCGAAAGGGAGAGTGTGATCGACCGAATGTGAAATTGAATCGACCACTTGATCAACTAATGGATCATCAACCTGAGTGACATGAGTTTCACTCTCCAATGGAAGAGTGTGATCGACTGTACTTGAATTTGCATCAATCACTCTGTTAGTTGACGGTAGGTTGGGAGAAAGTTTACGGTAACCAGTTGGAAATTCTTGCTGTGGGACAGTAAGGTTTTCCAACAAAGTTGAGGCTTCATCCATGTGAGGGCAAATGTGAGTTTGATGACTCCCTTTGCATAACTTACAAGGAAACCTAACTTTACCCTTTTTCCCAGGAACCTGACTATCACTGGTTGATGGATCAATGGAAAGTTGATGAGATTTTTCTGACCATACTTCCAAGACCTTTGGAATGCCAGGACAATTGACAAGGAAGTGGTCACCCTTACAAAGCCTGCAAGGGTATTTGGGTTTACGATGCATGTCGGAATTTTCCTCAACACAACTAACACTTACAGCCGTGGTTGGTTGGTTGACTTCTTTCTTAGCTTGCTTCTTCTTCTTCTTCTTCTTCTTCCCTTTCTTCTTCTTCTTAGACTCCTGGTTACTAGCATCAAGGCTTTTACCAGGCGAAGAGGAAGAAATGGAGGAAGAAAAATTAGGCGAAGAGGGTAAAGGGTCAACAGAAGGTTGGTGATGTTGAGATGGTGAACTCTGTTGAGGTGAAGCATCTGGTTGAGGTGGAACAATTTGAGTATTTTGGGCCAACGAAGTTGAAAATAACCATATCGGTAAACCTATTGTAAATCCAGGTAATGAAAAAGTAGCCATATAAGGAGGACCAACATTCCCAAAGTAAGGACAAGTACTAGGATTCTCATTAGGAGGGGTTCCTAGGTTGATAAATTCCGGAACATTTGCCATTATATTCAACTTCAGTGAATTTTATTAACAATTTAAAACTAAAAATAACAATTCACAATTCACACCTAACAATTAAAATTCACAAATCACACCTATGGTCTCTAAAACTAAAAACAAACGAATTAACACGCGCTATCAAATCTAGGAGTCAAACCATACACAAACAGTAGCCTTCCGGACCGAAAACACTAGTTGGTGATGAAGCCCAACATCGCAGAATTCAGTACAGAAGTGGCGGGTGGAACAGTTACCCCGGCAACCTGCTTAATGAATAGACCGGACCAAGTTCCTCCACTTTAACCGTCTCGAGTGAAGTGAACCCCCCGGAAAATCCAAGTGAGTATAACCGACGTCTGCTCCAGGTACAGTGGGATCTTCCCTCCACCGTCACCTTGGGTAGAATCCTAAAGATTATGGTCACTAAGGTTACCAACGGCCACAAGTACACCTGGGGGAACAATCTAAACTCCGACAGCACGCAAGGGCAGAGTAGCAAGCTCAATCCCCTTACCGGCTCCTTGACAGTAATCCAAGGTTTACCGATAAGTGACCCCTGGCTCCTCGACAATGGTTAATCCGAGGTTTATCGTTTGTAATACGTACTGTCTGGCGTCGTTCCCAACGAGGGAGGATGGATCCCCTCACTGGTTCGGACACGAGCTCATGCTTCTCCTTTAAGAGGAGCTTTCCCAGAGTGTAAATGTAACAATTGGATTTGATTCTATCACAAGATCAACTACTTGTTTGGTTTTACTGTCTTGGAGAGTTAAGTACTCACCTACTCCAAGACACTAGCCTAAGCTATGTTGGTGCTTCAGAGCCCTAGAAATGTAAAAATTACTAGATGAATTTTAATTAAGCGCTGTGTTATTAAGGCTGTTATTACTCAAATGGGTAAATGGATACGAAACCAATGGTGTTATGACCCGACTCAACTGAATGCAATCGAATATGATAATGTAATCTTTTCAATTCGATGAATCCTAACTAAAGTAAGGAGAGAGTTTCCATTCACTTCCAACAATGCAAAAAATTGATCACTAAGAGAAAATATAACAAATTCTCTAATGCACTAATTTCATCAAGAAAAACTAATGCAAATCAATTCCAAACCATTTTTTATTTTTATTTTTGTGTAAATTCAAATCAAAGAAAACTGATCTAAATCTACGATTGATTTTTCAGAATGTAAACTACGCAATTATAATCTATGCACAATTCACTTGAAAAGTATGCAAATGTAATCTATGCACATTTTTCATTCATATTCTGAAAATGAGAATTCTAATTATGCAAATGTGATCTATGCAAGAGAATCCTCAAGCACAAGATGATTCTAATGTAATCTAAGAACCAATCAAGTGCAAGCCGAGAAAATTGGGTGAGAGTTCCAAAGATCATAAAATAAAAACACTCAAAGGCGATTAACACTCATACACGATTTAGCCCCCCCCCGGTGAATGAGGGGGAATTTTTTTTGCAAAAACAGAAGCAAAAAGATGAAAAATTGTGAAAAGGCTGAGAGAAACCTCCAAGTAATGACCAAAGGAAATCAAATCAATAATTTCTCAAAAAAGAGACTCAAAACACCCAATTGATGAAAGCTTAAAGCATGAATGCTAATGAAACAAGCTCAGGTGAAGATTCTTGGAAAGGGACTAATGAATCTGGGCAGAAAAAACTAAGAAAAAACAAAATCTAAGAGCAAAAAGTGTAAAAAATGGAATTTTCTCAAATTTTGGCAGGGGACGCAGGCAACCCGTTAGCACAGGTGCGGGCCCGCTCTGTGCACACAGCAAAAATGCGCCCAGGGACGCACTGTGCAGCACTCAGAGGGTGCGTCCTACTGAAAAACTCAAGAAAAACCAAAATAAAACTAATCCTAAGCTAACCCACCCAGAGACAGAATCACAGAGCCAAAACCAGAAAAATAAACTAATTTTCTCAGAACAAAGTTCATACAAAGGAAAAGATTTTTCACATTAATGGATTCCCCAGTGGAGTCGCCAATTTGTCACACGGAATCAGTCAAGAGTGCGTACACAACCGATCTTCCTAGAAGTCTAAGACATTCTAATGACAAACAAGACAAACTAGAACTATCCTTCTCTAAACATGCATTATGATATGAGAAATCAAGTGTTTCGTTCTTACCTTTGTCCAAACGTTGTTGTAGAAGTCCAAGCTTTATTGATCTGGATGAGTTCCTCCTTTTCTCCAAAACCTGCAATCACCAACAGTCAAACAATTAAATAGCACCTGATTATAACATAAAACAAAGCATATTCAACATATAGACCAAGGAGTACATGAAATAACCCATAAACAACAAGTTATTGAGAAGAATGGACCAATTTGCATTAAAGGTAATCAAAAGGAACCATTACAACCTGAGCCTTGGTGTTGTGCAAGCTCCTTCCAGGGTCCACAAGAGTCTTCCTCTACTTTGACAAAGCTCACCCACTTCTAAATAGAACAAGAAAAGATGGCAATCTCTCCTCACAAGCTTCTAAATGGGAGTCCTAATTCCTGCAGCATTTACCCTTAGAAATGTATAGCTTTCAACCTCTCCTCCTTCTGGCCCAATGCCTGTATTTATAGTACTCAAGAGGAGGTTAATCAGGTCCACCATCAATGGGATAATCCCCTCTTTGGGTGGGATAGCTCCCTTATTGATGGGATAAGTTCCTCTTTGATAGGAGTGCATGAACCATCTGGAGGCGCCCAATACACGTCGAACAACCTTCTAGAATGCTCTAGAAATGACCACAAGTAACTTTTTAAAGATGAAACTTGCGCATTCTAACCTTTACAGGGGGACTCACCTGTCCCTTTACATATAGAGCGTCTTTGGACGCAGGGTTTGTGAACATTGGGTGCGTCCCCGCAGGTAAGGTTGAGAGAACCTGCGTCCCCAGAGATAAATACATTTATAAAAGACTTTCTCTCTTTTGGAGTTTGACATGGAGAGCAGAGGCATAAGACTTGCCTAAGAGGATAGCATGACTATTGATTGAGCCATACTAACTGTAAATAGTCATGGTGACATTTTTTAGTGTAACAAGAGGTTAAAGCATTAACATAATTAGAAATACCATTGTGTAAATACAATGTACCAACCTTTTCTCCTTTTTCTATTACCAAGGATCCTTTAGTGACCTTCTAGGTTTTATCTGTAAAAGTAGTCACACAGCCTTCACCTCCCAACTGCCCTGTTGAAATAAGATTTTTCTTCAGATCTAGAACATGCCTTGCCTCCTTCAATAGCCATTGATTTCCATTCTATTGTTTTATGAAAACTGTACCCATTCCAATGATTTTACAAGGTTTATCATCACCCAATCAAACCTGTCCAAAATCTCCTTTAACATAATCATGAAAATGTTTCCTATTTAGGTGTGGCATGGAATGAGGCCCCTAAATCTACCACCCAGGTGTCAATGATATTTTCTAAAGAAAGAATCAAAGCATCTTGCAACACATCACCTGTTACATTCGCTTCATGATTATTTTCTTGCTAAGCATCTCCTTCTTTCCCCTTCCAAGACTTGCAATATTTCTTTAGGTGTCCTTTCTTCCCGCATTTCCAGCACACTATCCCCGATCTAGACTTGGATCTGCCTTTTCTTGAGTTAGTGCAATATCCAGGGCTCTTTCCTCTTTCCATTTTTCTTCCCCTAGTCTCTGCAGTCAAAGCATTACCTGATGTCTTAGCAGAGCTTTTCTGTCGCATTTCCTCGCTAAGGATTGCACCGACAACATCATCAAACTTTAAAGTACTAGATCTAGAGACAGAGTTGCTAGTGGCCATAACTAAGCCATTCCAACCTTTCTGCAATGTGCAAAGAAATAAGAGAGCCCTAATTTCATCATCAAAAGTTAGTCGTACAAAACTTAACTGACTCGTAACTGTATTAAATTCATTTAAATGATCAGCAACAGATCCACCTTCTAACATTTTCATATTAAATAAATGCTTCATAAGAAATACCTTTTTTGAGGCTGAGGGTTTTTCATATAGTTTGGCCAATGTCAACATTAATTCCTCTGCTGTCATTTCCTTTGAAATATTAAACGCTACCAACACCGCTAGCCATAGCTGTATTTTTCCATGTGCCTTTCTGTCGAGAATATACCATTCTATTTCTGTCATGCTTGCTGGCTTCTTTGCCTTTCCACTCAATGGTTGGTATAGATCTCTCTAATATATATAATATTCCATCTGCATCTTCCACAACTGGTAGTTTTGGCCATTAATTTTTTCAACCCTAAACCTACCATCTTCCGCCATTTCTCCCACTCGAACAAGGAACCCTTCTCTCCTATGAGTTTATCAGCGAAATAGACCTTCGGCTTTGATACCAATTGTTAGAAAATTATATATTACAGAGCAATGGAACACATAAAATATTGTAGAAATATAAACACAAAAAAAAGCATAAAACAAGAGAGACACAAATATACTTGGTTCACCCAGTTTAGGCTATGTCCACATAGAAACAACCAGTCCTTCCTTTTATATGATCCAGCAAACTAAAGAGTTACAACCTACAATAGCTTTGTTGTAATTCCATCTTTGCTCTCAATCTTCTCTCTCTTCCTCTCTCAGAGAGAGGGGTTTCCTTCTAGGGCAAGAAACCCTAAATTAAACATAACTTCTACCGTCAGATCTCCGCCTAATCAATGGCCAAGATTGACTACAAAATTACAACATTTTACAAGGACATTTTACATCTATTTTTAGCTTCAGGGGTGCTTCCCCCGATCCCCTTGCTAGACCTGCCTTGCAATGAATATTTTACGGGCATCGTTGTCGCCCCATTACGAATTGGGGTCCAATGCGACGATACCTTTGAATACAGAAGATAATCACACTCCACACCTAACATCTTTGTGTTTTGAGATTTGTATGCAGGTCATCCAAAGGGAAAGCACATACATAAGCGGGTATGCTTCTGAACATTAGCTTATACATTCTGACATGTATTTAATCATGGTTTGCACTGACAAGATCTGATTTCTATGATGAACAATATGTAGTTTGTTATTTTGATGAATGGGTATACAATGATACAATTTGGTTTGGTTGTTTGAATACATTATATTTGATTTGGTGATCCAGTTGGTTGAGTGACTTGATACAGTATTCATTTCAGTATTGTTATCTGATATTTGGAATGGATCCAATTTGAAATATTATGAAAAGTGATCCATAAATAATAGTGGAAAAGGGGGTTGAAGCTCCCTTCCAGTAGGAGTTGGAGAATGAGAGAGGTTGTAGCCTTCTATAGGTGGGTGCCTACGTACTGGTATGATTCTTTTCCAATACAAGATTGTAAGGAATTTCTCTTTATAATAAAAGAGGAAGAAAGAGATGAAAACAACGATAATTTTTCCCATGTTGGGTTTCCACCTAAAAATCCTGGTGTTCATGAGTGTTGATGTGATGCTTATGTATGATGGTTTATTCTATTCTTACTTCACATGGTTACTATTTAATTAATGTCCAATGAAGTATTGATACATTGCTTCAAGTTAAACAATTGATGAATTAACTAAAACATTAGTGAACTAGATATACACTACTTATCTTCATTACAATCGTGTACATATGTAGGTTTACTTATAACAATAGCGTACATAAATCTAAATGTGAAAAGAAAAAGGTTAATTAGTTTAAAAATATTGATTCACCCCCCCCCCCCCCCTCTTTCAGTATTGTTCCTAACACTATTTGTGACCATGATCATGTTATTCACTTGATTCTAGGAAGGGTTTCTCCAAACATCAAACCTTAGAGATATCCATATGCCCATAATTGAACATATGGTTTCGGAGATGCTAGAGGGAGGCCCTAATTTAACCTAGCAAAAATTATTTCTCTTCTCCAGTAGTATTGGTGCACAAGAAGGATGGATCATGGGATATGTGTCTAGATTATGGAGAGATCAATGAACTAACTATTAAAGATAAATTTCACATTAATGTCATTGATGAATTGTTGGATGAACTACATGGAGAAATTCGCTTCACCATGTTGGATCTTCTTCGAGGATATCATAAAATTAGAATGAAGAAAAGAGACGAAGGTGGCATTCAGAACTCATGAAGGTCATTATGAATTTTTTGTCATGTCTTTTGGCCTTACTAATGCACCTTCCACATTTCAAGCTTTTTTTAATTCCAATTTTAAACCCTTCCTTCGAAAATTTATGTTATTATTTTTTAATGATATACTAATCTACAACCAATCTTGGAAAGATAATGTTCAACATGTTGGCATAATGCCCAAAATATTGGAGGAGAAACAATTGTATGAAAAACCCTCCAAATGTTTCTTTGGGGTACAAGAAGTGGAATATTTGGGTCACATTCTATCTCATGAGGGTGCTAAGGTAGACCCCAACAAAATCAAATCCTTCAAGGAATGGAAAATTCCCACAACCTTAAGGAATCTTGGAGGATTTCTCAGGTTGCCTAGGTATTATCACAAGTTTGTTAAGAATTATGGGAAAGTAGAAGGACCTATAACAAAATTACTAGAGAAATATGCATTTTTTTGGACTCCAAAAGAATTCGAGGGCTTTGAACATCTTAAAAAGGAAATGTGCTAAGATCCACTTTTAGCTAGACCATACTTCACAAAAGCCTTTATTATGGACTATGATGCTTCAGGAAATGGCATTGGCACTATTTTAATGCAAGAAGGAAGGAATTTTTTTTTTGAAAGTCATCAAATCAAGGGAAAGTATTTACACAAACCTATTTAAGAGAAGGAAATGTTGGAAATACTACATGCCATGAAGAAATGGTTCCCTTAGCTAATGGGAAGACACTTCAAGGTAAAAACATATCATGATACCCTTAAATACTTCTTGGAAAAAATATTATCTTCATAAAAGAAATAAAAATGGCTCATAAAGATATTGGGTTATGAATTTTAAATCACTTACAAAAAATGGAAGTAAAGTGTTTTTGAAGATCCACTCTCAAGAATAACTAAAGCAAGGGATGAATGGAAGAATAACGAAGAGGTGTGGAAACTCATTCAAAAGTTGCAGCAAGATCCCAGTGCATATGCTACATTAATTTGGAAAAATCATTCAATGTGGTGAAAAGATCACTTATATATATGTAAAAGGTCCTAACTCAAACAAGAGGTTCTTTTGGAATTGCACACCTATCCTAACGAGGGCACTCGGGATTTTTAAAACTTACCATAGATTTGAGAAGGATTTTTTTTTGGGATGGCCTTAAATATGATATTTAGACGTTTTGTGGTAGAATTTTTCGTCTACCAACACAATAATGTTGAGAAAATTAAGGCCTCGGGTATTTTACAACCATTATCCATTCCAAGTCAGTGTTGGGAGGAGGTCTCAATGGAGTTTATCATAAGTTTATCAAGTCTGAAGTAAAGAGTGTCATCATGGTGGTATTTTATAGACTTACCAAGTATGAACAATTTTGTGCACTATCTCATCCTTTCAAAGCCAGTATAGTTGCTACTTCATTTGTAGAAACAACTCAAAATATAAATCGAAACCCAAAGATTATTGTAAGTGACAAAGATCTCATTTCTACAAGATTTTTTTTTACATAATTATCTTCTTTCATTGGTACTCAATTATCTCATAGATCATCTTATCATTCTCAATCTAATAGGAAAAATTACATAGTGAACAAATGGTTTGAAGGATTTATTTGTTTCTTTGTATCTGATAAATAAACATAATGGGTCAAGTGGTTACCTCTTGTAGAATGGTGGTATAACACTTCTTTCCATTACTGAAGAAAAAATGACCCCATTTATGGTGCTTTATGGATATAATCGTCCATCCATCACATCATCTTTAGGAGACAATTGTAAGGTTCAGGTAATGCAATATCACATTAAGCATCGACAACAAGCTCTCTAACTCTTAAATGATAACCTAATTCTAGTGTAGATTCGAATGAAATTAAAGGAATATCAACATAACAGTAACAAAATTTTTGATGTGGGAAATTAAGCATTTTTACAGCTACAACCATATAAACAAAAGTACCTCAAGCAAGCTAAGAAGGATAATAAATAATTAGCCTTGTACTATGGCCCTTACAAGGTGTTGTAAAAGATTGGTACTATGGCATACAAATTGGAGTTTCCTTCGTATTTGTGAGTACACCCCACTTTCCATGCTTCATTTAAAGAAGGTTATAAGTGACAAGCTCCTAGTTAAAACTATATTTCGAAAACTTGAAATGGAAGGAAAAATCATATTGGATCGTGAATAAATCATGGAAACAATAATATAATAGCTACAAAATCATTCAATTTCAGATTATTTCATTATGTCCAGAAGAAATTACCTGCTAAATATTCCATATGGGAGGATGAGTATTTTATATAGAAGCAGAAAAATATACTAATGTGTTGAGGAGAACACTTTTTTGAAAGAGAGGGGCATATTAGGTCCTTATAATACTAGTTTAGCCACAATAATGTTATTGTTGTTCCCCATAGAAGCCCACTATTATTATTTGTGTGCCTTTACATTATGATTGTTACATAGACCCTATTTATATTGTGACCCTTTAGACTCGTATATATACCAAAAAGGTGTTTTCATTTGAATCATTGAAGAATTGTTCATTTATGTGATGTAAAATGAGGTTCCCCCGTCAAAGTGGCTTATTATCAAGTTTTTGATCTACAATTTCTTATGTTTATGTGTTATTTTGATATGGATACATAACACAGACACAACATCAATACTCTTTTGGATCATCAAACATCTTCAAGTGCCTCTAAAACACCTTGAACACCAAAAATATCTTAGAAATAATAAAGGAATGTTATATTTAAATGAAATTATGACTCCATGTATTTCCGAGATAGATGCATAGAAGAAACCTCCTAGATGTTTAGTTGACTAAATTAGTTCAACATATTTCTTCCTTGTAAGAATATTTCAAAAAAGTTCATTTATGATGAGAGGTGTTTGAATGACCAATTTCTCATTAGCTACCTCAACGTGACCATGCCATTTATTTACTTGAAATTATATAAACTCTTTCAAATTATAAGATAAGTATGAAGTGTTACAAACCCCTGTAATAGATGCATCCAACCGATCTCAATTGTCTCAAATATGCTGATTTGATTTTCTTGAAGTGTATTGATTTATATCTTCGTGTACCTTATGCTAGCCCCCATAACCATTTGACATCAATGCCAACACTAATAAATTTCTCTCCCTTTGGCATTGAATCTGGAAACATTGATTCGATCCTTTCGTTTTTTTCCTTAGAAAAATTGCTCCTTGTTTCTCCCTATGAACCATTACTTCTTATTTATCCTTTCCTCCCCCTTTAACATCAATGGAAAGGGGTTTTGTTTGTAATTAAAATCAACAAGGAGAGGCCCCTCTTGACACTCTTGATGATGAAGAATATCATAATGTCCAGCATTTGAAATATGTATATAGCTCCATTGCATTATATGATCAGTCCCATCTTGAATGTAGTATTGTAGTTGGTCTTTGTCTATCCTCAAGGTCAATAAATTTAATGTGCTTTAGGTATAGTTAAATTCAATCTTAGTCAGAATGCTCAACTAGTTTTTTCTTTTTCAAAAGTTTCAATATTATTGATCAATCATATCCACATTTAGTCAAGTGTCTTGCTCAATAAATTCCTCTGAATTTATTCCTATCACTATATTTGTGGATTCAACAAAACTATCTCTAGACCTACTCTTCATTTGCTTCACAAAGTTATCACAAATAGTCTTTCCAATAATCTCTTATCATTCTGAGTTGAATTAGTCTTTAATCAGTAATGATAATCATTCTTACTCAATAGCTTTTAAGTAATCACTGCAAGTTGTAAGAATAGGACACATCAACGTATTTTTTTAACCCTTCCAACTGAAGCACAAATATGACTTGAAGAACTCGTCAAGTAACAGTATACTTACAAAATATCTTTAGAGGGATACTTTGTTACCTTTCAATAATAGCTCCCCTGCTTGTCATTGTTTTTAAAATGGTTCCTCTTCATAGCACTTTCAATTCTAAGTTGTATCAATACAAAACATGTTCATAGGCATTCATACACCTAGGCATTCACCACCAATTCCGCTTACTGCTGATCTATACAAACCATAGCTCTTGGTGAATCATCATTTGGCATTTTTTGGCATAGTTGGGTATCCTCTGACATCCTCTAGATTCCTATGGCATCCCCTGACATTCTGTGCTTCATCGTTTTATGAAGATGCTATGTCCTCCTTGAATATGTAATGTATGCTCGCACATAACGTTCTATATCTTGCATACATTGTAATGCTTGAAACCTATTACACATATCTCCACATTCCAAGCTTGTATCAACCAATATTTGTAATAGTGGAAATCCTAATATTGAATCATAATGATTTTGTTTGTGACTAGGTAATGTAGATTGGAATCCCTACATCTCTGGTCTGCTAGCATATTTCTCTAGGTCCACACTTGTAACTGATATGAAATCATGATCCTCAATCCTTTTATATATTTATATTCTTGGATTTAGAGGTCCATTTAGGCCATCATGATATTGTTATTGTGCTAGAGATTTAGTCTTATTTCAGTTGAGGTTTTTCTTACTTTTCTTAGTTGTAGCTTGAATCTCTTGTTTTTCAATGCTTAGTTGTCTGCCTGAGTTATTCAAGTACTCTTTCCTGGACTATTGCGCCTTTGGAATGCATCAAAGTTGAATTTTTTGCTAGATTCTATGACTTCCATATGACTAATATATTTCCCAGTTGTATATATGTATATATGTATATGTATATGTATATATCTATATATATATATATATATATATATATATATATATATATATATATATATATATATAGCGTTTTTTTTGCAATTCGTGTCACTGTTCACATTGAATGCATTTTAAACAATTTAGAGTACTAGTGGGCATATAGTTTTGAATATCTTAGTCAAGGCATGAGGTTGATGATGTTTATGGCTTGTTCCAGAGACAAGTATTCTTTCAATGATTGCATTTGAATTGACTTATATGCCTTTAAATTGCAATGTCTATTGGGATGGAGTTTCCCTTCAAACAACCATAGAGGAAACACCATTAGAACTATCCATCTTCACTTTAATCATATTTATCCTTATATTTTTCATGTTATTAATATGCTTCCATTGCGTCCTTTGAATATGCATGTAGAAGTTGTTGTTGGTTTTACTAGTATGCCTCTATTTGTAAATATGAGTAAGTGATTGTTGTTGTTCCTATGACTATAGATGCTCCCCATGGGATTGATGTACATTTGTTGAGTGTTGTTCATTCATTTACTGCATAAACCCTTTGTATCAAATGTTTTTCTTCTGAAAGTTGAATGAAGGTGATGGTTCTCTACATGATGAAATTGTGCCAACCTATATGGTTTTGTATGAGAAAAATGATGAATAGTCTGACTTCTAAAGGCTAGCTCAATTTTTTCATTATGCATAAGGTAATCTTAGAATTATTTCAATAGTAAAATTACATTTCTATTCAAGATACTATAGTAGTTCCCCCTTAGATCGTCATCAATGTTTTTAATAATCCAAAAATCCACATATGTTAATCTTTGAAGATAAACTAATGAAAAGAAGGAGCAAGGACTGTTCCCAACTTTTTCATGTGGAAAATGGCTTGGTGAATATGTCAACTAATTTTTCTTTAGATGGTACATACTCCATCTTTACAATCTACACAACATACTTCTCTCTATAGAAATGATACTTGATAGCAATGTGTTTAGTTTTAGAATGTAGTATTGGATTCTTTGATACATGCTTATTGCACTTGTATTATCACATTTGATAGAAATAGGTTCATTGTATATAAAATTCATGTCTTGAAGAGTTTTCTTCATCAAGAGTACTTATGTACATCAAGTTGCTACTACAATATATTAATATTTGGAAGTAGATAGTGAGACTAGGGTTTTCTTCTTACTAAACCAAGCAACCAATCATTCTCCTAAGAAAAATACAACGCTACTTGTACTTTTTCTATCATCAATGCAGCTAGCCCAATATGCATCTATGTAAGGTATTAGTGAAATTCCTTTAATTTTGGATACAATAGTCCATAATATATTGTGCCATTTAAATATCTAACGATTCTTTTTGTTACTAACATATGGCTTTTCTTTGGATCTAACTAATGTCTTGCTACTAACACAACTAATAGCATTATGTTTGGTCTTGAAGCTAGGTATAATAGGATGCCTATCATATATATATATAAATATAGATAGATATATATATAAATATAGATAGATATATATATATATATATATATATATATATATAGATATATAGATATATATATATATATATAGATATATATATAGATATATCTATAAATATATATATATATATATATATACATCTATATATATATATATATATATATATATATATATATATATATCTATATTTATATATATATATATATATATATCTATATTATATATATATATATATCTATCTATATATATATATATATATATATATATATATATATATATATATATATATATATATATATATATATATATATATATATATATCTATCTATATTTATATATATATACATATATACATACATACATACATACATACATACATACATACATACATACATATATATATATATTGAACAACTTCTGATGATTCATCATCCTTACTTAGATTGCATCCAACAACCATGGAAGTTTTGAAAGGGGAACAATCCTCCATTCGGAACTTTTTCAACATTTCCCTTAAGAATTTATATTCAGAGATGAACATACATTCTAAGTTCTGTATTATTTACAAACGAAGGAAGAAATGCATTTCTCCAATAATTGACATTTCAAACTCCGACTTCATTTCATTAGAAAACCATTTCAATAGGGAGTTTTTGTTGCTTCAATGCATTATGTGAACAACACATACAACTACAATTTGCATCTCTTTATCATCTAATTTTATGTATAAGTTGATGTCAACTACTCCTCTCTTGAAACCTTACTTTTCAAGATATTTGTACAAATTAGAATACCATGCTCATGGTTTTTGTTTGAGACCACAAAGTGTCTTCTTTAATATGCAAACATCATTAGAATTATTTGAAAGTTGGAATCCCTTAGGTTGTTATACACTCCGTCTTCAAGATCTCCATTAAGGAAGAAAGTCTTGACATCCATATGATATACTTCGATGTCCTTGTGACAAGAAAAAGCAAGAAGCATATTGATTTCTTCTAACCTTGCCACTGGAGCAAAATTTTCTTAAAAGTCTAATCCTTCTACCTATGAATAGCTCTTGCATACCAACCTTTCTTTATTTCTGACAATATTCCCTTATTGATTTAGTTTATTTTTGAAGATCCACTTTGTGCCTATGATGTTTTTGTTTACTAGTCTTTGTGCTAGCTCCCAAGTCTCATTATTTTCTATCTAGTCTAGTTCTTCATTCAAGGAATCTCTCCATTGTTAAGTTTTTCTTTCTTTAGAAAAAATCATAGGCTGAATCATGGACAAGATGACACTCTGAGCTCGATCTAATGTCTCAACAAGATTTCTTCTTATTGGGACTCCTCAAGTTTTGTTACAAATTATTTTATTTTTACTATAATTATTTTTTAAATACATCAAAGGTCCTTTTGAATGTGACTCTATTTCTTCAAGATCCGCAAACTCTTCTTCCTCCTCTTCACTAATTGGTTGATCTAGAGGATTAATAAATTATATCTGCTTGCTTTTGATTAGTAATTCTTCATTAAATTTCATATATATATGGAAAAAAATATTGTACATGATTTTATTGTATTTACAGTAACCTTTTCTTTTCATTAAGTACACCAAGAATACTCCTTCATCTCCCCTAGCATCAAATTTTTCCAATTTCTCATCATTTTTTTTAATACATAATTTACTACCAAACACTTTGGATTTTTGGATTGATGTTGGTCTTCCATGCCATAACTCATAAGGTTTCTTTTCACAAACATGCCTAAGGTGTGCTTTGCTTATTATGTGAATAACTTTCATTCAATAGGTCTGTGGTACATTCCTTTCCTACATCATATCTTTAGCCATTTGTTTTACTAAATCATTCTACCTTTGAAAAACTTCATTCCACTAGGTGGTGTCTGTAGTGGTATATTTTCTTTTTATTCCATGTTCATAAAAAAAACATTCAAATTCATATAATGTAAACTCTCCTCCTCTATCTGACCGTAACTTTATCTTTCGCCCTATTTGGTTCTAGACCTTTACTTTAAAGCCTTGAATTTCTCATATGCAACTGATTTATTTCTTAGAAATGCTACCCATGTTAGTCCGGAATAATCATCATCGGTAACATCAAGTAATGCTCACCTCTTGGTTCTTATGTTCTAAGAAGTCCACATAAGTCCATGTGTACTAGTTGAAGTCGCTTGTTAGTTAATCGTTCATATTTAGTCTTGAAAGGAACATTATCTTGTTTCCCCATTTGACGTGACTTGCAGATTTTGAGGCTTCATTATATTAGGTAGGTCTCTTACAAATATATTTCTATTGAGTCTAATGATATGATCAAAGTTTAGATTCCTTAGTATTCTTTTCCACAACCAACACCCATATTGTTTTCCCAAATGAAATTCTTCATTGACTTCCTTCAGATCATATACATTGTTATTTTCTTAGATTCCCTTGTCCAATATCTTTCCTATTCTAGATGACCTTACTTCACATTCCTTAGCCATAAAAATGACATAATATCCTCTATTGTGCATTTGAATCACACTTAGCAGATTATGTTTAAGTCCATCTACAAGAAATACAATATGTTCCTTGCTTGTACCATTATTCAAGCTTATTGTACATTTTACCATTATTTTCTCTTGTGAATTATTGCTAAAAGTGACATTTCCATTTTGTTTTCATTTGGATTTAGGAACTTTCTCTTATCTATAGTCATATGTCAAGAGAAACCACTTTCAACATACCACTTATCGTTCTAGTTTTTAGCATAAAGGACTAAGCCACACTTACTAGTTTTCTTCTCTTCGTTTCTATTTTTCTAATGCATGGGTCCTTTTGTCCTATGATTGTCCTAAGATTGTGGCTTGATTTTTTGAGTTGACATTCACAAGACTTATATATGAACTTGTGGCAGTAAAACCATTCATATACATCAAAAAGTGGGGAGAAAACCATGATGTGGCATCAAAGGCTTGGACATATTGGAGAGAAGGGCCTTCGAATACTTCATGGTAAAGGTATGAGTAATATCTCTCTGGATTTTGATTTCTGTGAAAATTGTATATATGGGAAGCAGAATTGGGTGAGTTTCCCCTCTAGTGGTAAGAGGGCGAAACAGATATTAAAGTTTGTGCACAGTGATGTGTTTGGACCTGTGAAGGTTCCATCACTGGGTAAGTTTATGTACTATGTATCATTTATATATGAATTCCCAAGGAATACATGGATATATTTCCTTAAGAAGAAATCTGAAGTCTTTGACAGGGTTAAAGAATTTAAGGCTCTGGTGGAAAATAATACAGAGAAGAAGATAAAGGTGCTAAGGACAGATAGTGGTGGAGAGTTTTTCAGTAATGAATTTGAATAATTCTGTAAGAAGTGTGGTATAGCACGACAGAAGACTACTCCATATACACCTCAGCAAAAGGGACTTGCAGAAAGAATGAACAAGAAGTTGATGGAATCGGCAAGAAGCATGCTCAGTGGTGCCGGGTTAGGACAGGAATTCTGGGCAGAGGTGGTTGAGACAGCATGTTACTTGGTCAACATATCACGTTCATCAGTGTTGGAGGATAAGGCTCCACAAGAGGTATGGACTGGTAAGAAATCCTCTCTTTCACATCTAAGGGAATTTGGATGTGATGCATATGTACATGTTCCAAAGGAGAAACAAACCAAGTTGGATAGTAAATCTGAAAAGTGTATCTTTATGTATAAGGATGGTTTAAAGGGTTATAAGCTTTAGAACCCAGTAACAAGGAAGGTTGTGTACAACCAAGATGTGGTGTTCAGAGAGGTGAAAGATGTTATTAAACATGAATTCCAACCAAAGGAACTTGAGAAGATAGAGCTTGAGCGAAAGTAGGAAGAATCAGACTCTACAGCAAAGGAGGAATCAAAAAATGAAGAGCCACAAAATCCAGGTGTGAGAAGATCAGCTTGAGAAAGAAGGTAGCCAGAAAGGTATAGTCCATCTGCTTTCTGTTCAAATTTTTGTTTATCTATTACTGATGATGATCCTAGAATTGTGAAGGAAGCAGTAGATTCAAAGGACAGAAAACTCTAGAAAGAGGCCATTGTTGATGAAATGGAATCTTTGCACAAAAATGAGGCTTTGGATCTGGTGGAGTTTCCGGCTGGAAGGAAACCCATTGGCAGCAAATGGGTGTTCAAGAAGAAGACAAATGAAAAAGGAAAAGTGGAGAAATACAAAGATCGGTTGGTAGAAAAAGGTTATTCCCAGGTGCCGGGAATTGATTTTGGTGATATTTTTTCTCTTGTTGCCAAGGTAACTTCTATTATATTACTTTTATCTATTGCTACTGCTTTTGATTTTGAGGTAGAACAAATGGATGTGAAGATAACATTTCTTCATGGGGATATGGAAGAGGAGATCTACATGAAGCAACCTGAAATCTTTGCGGTGAAGGGTAAGAATGAACTGGTATGCAAGTTAAAGAAGTCTCTGTATGGGTTGAAATAGTTACCAAGGATGTGGTATCAGAAATTTGATAAATTTATATGGGGACTTGGCTTCACCAGAAGCAAAGCAGATCACTGTGTGTATTTTAAATTAATTGGTGACCATGTTATTTATCTGGTCTTGTATGTGGATGATATGTTGTTGGTTGGAAATGACAAAGAAATTATCGTAGATTTGAAGATCCATTTGTCCTCCAAATTCGACATGAAAGATCTTAGTGTCACAAACTATATTTTGGGCATGGAAATTAAAAGAGATCAGGAAAACAGGAAGCTCTGGTTAAACCAGAGGAAGTATGTCAAGACAATATTGCAGAAGTTTAATATGCAGGATAGTAAACCAGTGAAGGTTCATATTCCTCTAGGTGTAAAGTTATCTGTTGAACAGTGTCCCAAGACACAAGAAGAGGAAGAGGACATGTCCTATGTTCCATATGCAAGTGTAGTTGGTACACTGATGTATGTGATGGTCTGTAATAGACCAGACATTGCACATGCAGTGGGAGTATTGAGCAGGTTTATGTCAAAACCAGGGAAGGAGTACTGGACAATAGTGAAGCGGGTTTTTAGGTATTTGCGTGGCACTAGTGATTATGGTTTGTGCTACCAAGGAAGACCAGGATTGGACAAAGTGCTAGACATTCGTGCCTTTGTTGATGGAGACTGGGCTGGAGATCTGGATCAGAGAAGATCTCCAAGTGGGTATGTGTTTAACCTATTTGGAGGTGCAGTCAGTTGAATGAGTAAACTACGGAGGCAGAATACATGGCAACCACTCATGAAAGCAACGGAACAATTTGGTTGCATAGATTGTGTTCAAGTATGGGGTTAGTACAGGGAACTATAATGATAGATTGTCACAGCCAAAGTGCAATTTTCTTGCGAAGAACCCTACATATCATTCAAATACAAAGCACATTGATGTTCAGTATCACTTTGTGAGGGACATGATAGAAGACAAAAGGGTGTTGCTGGTAAAGGTGGACACTTTGAAGAATACTGCAGATGCATTGACAAAATCGGTGAGCTCTGAGAAGTTCTCTTGGTGTAGAGAAACAATGGGCATTGCAAGGCTGGATAAATGACTAAGCTCTCTTGTGGCCCCTTGTGGAAATAAAACAACAGGTGGGAGAATGTTGGGTTGTGTTATATTCTTTCCACAACTAGCCCACCTAGTTAATCGGGGGGTTAGAAGGGTGGTGGAGCCCCACCTTCGTTGCACCGATTGCGTAGCGGGGGGGATTCATAGGGGGTTCTAAGGGTGCAGGTAACCCCACTCTATGGGGTCCAGGGCAGTGGCCCAATTTTTTTTTTTTCGACCCTATATTAGGTTGGATAGACCTACCTATGGTTTTGTGCACAATTTTTCGCACATGGTTTTGGACGCGATGGTTTTCAGTCCATGGTATTGGATGCTTCAACATGTATAAATACTTATTGTAACATTGAAAGGAACATAATGAAAAATAAAGTTGGTTGTCCCAATTTTGGGATCCAGGGGAAAATCTCTGTGTATATGTGTTTTATGTGTTATGCTCTCGCATTGTTTATTTTCTGTATTTTAGAATTCGTATGCATGTAATTTCTGTACAGGGTTAAAACCTACACTAACCTCCCCATTCTTTTTCATCTTATACCTTTAAAATTAATATCCCAACCTCCTAATATCGAATATTTTGATAACATGAAGTATGTATAAAAAAATAGTTACTCGTAAAGAATTTCTTTGTTGGTCAACAAAAAATCTTGTTATACAATTTGTTGAGCCATCAAGGAAGACTATAAGTGTATACAAAGACTGTCATCCATTCTAATTAATACGCATTCAATTGCTAAAACTATACCTTTTTCCATTAAGTAACATTTCTATCCACTAGGTCACTAGTCCATCAAGCCCCTAGCCATTGGGAAGAAAATATCCACTTCAAGATACTCACCCAATTCAATTGATGGAAATCAATCGATAGGAAACTTTCCACTAATTATCGTTATTAGTAGACAATATTTTTATATATGTTAATATCATGGGTTTGCATTTGGAGATTGTTTTATGTGTTACTGACACTAAATGGTCCCATACCATGATAGTCCAATATCACATTGTCTACGGCCTAAGCTCCTTTCAATTAAGATCTTAGTAATGGCCCTCATCAAACCATTTGAATAGGGACTAGCTCCAAAGCATTCAATCCCCAAATTTCTAAACCTCCATTGACAATGCCAAAAATATAAAGTGTCATCCCCAAAATTCCGAGTCTTTTGCTAAGCTCCCCAATTGGTTTCATAGGAATGAAATTGATTGTAATGTCACAAGGACCTTACCCAAATACTTTTCAAGACTCAAAAATATCCTTCATCTTATGATGATATCCCAAACATTTCCTTTAGCATGAAATATCGATAAGAAAAAGAGATAAAAAATGTAATAATTAAATATTCTCCACTTCACCCAATTGAGATGAGATTACTCACATTCGTTTGAGATGAAAACTACCAACACCACATTGTTAACTCCAAGTCTTTCAAACAAATGACATATCCATTTAGCTTACCTCTAGAAGAAACAATATCACCCATTAGTAAACAACTATCAAGTTTTCTCATTCAAGGCAACGATGTAACAACTCCTGGTTGATTTTCCATGTAAATAGAATAAGACCAAGGTTATGGGACACATATTCCAAGCTAAATGGTGGGAAAAAATTATAGTGGGCACCACTTGTGGTTTAATAATGGCTATGGAAATTGGAAAAGGCTTTGGCAAAGGGAAAAAGGAAATAAATGGCATTTAGTTATGAAAATAAAGTAAAATAGGAGAAAAGGAAGGTGAAGAGACACAAATATGCATGCAAGGGAAATTAGATATAAAATTAAAGAAAAAGGAAAGGAAGAGAATAGACATCAAATGATAAAAGGGCACCTAAGAAATAATTGAAAACTTTTTCTCATCTTTTGATTACGATCAAAAAAGGAGAAGGACCAAGAACTTGGACAAGCAAGAAAGGGAAGAAAGGGTGTGAAAAAAGGAAGCTTGGGTAGTGACATGTAAGGAAAAAAATTAGTTGTGGATTGTAGGTAAAAATGTGCATGTGAGGTTTACCATGTTGGTTTTTGGATGCATGGTATATGCATGTGGTTCCTTGGTTATGTCATATCATTTGCATGGAGATTTGCTTGGATTGACAGTGGTTTCAACCTTACCTTGGAATTTCATAGATAGTCATGGTGTAGTGGGTTTCCCATTTGGTTTTCTGATTGGTTCTCTAGTTTCCTATGGATGTGGGCTGGAAAAAATTATTTGGAGCCTTGAAACAACTTGGGTTTCCTAGAGGTTGTGGGTTGAATTACAAGTCCCTAGAGCCTGCGGGTTGAGACAAACACCTTGGAACCTTGAAATAACTTAGATTTTTTGGAGGTTGTGGGTTGAGTTACTATTTCTTGGAGCCTTAGATAGCTTGGGGAGAGATCAATGTAGTTGATTCTATTGATTTCTAGACTATATAGGTGAGATAATTGTGCTTAAGGGTTGAGGTGGTTGGGCCTCTAGAATCCCTAGTTAGTTCTATTTTGGTTTAACCCTTATGATCCCACATTCATGCTTGGAATATGGTGCTCGAGTGATTGGTTGAAAGAGATATTTGTTTTAGCCCAATCTATGGTTGGGTGGTATGTGGAAGTCCCTAACTTGGTTGGCATTTTCATATGTTAATATGAGTTATTTTCCTATTGTGACCTATGAGGACTTTTATTTGTTATTATGGTGATCTTATGGTTGATTTGTCATAGTTTCTATTATGGTTATATCTTAGTCATATGCATGGTTTTATGATGTTTTCTAGATATGAATCTTGGTCATGATTTTATAGTTTATTGAATGATTTATGAATGCATGTGATAAAAAGTGTTGTTGCAACTAGCTTGAGAGGGAATCGAGCCTTCTTGATTACTCTCAGATTAAGTTCATAAGTTTATGATCAGATATGCATTGATGACCTATAGCTTTCATGTTTACCATATGTTTGATGAAATGTCTAGCATGTACTAGGCATGTTATGGCCAATATATTGTTCAAGTTTTGAATGGTTACCCTTTTCATAACCTTATTTATGATTATGGAAAGTTACAAGCAGTTTTGGGTAGTGCTCTGGAGGCTAGCTTGAAAAATCAGCATAGATCTCGTGAGCACTTGCTCTTAATTGGGTAATTGGGTCACAACCACATGCATACAAGCTTCTGGCTATTGCTGGAGCCTCATAGCCACATGCATAGTCTCTCAAGGGTGTGGTTGGGGTGTTAAGTCAGTGAAAATGAGTTCTAGATTAGGGATTGATCACCTAGGGTGGTTTTCAGCTCCTGAGTGATCTCTAGTCCCTGAGGAATACTAGTAAGTTGTCGGTTTGTAGGCCCCACTTTCATAGCTCGAACATGAAGGCTAGGTCATTTCATAGTAGCACTAAGCTCACGTTTACCCTAGAGAGACTATAAAATTGCGTAAACGTGGGAGGGGTGGTTACAAAGGATACAATCACAGTTGGTTTCTCCCACAACTAACCTAAAAAATCCACTCACATTATAGAATACATGAAGAGCCTAAGATCTCATGTCAACTTATACATTCAACTTACTAAACCACACATTCCAATATTCTTCACATATACTTGTTTCAAGGAACACCTTTATATATAAAATTCATTCATGAAAGAGGTAATACCTAACACCCAAGTAAAATCATACAATTCATTCAATGTCATAGAAATAATCATGAAACATTAAAAACAATTCCAGTCTCTTAGCAGAAAAATATATACACTTATTTGATTAACTTAAACTTGCTAGTAATTAAAGAAGGGAGAGCCTCTCTCCACCCAACCATAAGCACTATTACACTAGAGATTTCTTGTAGCTGGTCACCCCCAAGCTAGTTTTGATGCCTTGAGGGGAAGTATCTCTTAGGGTTTTGCATATTTTTAAATCACGATAGATGCCATGAAGCCCAATCTACTTCACATACAAGAATTATAATTCTACTTTTAAATTACAAAGCTTAATATTCTTAACATGTAAAACTAGGTCTTTCACTACTTGTGCAACACAAAATGGATCCCTGCGTTGATCTAATAGTCACTTGATGCTTATCCTTTTTACTAATCCCTAAAGAGATAGAATAAGACACACGATTTGCAATTCCCTCGTCATATGACTGAGGTTGAGGGCTTCATCAATAATTTCCTTAACCAATTCAATTAAAATCATAATTGGCCATTGGTCTATTATAGCTCAAAAGGATTTATATATCCTTCTATTCAGAGTCATAGGCTTAGAACCCATTTTTGGTTCTCTTTTGTTTCCATGGGCTTTCTCTAGTTCACTTGCACCTACTTATCTTGCATTCCTTAGTTTCTCTCTCCTTGCTCTTCCCCTCTATCTATTTTTCTCTCCATATTTGTCTCCACTCTTTATCTACTATGTTTTGTTTATCTATATTTTCCCCTATATCACCCACAAGTTGCAATGGACACTCCTGATAATTTTTGAATTCTCCTCAGGGTACATAGTTTTCTAGAAGTCTTTAGAATGAATACCTATCCCATACTCCTAAATATTTTCTATACCACTCCCTCAATTCTTCTCATAATTATTGGAAATTGGGTAGTTCAACTACCAAATCAATTAATTTAGGGTAAGATATGAAACTTCCCAAAGCCCCCTTACAAATTTCTCCATTAACAATATAGTAAATAAGAGTTAATATTTACATCAAATGAAGTATGTCAAAGTAACGATGCACATCATTCCAACATTATTAGTATTAGTTACATATCACAAAATTCGAGGTTTAGAAAGTGGTGTTACTCCATGGATTACATGTAATAAAGCCTTTAAAAGGTTAGTGGTGAATCCTCACTTGGCCAACTTTGTTTGGTTTGGTCAAGTGAATAATGTATCTATTAGTTGGTTCTTCACATGAGGGTTTTCCTGGATAAATCACATGTTATTTATGTGTGCACATTTTTACGATTTATTATATTTATCTATCTATTAAAAAATTAATCCTAATAGAATTCATGTCTTTTACTCTATCCTTCAAGAGAACATTGATTATTTAACCCCCATCTCTAGATTAACATTGAGATCCTTCTCTATATCGATTGTTTGTTTATTTTTCACATAGTAATTAGGTTCATTAACCAAAAATGGTTTCTCATATGATTGCGATATTTTTTGGTTTGGGATGTGGCCTTCTTTTTTGATGGGTGTGCTCATATTTGGTGATAGTAATCTTGAATGTATCATGTTCCTTATCAATTTCAATAATAAAAAGTTCACTTATCATACTTCAAAATGTATTTTCATTGGAAATTTCCCTTTGTAAGATCATCTTGTCCATTAGACTCTGGTCCTCCAATAAACCTTTGGTTTAGATTTATCTAAATGCATATTTTGACATATGTAGGAAATCCCAATATAACCCGCATAATAATTTATTACGTATTTGTCCAAAGAATTCCTAATACATTTAAAATTTTTTGAATATCAAAACTGGATAAGGAATTTGGAAGGATAACCTATATTAACATCTTGGTGACAAACATAATGGAGAGGCTAAAATCTAGGAAGCATAGAGTAATAAAAATACTACAAACCATAGTTTAATAAAAAGATTCACGCTTCCCAAAAAACTAAAGATCATCCTTAAAACATTTTGATCATCAATCTGGCTTAAACATTAGAATGATAAAAAGATTTCTGAGAATAGATATAGGGCATTTTTCTTTGTTTAGTTCAAGCAGAGCTAGTCATACAAATTTGGTGTATGATGGATCATTGAGTCAAAATATTAAAACAACATATTCCTATGATGAGATTAGATTTATGACATATGAATTAGAGACCTCTATTCTTAGATTTTATTTAAATGTCACCACTATATATGAACTACACACACTTTGTATCAAAGTAGCCAAATATAACGTTATTTCTTATCAAGTACTTGAAAATTTTTTTATTTTTTTTAAGTTGTAAGTACTCTAGTGCCCACCAGTCCTTTATAAAATCACACAACAAAGGAGATTTTTTTTGTGTTTGCATATGATGTACCTAAACAATAAAAAAAGGCCATCTAGTAGTTTACCCTAAAAAAATGGTTTTTACTATTCTATTAGAAACCCTACAGGAGTTCGAGTTTGTGCTTTATGTTGAGCATGTAATAAAAAAATTCCACCTAGAATGTCCATTATCTTACAATATTAGGAAAATTTTTTTTGACATCAAAACCATTTTAGATTAATGCAACCCCACCCATTTTTTCAAATACTCTACATGAAAAGCTCTCATAATACACTTTGCACTCAAACATTTTGCCAAATACTTGGGATCTAGTGCCTACCACCTTGATATTTTTAATTATGAGTAAAAAATAATTAATAATCCCATAAAAATAGCACTACCACTTAAATAGCTCGCGTGGTGATGATATCTTAAACTCATGAGTACTGGCTTGGATTTACCCTAGGTGGTAGGTACTACTAATGGGAACCTTCAGTTAAATCCCTTCTCATTCTCTCTAAATAAATGGAATATAATACTCCCCTCCATGTGATGCTCTAGCCCAAACAATCCAGCTAATGTGGATTAATAATATCCCCTTCAATATCCATTGTAGAGTAGTTGGCATTCCAAGCCCTCAATTCATTTTCTCCTCAAAATCAAAGAAGAATCATTGATCCATCAATTCATTTTCTCTTCAAAATCAAGAAAGAATCATTAATCCATTAATATGTCCATATATTTTGGACCAAATATGCAAAGCATATCCAAGATTTATTTTTTTCATAAATTACTTAATCTTAGAGGCTCATACGTACCAATACCCCTCAAGAATCCCTCACCAAAAATAACACAATGTGAGTCTATGACACATGAATACAATTGGGATACATGGTGAAATCGTTAGCTAAACCCTAATACCTATGGAAAAAATATTTCATTAATTTCAGTAAACATAATTCCTATGTAATAAATAATTAATTAATTTCATTAAACATAAACTAATATAATGAAATTATTCTAATAAATAATGATGAGAAAAATATTCTAAGTATGTTAAATCATGACCATATACACTAACAATAATTACGACTCACCAAATCATGAACATATAAAATTGATTTTTTTAATTTTTAAATATTACCATGTTTTTAAATTTCTAATTTTATGAGGATTCATTTGATGTTTTATAATCTTAAAGTTTATAATTTTAGGAATTATATATAAATGTGGTTTGTTTAGTAAATTTTTTCACTTTGTGATATTAGAGTAACTTATTTAAGGATATTTTAAGTTAATTTATGCATCATCGAACAATTAGTAATTCGATAAGAAAAATTGAAGTTTACTAGTTTGCTATATAATCATTATGATAAAGTTAATAAAAGTAATTGTAATGATGTAATTAGAAATAGGATGATTGTAAGAAACAACCAGAACCATGATGCTTTAACAAATTAAATTATTTTAGTGATCAATCTTTTGGTTGGGTTATCATAGAGATTTGAATATTAGAGAGATTGTAAATCTAATTTTTAGGTTGATCAATGGAAAGGATATAAATAAAAATTTGATGTCAAGAGGAATATATGTAATAAATATAAGAGATTTACATTTTGGAAAATAGTAGACAAGGTAGGCCATTATTTTTTAAAACCAGCCTAGACCCATCTTAACTTCGGATCTATCAAGAGCCGAGAGGGGTCAAATCTCTCGAGCTGCAAATGTCTTTTTTGAGTGAAAAACTTGAGGAAAGGTTTGCACCTCAAGAAATTTGATACCTCCGGCACTTGATAGATCTGGAGTTAATATGGATATACGCTAGTTTCAGTCATGTGTGGCGAAAGAAAATCTAACGAACATATGATTAATTTGAAAAAAAAAATATGTAAAATCATCTTATATTAATATAATCATTTTAAAGATGCTAAATATCTCTGAGATTTATCTGCTCATTTTAATTTTTAATTTTCTCAGTTACCTCAGTTTGTTGAGTGATAAATATTGTAAATAACTTTAATTATGAAGAATGATGAAATACAAATTTTGAATGTAAAGTGACAATGTAATAGTGTTGAATGATAGAAAATGTGAGGAATAAGAATATCATAAATTACAAATAGTCTTCATTGTGATTAATCTGAAACTATTTTCTTCTACTATTCTTATTGTGGCCCTTGTTACTTTTGTTGTCTTCTCATATCAATTGTATGAAAATGGCAGGTTAAACCGTAAACCATTTAAATATTTAGCTCAAGATTTGTAGTAAACATCATACCTTGTCTCTCTTTCTCTCCAATATTAATAGGTTGAATTACTATAACACAAAAATCAATGTACATTGTCAATAATTTTTTATGCTTACATTGAAATCAGTGCACAATATTAATCCAGTCACTTTAAAATTAATGCACCATCATACATCCAATTACATCAAATCATAAATTAACATCTACACTGAAATCAATGCATCTAATGCAAGAAATCAAATAAGATTAGAAATCAACATTTATAGTGAAATCAATGCATCTAATGCAAGCAATCAAATATGATTAGAAATCAGCATTTACACTCAAATAAATGCATTTAGTGCAAGTAAGCAAATAGGTTTATAAACCAACTTCTACACTAAAATCAATGCATCTAGTGCAAGTAAGAAAATAGGATTATAAACCAACATCTACACTGAAATCAATGCATCTAGTGCAAGCAATCAAATAGGATTTGAAATCACCATCTACACTGAAATCAATGCATTTAGTGCAAGAAATAAAATAGGATTATAAATCATCTACATTGAAATCAATGCATCTAGAAAAAGCAATCAAATATTATTCGAAATCAACATTTACATTGAAATCAATGCATTTAGTGAAAGAAATCAAATAGGATTAGAAATCACCTACATTGAAATCAATGGATCTAGTGCAAGTAATCAAATATCATTAGAAATCAACATCTACACTAAAATCAATGCATCTAGTGCAAGAAATGAAATAGGATTAGAAATCACCATCTAAACTGAAATCAATGCATCTATTCCAATAAATCATCTTCCCTCTCTCCCCCCTCCATCTCTCCTTCTTTGTCTCTCTCTCTCAACCCCCCAAATAGAGACGCTCTCTAACTCCATATCTATCAATCTCTTTGCCCCTACCTCTCTCTCTCCATCTCTCTCTTCTTCACTCTCTTCACTTTCTATCTATATCTCTATCTCCCTTTGTCTCTCTATATCACCCCCAAAAAATACACTCTCTTTCTTCAATATATCTATCTATCCCTCCCTCCTCCTCTCCCTCCCTCCCTCTCTCTCTCTCTTCCCCTTCTCTCCCACTCCCCCACTTTTATCTCTCTTCCCTCTTGTTTTCCACTCTCGCTCTCTCTCCATATTCCTTATCACTCCCCGTGTCTCTCACCACATTTAGCTCTATAATTATTTCTTCTTACCTCCCTCCCCCCCCCTCCAACTCCATCTCTCTTTACCTCCCTCTCTCCACTCTCTCTCTCTCTATCTCTCTCTTTGTTCACCCTCCCACTCTGTTACTATATCCTTCCCTCTCTCCTATCTCTTTCTCTCCCCCATTCTCTCTATCTCTCCTTCTTTGTCTCTTTATCTCATCCCCAAAAATACACACACTCTCTCCATCTCTCCCTTGTCACTCCCTCTCTCTCTCCACTTCTCACTCTCTATGTATTTATTCTTCCCTCCCTCTCTGCTCCTCTCTCTCAAGTCTGCTCTCTCGTATTTGCTCTCTCTCCCTTTCTCTCCTACCTCCCTCTCTCTCCCCCCATCTCTCTCTCTCTCTCTCTCTCTCTCTCTCTCTCTCTCTCTCTCTCAGCTATGTTACTATATCCCTCCCTCTCTCCTTCTATCCCTTCCCCCCTATCTTTGTGTCTCCCTCTCCCTCTATTATCCTTCTCTACCTATCACTCTCATCTACCTCTCTCTCTCTTCATTACTCCTCTCCCCTATCCTTAAGTTTATCTCCATTTCTCCCTTGTCACTCTCCCTACCTCTCCACCTCTATCTCTATGTCTTTATTTTTCCATCCCATATATATCTAGAGTTAATATATATAATGATATATTAATATACATTATAATATAAAAAAATTAATATTGTATTAATCCAAAGTTATTCAATTTAATAATATTAATATTATAATCTATTAATATGAATATTAATAATAATAATAATAAAAATAAAAATAATAATCTTTTAATATTAATATGAGGGTTAGTAATGTTTTTTTTGAATGGTATTAATAATAATTTGGCCCATAGGGTTCACTTAAATAAAACTTTTTTTTTAGTGTTAGTAAGTATAAATAGGTTTATGGAGTAAATATAAAAAGAGGTTTTATTTATTTATCATATCTCTTTTATTGACCATGTTATTTGACCCATAGGCTTCGTGTATATAATTAGACGTTGATTTCTAATCTTATTTGATATTTTTTTATTTATTTATCATACCTCTTTATACATTTTTTTTTATATTTATTTATTTAACATACCACTTTTATAAATATGGTATTTGGCCCATGGTATTATTAGTTATTTGTACCATAATATTTGTCCCATAGGCTTCACCTAAATAAAACATATTTTTTGAGTTTTCATAAATATAAAGAGGTTTATGGAATAAATATAAAAAGAGGATATATTTATTTGACATACCTCTAGTTTATTTATATTTATATTTTTTTACCATACCTCTTGAGTAAATATATAAAAAAAGTTTTATTTATTTACTATACCTCTAGTTTATTTATATTTTTATTTATTTACCATACATAGTTTTTGAGTGTTCGTAAGCCTCTTTATATTTTAAATTTATATTGTGTTTATACATACTAATAATCAGATTGATCTTTAAATAGGGACCACATTATATTAGAGATGTTAAATGTTAAGCATTAGGTTTACATTTACATTTACATTTATGTTTTTATGTGAGATATGCCCCCATACTAGGCTGTGGAGGGCCTCTCGTGGTAATAATATAAATTACCTTTTAAAATAAATATGATTATTATTGTTTAATAATATTATTATTTTCATTTTCTTGTTTTGAGTTGAGAGATGACTTGCCAACATGGTTAAACATGGTGATAATCAACCACGGTCAACCATGGTCAATAATGGTCATCAATGATCGAGTGTGACAATGTGATGAAGATTGTTCCAATATGGAAATCATCTATGGTCAACCATAGTCAACAACCATGGTCAATCATAGTTAACATATTTATAAATGTGCTCAATCATAGTCAAAATGTTTATAAATGTGGTCAATCACGGTCAATCACAGTCAACATATTTATAAATGTGGTCAATCATGGTCCACCATGGTCAATAACCATGATCCAACCGCACATTGTGACTGTTATGAAACCAACTCAAGAAAAGATAGAAAAGATAGATCAACGCCTTAGAATTTAGCCTCTTCGAGGGGGCAACCTCCTTTACATTACATAAATGAACAATTCTTGGATGATACAAATGAAAGTACCTCCTTTCTATATATAGGAGTCTAAGGGGTCATAACATAATCAGAGCCGACATAACAATAATAATGTAAGGGCACAATAATAACAATAGTGGGCTTCTATGGGGCACAAGAGTAACAATATGGGCACTACATGGGTACATCAATATAATAAGTGGGTTGTACTAATAAAAATAAGGGGTCACACTAGTAGTATAGGGGCCTAACATGCCCCTCTCCTTCAAAAAGTGTTGTCCTCAACGCTTGAGTAGTTCTTGATGCTTTTGTATAAAAATTTTGTCCTCCCATGTGGAATCTTCAGCAGGTAGGTTCTTCCACTTGATGAGATACTCTAAAATTGATCGATTTCGTAGCTGTCGCGTTCTTGTTTCTGTGACTACGACATGTTCCAATATGATTTCTCCTTCCTCTTCAATTTCTGGAAATATTGTTTGAATTGGGATATTTTGCAACTTTTGTATAACTGGCCATTCTTCCATTCATCCCTTGCTTCGTTTATCCAATCTGGTTGGATAATAGAAATAGCACAAAATAATGCTTCCACATCCCCCACCTTGAAGAGTCTTCCCATTCAGTAAGGTTGAGCTTTTTTAAGTGCATGTAGTATTGCCAACATTTCCTTCTCATAAATAGCTTGCTTTAGATGTAGCAGTAAAAATACCCAATCGCCTACATCAAAACATTTTTCACTATGATGTTGATCTACCTATTGTTTCATTTGATTTTGCACCGAAGTGGCGTTATCCTTTAAAAGTTGGAGAACTTGTTGTTGATGCTCGATGTGATCTTTCACTACTTGAACCTTTTTCTTCTTGATATGTCCTTTTATATTTAGAGTTTGAGGCTTGGTAATTTCTTCCAATCCTCTACAAGATATGGTCTGATTCATTTCTTGACGCTCGATGTGATCTTTCACTTCTTGAACATTTTTCTTCTTGATATGTCCTTCTATCTTGATAGTTTGAGGAGTGGTAATTCCGACCAGTGAATTACAAGATATGGTTGGATTCATTTCTTCTTTCTTGATGTGATCTTTCACTTCTTGCACCTTTTTCTTCTTGATATGTCCTTCTATCTTGAGATTTTGAGGAGTGGTCATTCTTGCCAATAGTTTACAAGATATGTTCTGATTCATTTCTTCTTTCTCTGGGGTCGGGTCCTGGCATATATCCTCTTCTTTTGATGTTTCTTCATCATTTTCTTCCTCCTCTTCATACTCTATGTAAAATAATTTCTTCTCGGCACACTTATGACCTTTAGTGCATTTGCTATCACAATTGTAACAAAGCACTTTTTCTCTTTTTTCTTCCAATTGTTGTGGTGTAACCCTTCTAGGTTGTGGAAGGCTAGGAGAAACAACATGTCCATATTTATAGTTGTGAGGGGTAGACTTCCTTGTTGCCATAATTTTACTTTCAAATATGTCACAAAGCCTTTTTACTCTTTCCAATTGTTGTGGTGTTGCTCTAAAGAAGGTTTGCTCTTTGTATCCTCATAATGTGCTATCATTTCCTCCGTGAGAATTGACCACGTAACAAGTTGTTTACGAGAAAAAAGCCCTTTATACCATAAAAATTGATCCGGTTCTAAATATGAAGATGCAATACATACCTTTTATAACAGTGGTACACCATGTAGATCAAAATATTGCTCCATCTGAACTATCCAATTTACCGGGTCCTTGCCATCAAACTTCCTCATCTTGATTTTTATTGATTTTATGACCTCGATCTTGAAATGACTGTAACTTTGTACTTTCAGATATTTAAGTTCCGAAATTGCTACCTGTAGTAGCCCTCTGTGTCCTCTTTCCAATGCCACCAATCGGATCCAAATTTGATTCTCCAAGAAAGAGTTATGCACAATCTCCCAAGGTGACCTGATTATAGACCTTTCCAGAAGAGCGAACTTGTATGAAGTTCCACGTGTCAATTTTTCGACCTTTGGCTCTGAAAACGATATACAAGAAACTACAGTCCATCCTCTTTCTATACCTTCTGACGAAATTTCAATCCAATGCTCAGAGAGAAAGTTATGACGATTTTCCCCAAGTCACCTGTTTGGAATGTAATTCAGGAGTCTGCAAAAAGACCAATTTCCTCATATCATATCTCCGCAAATATAGCGCGAAAAGCTCTGAAATTCAAACCCAAGGTTCAACGCGATTTCTTCTCAAATGGGTTTTTTTTTAACTTTTGAAACGTCACATAAAAACGTTATAGCGAAAATGCCACGATGACCTGTTTGGAGCAGCAAAACCCTAGAATCCGAAGCTCTGATACCAAATGTTATGAACCAACTCAAGAAAAGATAGAAAAGATAGATCAACGCCTTAGAATTCATCCTCTTTGAGGGGGAAACCTCCTTTAAATTACATAAATGAACAATTCTTGGATGATACAAATGAAAGTACCTCCTTTCTATATATAGGAGTCTAAGAGGTCATAACATAATCAGAGCCGACATAACAATAATAATGTAAGGGCACAATAATAACAATAGTGGGCTTCTATGGGGCACAAGAGTAACAATATGGGCACTACATGGGTACATCAATATAATAAGTGGGTTATACTAATAACAATAAGGAGTTACACTAGTAGTATAGGGGCCTAACAGTGACAACCACAATCAACCATGGTCCAACATCACATTGCGACAAATATTGTCTCAATATAAAAATCATCCAGGTTAACCATGGTCAACCATCGTCCAACATCTGATTATGATAACAATTTTCTTGATATGAAAATCAATCATGGTCCAGTGTGGTCCAACGTCACACTATGACAAACGTTGACTCAACATGAAAAGAAACCATGGTAATTTTAGGGTTTATAATATTTATCTTAGGGTTTATAATAGTAATCTCTTGGGTTTAATATTATTCCCTTGGGTTTGTAGTGTTAATCTCTTTGGTTTATAATATCAATCCCTTGGGTTTATTAATCTAAGAGTTCATACTTCTAGGGCATAATATTATTATATGGTTTGTAATATTAATCATCCGATTTAATATAAATCCCTTGGGTTTATAATCATTGTTAACCACTGTCAACCATGGTCTAATGTCACATTGTGAAAAATATTTTCTCAATATGGAAATCAACCATGGTCAACAATGGTTCAACGCCGTATTTTGACCAATATTGTCTCATTATGATAATAAACCATGGTAAACCATTATCAACCATGTTTATTTCAGGGTTTGTAATATTTATTTTAGGGTTTATATACCTTGGGGGCTATAATATTAGTCCCTTGGGTTTAGTATTATTTCCTTGGGTTTATAATCCCTTGTGTTTTTAGTGTTAGTCCCTTGGGTTTATTATTCCTTTGCGTTTAATATAAATCTCTTGAGTATATAATCATGGTCAACCATGGTCCAACATCACATTGTGACAAATATTTTCTCAATATGAAAATCAACAATGGTCCAATGTCACATTGTAACAATGATTGTCTCCACACAAAAATCAATCATGGTCAACCATGGTCTAATGTCACATTGTGACAAAGATTGTCTCAATATGAAAATCAACCATTGTCAACCATGTTTATTTTAGGTTTTATAATATATATCTTAAAGTTTATATATATTGGCTTTATAATATTAATCCTTTGGGTTTAATATTATTCCTTTCATTTTATAATCACTAGGGTTTTTAGTTTTAATCCATTGGGTTTATTATTCCCTTATGATTATAATATCAATCCATTTATTTTATTAACCTAAGGGTTCATATTCGCAGGGTATAATATTATTCATAGGGCTTATGATATTAATTCTTGGGTTTAATATAAATCCCTCAGTTTTTATAATCATGGTCAACCATGGTAAACCATGGCCAATCATTTTTATTTTAGGGTTTATATACATTGTATTTATAATACTAATCCCTTAGGGTTAATATTATTTCCTTAGGTTTATATTCCCTTGGGTTTTTAATAATAATCCCTTCAGTTTATTATTCACTTCGGTTTATAATATCAATCACTTGGGATTATTAATCTAATGGTTCATAAGGTATTATATTTTTCATAGGGTTTATAATATTAATTACTGGGTTTAATATAAATTCCTTTGGTTTATAATCATAGTCAACCATGATTCAACATCACATTGTGACAAATATTTTCTCAATATGGAAATCAACCATGGTCCAATATCACATTGTGACAAATATCAATCCATTGGGTTTATTAATCTATGGGTTCATATTCCTAGGGTATAATTATTCATAGGTTTTATGATAATAATCATAGGGTTTAATATAAATCCCTTTGATTTATAATCATGGTCAACCATGGTTGACCGTCACATTGTGACAAAGATTTTCTCATGAAAATCAACCATGGTCCAACATCGCACTATGACAAAGATTTCCTCAATATGAAAATCAATCATCGTCCAACATCACATTATGACAAAGACTCTCTCGGAAAGAATCTCAATCCTAGTTAACAATGGTCAACCATGGTCCAACGTTGAAGTATGCCAAAGATTGTCTCAATATGGAAAGAAACCATGGTTAGCCATGGTAAACCATGTAAACAATGGTCAACAATGGTCCAACATCGTATTTTACAAAGATTATCTGAATATGAAAATCAACTATGGTAAACATGGTCAACCATGTTTATTTTAGTGTTTATAATATTTATCTTAGGGTTTACATATCTTGGGTTTGTAATATTAATCCATTGAGTTTAGTATTATTCCCTTGGGTTTATTATTCCCTTAGGTTTATAATATAAATCCCTTGGTTTTATTAATCTAAGAGCTCATATTCCTAGGGTATAATATTATTAATAGGGTTTGTAATATTAATACTTGGGTTTAATATAAATCCCTCAAGATTATAATGATGGTCCAACATCGCATTGTGAAAAAACATTTTCTAAATATGAAAATCTACCATGGTCCAATGTTGGATTGTGACAAATATTGTATTGACATAAAAATCATTCATGGTCAACCATGTCCCAACGTCGCATTGTGATAAATATTTTCTCAATAGAAAATCAACCATGGTCAACCATGTTTATTTTATGATTTATAATATTTATCTTAGGGTTTATATACCTTGGGTTTATAGTATTAATCCTCTGGGTTTAACATTATTCCCTTGAGTTTATAATATCAATCTGTTTGGTTTATTAACTTAAGGATTCATATTTCTAGGGTATAATATTATTCATGGAGTTTATAATATTAATCCTATAGTTTAATATAAATCCCTTGGGTTGATAATCATGGTCAACCATGGTTCAATGCCACATTGTGACAAAGATGTTCTCAATATGGAACTCAACCATTGTCTAACGTTGCATTGTGAGAAAGATTGTCTCAATATAAAAATCAACCATGGTAAACAATGGTCAAGCATGTTTATTTTAGGTTTTATAATATTTATCTTAGGGTTTATATACCTTGGGTTTATAATATTAATCCCTTGGGTTTATAATCATGGTAAACCATGGTTCAACATCACATTGTGAAACTTTTCTCAATATGAAAATCAACTATGTTCCCATGTCATATTATCACAAAGATTGTCTTGATATGAAAATCAACCATGGTCAACCATGGCCCAATGTTGCATTGTGACAAAGATTGTCTCAATATGAAAATCAACCATTGTAAACCATGGTTAGACATTTTTATTTTAGGGTTGATAATATTTATCTTAGGGTTTATGTACCTTGGGTTTATAATATTAATATCTTGGGTTTAATATTATTCTCTTGGGTTTATAATATCAATCCATTGTTTTTATTACACTAAGGGTTCATATTACTACACTATATTATTATTCATATGGTTTATAATATTAAACCTAGGGTCTTGGATGGAGTGTTCATGGCAGCTAGGGTTGTCAACTCCCCAGTAACGACAGGCCTGCAGCGTATTCAGTAAAACGGCCAGCACTTTTCCAGCTATACGACAAACTACAAAGGACAAGAAGGTCAGCAAATAATGAGAAAACCTCAGGGGGAGGGCACAGAGCCTCCCCCAAACAATACCGGTTTCAATGCAGGAGGATAGCTGAAAAAAGTCAGCCCACGAGAATACAACAGAAGGACAGGACTCTCAAAGGAACAACGAAACTGGCATGGAGGTACCCAAGGCGACTTCAGCCACATGCAAACCAGTTGCAGCCACGAGACCAAAGATCAAGTTACCCAGCAGTAGGATCAATGCATAGATCCAATTCATGAGGGATCATGCTCTGATAGGAAATTTTATTGGTATTTGGCCCTCTAAAAAAGCATTGCAAGGATGGATTGCAGCCAAATGGAAGCCGAAAGGCCATATAACCCTGCAGTTAGGTGCCAAGGGGTTCTTCACAACGATTTTCAACTGCCTGGAGGATAAAAATAGAATCATAGATGGAGGGCCGTATTTTTTCAACACAACTGGTTTGTATCTCAGAGAATGGGTGGAAAGATTCAACCCGGATAAAGAAGATCTCAGTTGGGCACCCGTCTGGATCCACCTCTACTCCCTCCCTGTGGAGTACTGGGATGAAACTTCATTACAAGAAATCGGCAATGGTCTTGGTGAGTTTTTCAAAGTAGCAGAGGAGACCAAGCTCAGAAGATACACCTCATATGTGCGTATATGTGTTTATATGCACCTTAACAACGCCCTGTCGGATGCGGTAAGTCTCTTTCATGACGATTTTGAATGGATCCAATCTATCGATTATGAACATGTACCTTTCCGATGTAGGAAATTCCATGCTCTTGGTCACCTTTTCCAAGATTTCCCATCCAACCTGAAAACCTCAGCCCCTCCTCCTCCCGGAAAATCAGATGTTGATGGATTTACCAGAGTTTCCCATCGCAGAAAGAATCTCAGAAAATCTAGCTCTAATCCCAAAACCTCTACTGATAATCCGTCCAAACCGAGTACCAGGAACAACTTCGAGACTTTAGCTAAGCCGGATCTGGTCAGTCGTGAAACCCCTGGTTCCTCCAAGGAGTAGCCAATGTCAAAAGCCCTCTCAGCCTCCACCAGCTCAGAAATTCCCCTGAAATCAAAATCATCCATCGACCTCAGCTCGCCTTCCCCCAGTGACATTCTGGCCTGGATCTCTCAAAGTATGGAGATGGATAATGAAGTGAATGCGTTGAAGGATGCAATAGGAAGTACCGAAGAAAGAAATGAAACCACAAACATGGAAGAGGAACCAGAGAGCATAGATCTAGGAGAACTAGATCTTCTAGAACTAGAGCAAGCCTGTAAAACAAAAAGTTATGATAAAATACCAGAAAGACAGGTGGACAATCTGGAAATAATTCTCTCAAGAGCATAGAGACAGCGATCCTTTGGAATTCAGCCTGGAAGCCAATGGGATGGAAAGACACTCTTTAAGGATAATAAGAAGAGAGGAAGGAAGACCGATCTCCAACGAACCATTCGCATCGGGGAAATGCTAGTGGAATCAGGAAGATACTCCAAGCTCATGAAGTACTTTACCACCCTCTCTAATGTCTCATCATGAAGCTCATCTCATGGAACATTAGAGGGCTCAACAGCCCTGGGAAGTACAGATTCATAAAAAGCATGATTCAGCAAGAAAAACCAAGCATCTTCTTCATTCAAGAAACCAAGTGTAACTCAGAAACTCTGGAAAAAATCATGGCCAAAGCCTGGCCAGGGTGTAATGCAATTGCAGTAGATGCATTAGGTGCATCAGGAGGTGTTTCAATCAGCTGGAATGCACAGACAATCACCCTCTCCAACATGCACGCAAACAAGCACTTCATTCAGGCTTCGTTCCATCTAACAGGAACCAATATCCATGGACACTTAACAAATGTTTACTTTCCTCAAGAAGCTAATCAGAAGATAGAAATACTGAATACTCTTTCATTCCTCAGCTTTGAAAGAACCCACCCTCTCTGGATCACGGGGGGGGACTTCAACATGATAACCAGATTGGAGGAAAAAAGGGGAGGAAGAAGCAGGCTTGACAAGGATAGCTATCATCTAAAGGACTTCATTCAGAACAACTGGCTAATCGATCTACCCTTCAATAATGGGGTTTTTACCTGGAACAACAAAAGAGCAGATCCTCATCAAATTTCTTCGCGTTTAGATCGATTCCTTCTCTCTGATAATGCAATACATTTAGGTGGAGACCTCTCTGCCTCAATTTTTCCCCTTACAGGTTCTGATCATTGGCCAATCGCACTCCAATGGAATCGGCCAGGCAATACTGATCGTCGACCCTTTCACTTCGAAGCCTTCTGGCTGTCTCATCCAGACTTCAACAACTTTGTCAACATGATCTGGAAAAGCTACAAACCTATGGAGGGATCACAAATGTTCAAATTCCAGCAGAAGTTAAAAAATCTCAAATTCCATATCAAAAAATGGAACCAATTCACTTTTGGGAATATTCTTCAGGCAAAAAATTCTCTAAATAACGCAATGACAGAACTGCAACAGAAAATCATCTTAGAAGGGCGAACAGAGTAGCTCTTAGAGCAGGAATCACACCTGCACTCTCAAATCTTGGAAAGAGACAAGCAAGAAGAAGTTCTTTGGAGGCAAAAATCATGGGTCAGGTGGCTGAAGGAGGGTGAAAAGAATACCAAGTTCTTTCACCGCTCGATGATTCAAAGAAGGATGATCAACACCATAACTCATATACAAAATAGCCAAGGAGAAAAAGTAGAGGACCACGCAGCTATAGAACAAGAATTACTGTCATACTTCAAGCAGGTTCATCAAGAGACTCAAATGGATCGATCGGTGGCCATTGACAAAATAACCCAATCCATCCCAAAGATCATCACTGAGGAGCATAATCAGCTGCTTCTCAAGCCGATTTCCTTGCAGGAGGTGGAAAAAGCGGTTCATCAGCTAAAAGAAGGAAAAGCGCCAGGTCCAGACGGGTTTACCTCTAACTTCTTTCACAATTTTTGGGATATGATCAAATTGGAGGTCTGGAAGGTAGTGAAAGAATCTCGAACATGCAGATGGATGCTTCCATCCATGAATGCCACTTTCATTACCCTCATTTCCAAAGAAGCGCAGTCCAAAACCCCTAATAAATTTAGGCCTATAGCGCTGTGTAATGTAATTTACAAAATAGTATCCAAAGTATTTGCTTCAAGGCTCAAACCGTTACTTCCTTTACTTATCTCCTCGGAGCAATCAGGGTATGTGGGGGGCAGGAAAATTAGGAACGGCATTATCCTAATTCATGAGATCATCCACTCTTTGAAGCAACATAAAAAGACAGGTATGTTACTTAATATAGACCTTTCTAAATCCTTTGATAGTCTGAGCTGGAGTTATATTAAAAAAATGTTAACTGCCTTTGGTTTTTCCCCACCATGGGTCAGATGGGTTATGAGTCTCATTTCTTCAACCTTCTTCTCCATCCTTATTAATGGCATTCCATCCTCCCCCTTTCATCCTTCTAGAGGTATTCGCCAAGGAGATCCTTTATCTCCCTTTTTGTTTGTCATCATGGCGGAAGGTTTAGGTAGAAGTATCAAGGATGCTCTTCACTCTCAGCAACTTCGAGGCCTTTCCTTTCCCAACTCCCCTCCCTTCACCCATCAGCAGTTTGTGGATGATAACATGCTCTATGGACATCCTTCTATCCAAGAAGCTCGGATGTTAAAATCTCTATTAAATTCGTTCTCAGCTGCCTCTGGAGCATCCATAAACCTAGCCAAATCCCAAATTTTCTTCTTCCACACTCCTGCAGTCACCCAAACCTCCATTGCTCGAATCCTGGGTTTCCAGAAAGCTGTTCTTCCTTCCAATTACCTTGGAGCTCCCCTGACTGATGTTGCCCAAAAGAACTCTTCTTGGAAGATGCTCCTTGAAAAATTAGAAGCTCGTCTCTCCTCTTGGACCCACAGATCTCTCAACATGCCTAGCCACTTAGTCTTAATCAAGTCAGTCCTTCAGTCTATGCCGTTGTATTTATTTTCAATCCTGGCGGCACCAAAATGGGTTCTCAAGGAAATTAAAAAGCTCCAACGATCCTTCCTTTGGGGAAACTCAGGACAAAAATGTAAATGGGCTCTTGTCAAATGGGAAAAAGTATGTTTACCCAAGCATTTGGGCGGGACTGGGCTCCGAGATCCTCACCACAGCAATGCTGTGATGGGAGCTCGCATCTGGTGGAACTGGATTTCTACACCATACACTCCTTGGGCCACTCTATGGACAGCCAAATATGCCAATAACAGACCTGTTGAGGATTTAATTAGACTCACGGATGTTGGCCTGGGTTCGTTAGTCTGGAATGCAGCAAAGCAACACAAAAATCTCATTCAGCAGCATAGCTTCTGGGAGGTCAGGAATGGTACCATTGCAAGATTCTGGGAAGATTCCTGGTAGCAACAACATAGACTGAAAGATCTGATCCATCCTCATCAAATTCCCAATTGGGAAGCCTGTAGGTTCGACAAGATCAATCAATATTGGAAGCCTACCTTAACGCATGGCTTTAGGCAATGGGTTAATCTGGAACACATCATTGGGAATGGACTGGAGGATGACCAGCAGAACCTAGGAGCAGAACTCTCCAATCGCAACATAAGGTATTCAGAAAAGAAGGATGTAATCAGATGGGGATATGAGGACAAGGGAATGTTCACAACACATGAAGCCTACAACATAATTATAAAATATTCTGCAGTCAAAGGTCCACTTTGGAATGCTATCTGGGCTCCCAACTTATGGCCGAAGGTTTCCACTTTTCTTTGGTTGCTCTGTTAGAACAAAATCCTCACGTGGGATAATCTGAGGAAGAGAAACTTCCATGGACCATCCATTTGCCCCAATTGCAACCAGGAAGAAGAAACTATCTTGCATCTCATGGATGCTTTCCCTCTGGCTCACAAACTCTGGGAAAAAGTCAGTTTTCGTTGCCAAAGGGAAAGTCGAATCAAGGAAAACATCCCCAATACTGTTCACAACTGGGTTAGGAACCCCTATAAGAGCAAGGTTCTTAACTCCTTATGGAAGCTTATACCAGGCCTTATCATGTGGACTATATGGAAGGAGAGGAACAATCGCATCTTCAAGAATCAGTCAAAGCCTATGGAAATCATCTGGAACAATGTCTGTCAAAACCTCAAAGAAACTCTTCTACTCCAAACTTGGCATGATGACGATCTTCCCACACTACCACAGGAAAAGACTATTTGGGACAACTAGAATCTACAATGGAATCAAGAACTGAAAATCTCGGCAAAAATGGTAGCAAAAAGCACAATTTCAGATAAATGGGTTCCTCCTCCTCAGAATATGTTCCAACTGAACTTCGACGGAGCCTCAAAAGGCAATCCTGGTAAAGCCGGGTTTGGGGGAATCTTCAGAGATCACAAGGGAGTCACCCTTCTTACCTTTCTAGGATCGAAGGGGTGGGACTCTAATAATTCAGCAGAGCTTGAAGGGCTATGGAAAGGGCTCCTTTTAGCCCACTCTTATGGCTTTTTCCCCCTAATCATCGAAGGAGATTCTCAGATACTAATCAATATGGTGAACAAAATTATTCAAGGAACTCCCTCAAACAAAATCGGCAACAGTTGGAGACTGGCGGAAAGACTGGAACTTATTGAAGATTGGCTCAAAGACCATAGAGCAGTAACTTTCAAACATACCCGAAGGGAAGGCAATAAGGTAGCCAACCTTCTTGCCAACATAGGGGTGGAGAGCAATACTACATTGAACGCTAATGCGTTATCTGCTATTGCCACTGATGCTCAGATGAAGGAATTCAATGATTTAGTTGAAAAAGAGAAGTCTCAGGAACTTGGAGGCCACCCGGATATGAGTGACATGCTGTAGTATTAATGGTTTGTGTGCAGAATGGCGGTGAGGGAACTGGCCACTTCTCTGATGGCGCCCCTCCCCATATTACTCTGAAGCGCCTTCACTACCATCTGCAGGAAGCATTCAATTCAGGTTTCGTTAGGCTAAAGGCTTGTCAGTGTTGGGTCATGGAGATACCTCATTTTAGTTCTTCACCGTCTCCCCTGCTTTGTAGCTTCTACCTGCCTCAAGCCTTTGAGCCCTGCCTTCACACTGTAGCGGGTCGACGGTGCTGGATAGTTTGTTGTGCGGATTTTGACAATAGCTTCCATCATTCGCATTCGCCTCTCTGCTTTGTAATTTCTTCCCAGTTCAGTACTGCGTCGCCTCGTTTCGCCACTGCTACTACCCTCTTTGCCTCAATCCCTTTGGTTTCTGATCCTTTTGAGCGCCCTGCTAGCGATTTCAATATGGTTAGGCACAGAATGCGTAGTCGCAGGGGAGGAACTAGGGGAGGAAGCTCTTGCTCTCCGGTGGAGCACTCCAACTCCTCTCCTTCTCTTGAACTGCGTCACCCTCATTCTTCTGGTGATGGTAGACATCCTAGGACTAGGTGAGGCAGAGGTCGAGCTCGTTCTTACAGGGTTATTCTTGATGATTTTGATGATTCTGACAAGTCTCCTCTGCCCCTTCACACCACTCCTCATTCCACTCATTTCAAATTCAGTATTTCTCTAATTCGACAAGTCATCTCTGCTTCTATTTCTATTTCCTTCTCTGAAGAAGTGGCTCACTCAGCCTCTCAGGTTGATATCTCTAACTCGTAGCATGAAGGCCCTCTCAGGCGCAACAATTGTAGTGATTCAGGTAATAATGTGTTGGCTAACAGTCTCCTTACCTCCCCTGGTCTGAACTTGGGTGGTATGCTGCATGGTGAAGGGATCCGCTCTGTCGCCACGCGCCCCTTTGCTGACTCGTGCCATGACGGACCCTCTTTGCAGGATGCTTTTGGCTTTGGAGGAGAGCCTCATGGTGGTGGGGGAATGCTTCTTGGTAGCGCTTTAGCGAACGTGGATGATGATTGGGCTTGCCCAATCATTGAGGAACCCCCCCCAGATGACCTATGCTAAGATGTTGTGGTTTCAGGTAGCAGTAAGCAGCAGACCAAGTTTCGGTAGAGGCTCACGGAGGTTAGAACGTGGCAGGATAAGGCTGTCTTGATGTCTTCTATCTGGTTCTTTTTGGTTTCTGACAATCTAAGTGTGAATGTTAGTTTTCTTTCAGGACTAAATGTTAGAGTTTTGTCTCACTACCTCATAGTGAAGTTTGGTCACAATTATGTTACCATTTTTGAAGGTTATGACCTTGACGGGCTGGTTTTCCCAATGTTGGGGCAGCCCGGTTTTTGATATCTCTTTTACAATCTTGTTCGAGGCTTTGCCCTCTTTGTATATTTTCTGTACATATCAATAGACTACTTTTACTTAGAAAAAAAAAAGATATATTAAACCTAGGGTTTAATATAAATCCCTTGGGTTTATATTCATGGCCAACCATGGTCCAACATCACATTGCGAGAAATATTGCTCAATATAAAAATCAATCATGGTAGACTATTGCCAATAATTGTAACCATGGTGAGTCATGGCCAACCATGGTTCAATGTCACATTGTGACAATGATTGTTTCAATATGAAAATCAACGATGGTCAATCATGGTAAAATGTTGCATTGTGACAAAGATTGTCTCAATATGAAAATCAATCATGGTCAACCATGGTCCAATGTTGCGTTGTATTATATCAATATGAAAATCAACCATGGTCAACCATAGTAAACGATGTTTATTTTACCATTTATAATATTTATCATAGGGTTTAGATACTTGTTTTATAATATTTATCTTAGGGCTTATCATAGAATTTTCTCAATATGAAAATCAATCATGGTAAACCTTAGACAATCATGATCAACCAAGGTCAAACACATTGCTAAGGGTCAAGGGTTAATAATTATTGATTAATTATTATTATTATAAATTATTATGATTACTAATTTTTAATTATTTATTATTATTATTATTAAGTAATTAATATAATTTATTATTTTTTATATATTTTTAATCAATATTAATAATTAATTAATTAATTAGAATCATAATTATAATATTATTATTATAATAGTTATTTTTTTATATATTGTTATTATTTTTATAATCATGTATTTATTGATGTTATGATTAATATTTGATCTATGTCATTAATTTTTATTAATTTTTTTCAAATATATTTTTAAATGTGGTTATGCATGTGATTGATATAATTTCATGATGTATATCAACCACATTTATTAATATGAGTGTGCTAATAAATATTATTATATTATAATTTATTTTTTTTAATATATTCTATTTTACCATGATGCTTTTATATTATAAAAAATGATTTTTTTTTAATTTTTAAATATCACAATATTTTAATTTTTTTGAGGATTCATTTTATAAAGAAAAATAATTATTAAAATACACATTTTTATTTACAGATTGTATTATATTCGTGGTTATTGTTATGATTGGTCATGATTAAATATACTTGGTTTCTATGTAAAGCTTGTTTCATAACAGTTAGTTAAATTTAGCTGAATTTTAGAGATTATTTCTAAAAATTTATGTAAACCCGAAATATTTTCTTAGTTTATAGATTATATTATTCAAGTAGTTTAGTTATCTTTACACTTGTATTTATATATGTATTATTATATTAATTCATAAAAAAATCTCATTCTGTTTTACGATTTTGAATTAATAACATTATATTATTAATGTTATCATATATGTATTATTATATTAATTCATAAAAAAATCTCATTCTGTTTTACGATTTTGAATTAATAACATTATATTATTAATGTTATCACCTCATCAACAATAAAATACAGAAGACTCCCTTCAAACCATTATTCATCATTTTTATAAATTATGTATTTTTTTGGTTAAATGAATTCATTCTTATGAATTATATAAATTTGTTCTAATATATTTAAGAATAACTTTTTATAATAATTATAATTTACCATTCATTTAATTTTTAAATTATATGATTTTAATAAAATATAATATAATTTAAATAAAATATAATTTTTAAATATGTGTCTTGCTTCTATTCCTCTCCTATTTTTTTTTAATATTTTTTCATATATAAACTTATCTGTAAACGGCATTTATTGACTGTTAAATCACATAACAAATAAAGCTTTAATATGTCTGCATCTAGTTTCCTTGTGATGCACGCAGGTGGCAGGTCATTTTACATTCAACAAATACTCATCTCTCGTAGGCTCATCGACTGCATTTTATTTATAGGCGAGGCCGCATCATAGATTCACCCGCTTAGAATATCTCGGATGGTGGCACATCATTTTCCACACAACAAATGCTTATCTCTGATCGGCTCAGCTGGTGTTGGTTATATTGATTCAATATCATATGTTTGATAAGTTTAGTGTTTTAATATTATATGTTTGCTAATTGTGAAGAAGTAACGCTCATTTGCGTACATCAGGTGATCAAAAAGATTCCAGTAGATTGCATTATTTAATGTTTTGTACATTGAAGTTTTCTCTTTTGAATTGAAATACTCAATCAACATCAACATGTATGACCTCATTGTTGGGAATTTTTCTGCTAATATTCTAAAAACAAAATCACTGAACAGAGAACAATGCTCTGTTTTGCAAAGTGAAGCCACAAAAAAAATTGTTTGCTACAGAGTTTCACTACACACATAAAAGATTTCTATTCATTAATAAAACTGCTAATACAAAAATATATTCTTCCTCTTCGTGAGGGATTACACCAAGAATATTTTTTTTAACAAAAAAAAATCTGTCTCCTCCTGTGTGTAAAAATCTCTTTTACATTCACTACTATAAAAACAGACTTCAATTACAGAAAATTACATTGACTGCTATGTAAAAACAAAATAAAAATTGTCTCTCAAAGATTCAATGGTGTGTAAATTTTTCATTTACGCTGCTGCGTTCTTTCCCTTTTTTTCACGGCATTGCTATGCATTTCATTGCTTCCATTACATACACAGAACAACATAAAAAAAATTACATATTGCTTTACTTATGCCCTAAGACAAAACTCCCATGAAAATAAAAAACTATAAAATTAAAATCCTTATCAAAACTTACCAGCCCACAGTAAATTACATTTATTGTTTTAATGACAAAACTGGCGGTAAATGAAACTTTTACTTCATGTCAAATTCATTTTGCAGGTCTGTACTTCAACCATAGAAATATGCAATTTGCGATGAAGCATGAACATTTGGGTGCGATCTACGATATGGAATCGGATCGCATCGCAATCGAAGAAATCAAGTGAAGAGATGGAGGCTCCAAGCATGTATGCGATTTGCGATCTGCGATCTCATCACATCGCAAAGGTAAAAGTGTTTGTAGTCGTTGTTGCTTCACGCCAGTTGAAATTAGCATTTCAACACTCCCCTTTAATTTCAACTGTTGGGTTTTCAGTCATACCGAGACGTTTCCTAAAAAACTCAAAACTTTTCTGGTCTAATGGCTTAGTGAGAATGTCTGCGACCTGTTCCTGAGTCCTGAAATGTATTAAAACAATTTCTTCATTGCTTACCAATTCCCTTATGTAATGGAACCTTGTATCAATGTGTTTCATTCGTTTGTGAAACAAACAATTCTTGGACAGGGCAATAGCTGAGCTATTGTCACAAAAAATAACCAGTGCTTTTGCTTGCTCTTGGCATACGCTCCTTAGCATCCTTCCCATCCAAACCGCTTGACACGCTGCTGCTGTAGCTCCCACGTACTCTGCTTCTACTGTAGACAATGCCACAATTGGCTCTTTCTTGGAAGCCCATGAAATGGCTCCTGAACCCATGTGAAAAATGTAATGGGATGTGCTTTTCTGGTCATATATATTTCCAGCCCAATCACTATCGGTGTAGCCAACTAAATCTGAACTTTCTGAAAAAGTATACAAAATGCCAAATCTTTCTGTACCTTTGACATTCCTCAAAATTCTTTTTGCTGCTTGGCAATGTGCTTCTTTTGGCCTCTTGATGAATCTAGAAATTAAACTAACAACAAACATTATGTTCGTCCTAGTTACAATTAAATACATAAGGCTGCCAACTATGTTATTGTACAAGCTAAGATCAAAATCCTTGCTGTTGTCCTCTTTGCTGAGTTTTAATCCCATCACTGTGGGAGTGATTGCTGCCTTGTTGTTCTGCATATTAAATCTTTCCAATACTTCATTAACATATTTTGCCTGTGAGATAAAAATCCCATTTTCATTTTGATCTATTTCTATTCCTAAGAAGTATCTCAGCAAACCCATGTCAGTCATTTCAAATTCTTCCTTCATCACTGATTTGAAATTTTTAATAACGTAGTCATCATTACCTGTAAAAATCACATCATCAACATACAACACTACAATTAAAATTTTACCATCCTTTTCTTTGATGTAAACGGTGGGTTCACCCTCACACTTTGCAAATTCATTTTCTAGTAGATAGGAATCTATCCTACTATACCACGCTCTTGGCGCTTACTTCAGCCCATAAAAAGCTTTCTTCAATCTGCATACTCTGTGCTCTTGGCATTTCTTTTCATAGCCTGGAGGTTGTTCAACATCAACCTCTTCCATTAACACTCCATTTAAGAATGTTGACTTCACGTCCATTTGGTAAACTTTCCACTTGTTTTGTTCCGCTATGAACAACACTGCTCTCACGGTTTATATTATTGCAACCGGTGTGAAAGTCTCTTCATAGTCTCTCCCATACTACTGCTTGTACCCTTGACAACAAGTCTTGTCTTGTGTCTTTCTATCTTGCCTTCAACATTACTCTTGGTCTTGTAGACCCATTTAACTCCAATGACTTCTTTTCCTTTTGGTAGTTCAACCAAATCCCATGTCTTGTTTTTCTCTATGGCATTGATCTCCTCATCCATAGCTTCTATCCATTTCTTATCCTTAATTGCCTCTTCGAAATGAATAGGGTCATCGACATGACAATATAAAGCAAACAAAGAATTCATACCTTCATCATAAACGTCACTTAAATTTCTGAATTTCTTAGCTCTTTCATTTGGTGTACAAGTGCTTGAAGACGCACTTGAATTTCCTCCCTGTGGTGTGCTTGGAGAAGCATGTTCATTTCTCCTCAAGGGTGTCTGTTGCTGTCCTTGTGTTGGCGCTGCTGTTTGGGGATGTATTTCAGCCATCTCCTCATCATCTTCATCGTGAGACAAACAGTTTTTAACATTCACTGTTTTCTCTATGCTTCCATCTCAATCTTCCTCCTCAATGATTTAACATCTCTACTCACAAAAAACGTCTTGGTAGATGGGATATACAACCTGTAAGCTTTGGATTCCTCACTGTATCCAATGAAAATACATTTCTCCCCTTTGTTGTCCAACTTCTTCCTTAGCTGATTTTGGAATGTGTTCATAAGCCACACATCCAAAAACTTTCATGTTGGTGACTCGCTTTCTCCCACTCCATGCTTCTTCCGGCACTTTGTTCATGACTTCTTTTGTAGGGCATCTATTCAAAATATATACTGCACAATGTACAGCTTCAGCCCAATAATCATTTGGGAAATGCTTTGACTTCAACATGCTCCTCGCCATATCCATGATTGTTCTATTCTTCCTTTCGGCAACTCCATTTTTCTGTGGAGTGTACCTCACCGTAAATTGCTTGTGAATTCCATTTTCTCTACAAAAACATATAAATTCTTTGGAGATATACTCACCTCCTCTGTCAGTTCTCAGAACTTTGATATGCAGCCTGCTTTGGTTTTCTACAAGTGCCTTGAAATTTCGAAATTTTTCAAACACTTCACTTTTTTTCTTTAGGAAATAAACTCAAGTTTTTCTAGTAAAATCATCAATGAATATTAGAAAGTATTGGTTGCCTGCTAGTGATGGAGCTTGCATCGGTCCACATAAGTCTGAATGGACAATTTCTAAGGGTGCTTTTGCCCTGATGCTTTTCCGTGATGAAAAAATTTCTCTATGTTGTTTCCCCAAGATACAACCTTCACAAAGGCTGTCTGATTTTTCTATCAATGGTAATCCTCTTACCATTCCTTTTCTTCTCAGCAGGTTAAGACCTCCAAAGTTGAGATGTCCAAATATCAAGTGCCACAACCAATTTTCATCCTTTGGTACGCTTTGGAAAGCCTCTTGGGTCACTGCTGCAATTTCTTTATGTTTCAAATCTACCCTTATTCTGAGAGGGAACATCCTGTTCCTCGTCATCTTCACTTCAGCAATGCATATTTTGCTGGGTGCTCTATCCATGATGGTGCATACATCATTCTCAAAGAAGACATTGTAACCCTTTTGAACAAGCTGTCCAATACTTAAGAGGTTACATCTCATTCGTGGAACATAATAGACATCTGCTATGGTTTTCTTTTCACCTTTCTTTGTAAATATTTTAACTTCTCCTTTACCCATAATAGAAATTTTGCTATCAGTCCCAAGTGTGACTTGTGACTGCACACTCTGATCTAAGACAAAAAATAGAGCTATGTTCCCTGTCATATGGTTGCTACAACCGGAATCTAGAAACCGTATATTTTCATTATTTGTTTCAGCTATATTACAGGTTAATAGCATATTATCTTGGCTGATATTTTCTCTAGTGATATTTACACTAGATCTATTATTCATATCATGGTGCTTCTTCCTACATTCGTTTCCATAATGCCCATATTTTTTACAATAACAACATTGTACATTGGATTTTTCATACCTTTGTCCTAGAGCATGATGTTGTCCACTTTGTTGGTTGCTTCCTTGGCCTTGGTTCTGATTTGGATTGCCGCCTCTTCCTTGAGCATTTGCTGGACTGTTCCTTCCACATCTATTTTGGCTTCTGCCTCTTCCTCTCTTGTTTCCTCTCCCTTGACCTCTTCCTCTTCCAAATGACATCTGGGTCTTGAGGGCTTCTTCTAAAGATGAGTTTTCATTTCTACTCAACCTCTACTCATGTGTTATCAGTGATGCATGAAGTTCATCAACTGAAAAGTTTGAAAGATCCTTTGTCTCTTCTATGGTGGTGATAATCACATCAAACTTTGAGGGTAGGATCCTCAACAGTTTCTCCACAATCCTCCTTTCTTCAAGAACTTCTCCATGAGTCCTTATTTGTGTGACCATACCAATCACATGTGTGAAGAATGAGTCAATATTGTCTGACTCCTTCATGCACAGGTTCTCAAAATCTCTCCTCAACAACTGTAGTTTTGTTGTCTTCACTTTCTCCATGCCTTGATAGGTTGTCTTGAGATTTTGTCATGCTTCTTCGGATGTCTTGGCTACTGCTATCCTTGGAAACACACTCTCATGCACTGCTTGATACAAAAATACAAGGTCTTTTGAATCCTTCTTCTTGTAGCTTTTCAATAGATATTTCTCTGCTTGAGTTAAATTATTAAACTCATTTCCATCTGCTGGCTCTTTAAAACCATCTTCAACTATTTCCCATAAGTCTTGTGAGGAAAACAGGGCTCTCATGGTTATTGCCCAATAGTCATAGTTTTTCCCATTAAACTGTGGGAGCTGAGTATTAAAAATACCCATGCTAGTGTTGGTACTGGTGCTGGCCATTCTTGCACTCTAAACTATGCTTCAAATATACAGTCAAGTATTTAAATAACTGGCTTGAGGAATAACTTGGATTCTTTTTCCTGAGTCTTCACACTACTGGAGAAGTTGTTGCAGTAAGAATCCTTCCTTCAGCTTCTTTGACACCTTCAAAGAGCCTCGAAAGCTCTGATACCACTGTTGGGAATTTTTCTGCTAATATTCCAAAAACAAAATCACTGAACAAAGAGCAATGCTCTGTTTTACACAGGGAAACCACAAAAAAAAATGTTTGCTGAAGAACAGAGTTTCACCACACACATAAAAGATTTCTATTCATTAATAAAACTTCTAATACAAAAATATATTCTTCCTCTTCCTAAGGGATTACACCAAGAACATTTTTTTTAACAAAAAAAAATTTGTCTCCTCTTGAGATTTTACACTGCTGTGTGTAAAAATCTCTTTTACATTCATTGCTGTAAAAACAGACTTCAACTACAGAAAATTACATTCACTGCTATGTAAAAATAAAATAAAAACTCTGTCTCTCAAAGATTCAATATGTTTAAAATTTTTATTTACGTTCTTGCGTTCTTTCCCTTTTTTCATCGCACTGCTGTGCATTTCATTGCTTCCATTACATACACAGAACAACATAAAAAAAATTACATATTGTTTTACTTATGCCCTAAGACAAAACTCCCGTGAAAATAAAAAACTATAAAATTAAAATCCTTACCAAAACTTACCAACCCACAGTAAATTACATTTACTGTTTTACTGACAAAACTAGCGGTAAATGAAACTTTTACTTCACGTCAAATTCATTTTGCAGGTCTGTACTTCAACCATTGAAATATGCGATTTGCGATTTGATCGCATCGTGAAATCGCATTTGGTAGAAGAGAAAAATGAAGCACTAACATTGCGGTGCGATTTGTGATATGCGATCGGATTGCATCGCAACATCGCAATCAGAGAAATCAAGTGAAGAGACGGAGGCTCCAAGCATGTATGCGATTTGCGATCTGCGATCTCATCGCATCGCAAAGGTAAACCTGTTTGCAGTCACTGTCGCTTCATGCCAGTTGAAATTAGCATTTCAACAATCATACAGCTAGATGCTTTTGAGTGGCCTGTAAACGATGAGAAGGATTTTTAAGAACATAACGCTACATTAATGAGATCAGTTTGACACTTAATTAGATGTTATTACTTATCAATCGAATTCATGAGCTTAAAACCTATAGGTACGAAATAATTAAATGAGAGGGGGATTACGTTTAAATCTCCTCGTGGAGGAGATTCCTCTAACTTCATGCTAACGGCACCATGTTGTTATAGACAATTTTGTGCCTTACAGCTATAAGCATGAAATGTCCATAATTCAAGGGATCCAAAGTCCCTAAAGATGTTGTTACAGCTCCTAAAGGAACAAGGTCAACCAATGACAACTTCTCCTAGAAGTTCTCCACCAAAAACCACTCAGAAATAGTCAATTCAGGATCAATTCAGAGGCTCCACTAGCTGCCTGCGTTGAAATGCAGACACTACACTGGCTAGGTGCACTGCAACGCAGGTGGAAGCACTACCAGGGTGCGTTGAGCGGGAAATGACAAATGGTAAGCTCATTCAACGAGGTGGAAAGACCCTGGAAGCTTCCAGAATCTTCTCCAATGACACTTGCCTCAATGAATTCGACTAGTGATGAGTAAGAGGCTCTCAACCTCCAAGTGGAAGCAACAACTGACAGAGAGAAGCCACAAGTCAAAACATAAGCTGACTCATCTTCTCTGCTTACATCTATATATGGATCTCTCACCCAGAGGTTCAGGAGGCTGGAATTTTGTACTTTGCAGAGAATTGTTGTTGGTTTGAGATTGAGATTAGTACATTGGGTGATTTATGCTTTGTTGGAGGAGAGGAAGGGATTCCTTTGCTGGGAGGTAGATGCTGGATCGAAACTCACTTGGTTGTATCTCCTCTTGGACTTTATTATCATATCAATAAGCTATTTGAGTTTCTCCTACATGCTGCGTACCAATGATGTTTTGTTATGCTTACATGTTTAGCTTAATCTGATCTTGAGCTTTTTATGAATGTATATCTGTATCTTCGTGTAGTTTCTCTCTCTTGTGATCTTGCAGGAATTCGGTGAAGCTGGGCTGGTGAAGGAGCAGGAAGCTGGGAGCTACTGAAGAGAGGAGTGATTTGGATCAACAAACTAGCGAAAGACACAAGTTAGTTAGATCCTTCTTCCTCATTTACATTTCATAAAGAAGAATACTCAATTAGTTTACCTCGTTTGTTGCTAAGGCACTATCACACCTTAGAGTGGGATAGGGGCATTCCGAATTGGATACTTTTCCCAAAAAGAAATTGGCGACTGCGCTGGGGACAGTATCTTGTTAGTTTATTTGTGTTTCTATTGTTGTTCTTCTCATAAACCTAGGAGTGCCGAATCGAAATGCATTTGCCCTTTTCAAATGCAAAGTAGAGATGTGCCACTCTAGTCCACTCACTGGGCCTGTTTTTATGATCTGAACAAACTGATCCACAAGTGCTCTAACAGCCCTTTGTGATAGATCTTAGTCCTCCTTTAAATCATCCTCCTAATTGTACCTAATTGATAGCTTTTATCCGGCCAAAAACTGTAGATTTAACTGCAAACCGTGACCCAGAACCCAGAAACAACTCTCGTTTCTGCTTCAGCACAGACTCTGTGAAGAGGTTCTGCATTTCAACGCAGGTCCCGTGAAGGATACCTACGCTGAAGTTCAGTTTCTCAATGCTGAGGGTGCGCTGATCAGCTTTTGCCTTGTGCAGCTCTGGTTCCCTGCTTCCTTTTGCTCAGTTTTATCTCTGTCTTTTGCAGCCTGTTATCAGTCAGTGTACCTATCTGAAACCCCTTTTCTTTGCCTCAATTCCACCTCAGTTGTATAAAGAAATTGTATTTGTTCTTTGTGTATTTGTTACATCATTTGCAGTTTCCCATTACAAAAGTAAACTAGTCATACTGTCACCCTTAGATCTAGACCTGTCGTAAGTGTCGTTTTGATCTTAGGAGTGAGTTTGTTTGTTGTTCATAGTTGATTGAGCTTTTACTTTTGTCGTTTGGTTTGAATTTATGCATTTCTAGTGTCGAAACAAGTAAATCATAAAGTGTCGTAATTGTCTTTTTGATTTTGAAAAAGGAACTTTTTTATGTTTTCACTTGAAATCGAATTCAAATTTGTACATCAACTTTCTTTTTAGGCATCAATATTTAGAAATCGAAAACAAATACATGCATATGTGCATTTGCATTTTGATAGTTTGCATGCTTTGATTTAGGAAAAGTGCATTTACAGTGTGCTCTATGCTCTTTGAGAAAAGATTGTGTCTTTCTTTTCCCCTTGTAGCTAGGATTTTCATTGTTGAAAAGATATAAAAGCTTGTTTATCATCTTTAGACTGCATTTAGGAATTGTATCATACATCTCGTGGTGATCCAAAAAGGCAAACTTCTAAGAAAGATCAACCTAAAATAAATTGAATGAACTTAACAACGCTTTGTAACTTAACGCACAACATAGAGGTCTAGGCTAGAGACATGTTCCGGCGTCGTAAAACCTGGTGACTGTCGATCTCGCTGATGGTTGGGTGATTCCTCCTGAGAGACGATAGCGCCAGTACGGATTGTGCTCCCACGTACCGTTGAGTATATATTAGGAGACCCATATAGGCATAAAACCTTTATCCTTAGGAAGCCGTGTCGGCCGCCCTACTGATCGCAATGCACTGAACACAGCATTCGGGAAGATTGACCGCCCGTACCTTAAAAAGTATTCTGCGGTTTTGCGAAACGTTTGGCACACCCTCTACCTAGAACTCCAGAGCAGTTCCTTTTGGCCTTTTTCAGACTCTATAACGGAAAAAGTCCATCTGAGCATTTGTGACTTCGGGCTCGTTAAAACATCGAAGGAGACTAGAGTCATCTTTAGCTTTTTCTCGACTCTTTAAAATTGAAAAAGCAAGTTGTGTCTAAAGCGTCTAAAATTCATTTAATTCGGAAACACACTTTCCCCTTTTTTGTATTTTGGTTGATCGAGTAATCCGCAAACGTGGAAGAAAGTCAATTGAAACCCCGTCGTTCGCGGAGGCTTAGGAGTCAACCGTCTTTGTCTCCGGAATCGAAAACAGTACGGACAAAGTGAACTCGTTTAACCGGTTCGAAATCTCCTATCAAAGTTAGAACAAGTGTTCCAACAACATCCGAGATTCCGGTTACTCCAAACATTTCTGGAAACCTTGCCTCTACAGAAGAAGTTCAACAGCCACAGAGGGACAATGATACTGATCCTAGTCTGAGAGCAAACACTTGTGTTACTGAACCAGTTCCATCTGTAACCGGTTCAGAGAGTCTTGTTCCTCAAACATCTGTCGCTGTTGATTCAACCCCTTCTTCGGCACCAGAAATATTTTATGGACCTGACGGTCTTCCCCTTCCACCTGGGTTGATTGCAATAGAGGAAATTGTAGAAGATCCGCAAGCAAGTACTCCAACACATTTTGGAGTCGGGGTCACTCTATTTCCTTCGACATTAGAAGTTAGTCTACCACCAGTGGAAGTTCCTGTAGAATCGCTAGGTAATCTTTTGGATAGACTCAAAATGTCTGAACAACCGTCAACATCTAGGACTGTGTCGAATGACACAGCGGCAGCAGAACTCACTGCCGTCACTCCGACAATGTTTGTCGGCATACCATCTGTCCCGACTAGCTCACAACCGCTAGAAGGAGTCCACCCAGGGACTATTTCGACAGTATGGTCCGTTCCTGTTTGTTCCTCCGGAATAATATCCGGCAACTCTTATGTTGAGACTCGCCAAATTGTTCCATTTGGAGGTCAATTTGGGCAATCGAGTCCCCAAGGGCAGACAATCCCCTTGAGTTCCGGATTGCCACTGTATGGGGGGCAGTATGCCCTTTCACTACCCCCTCCGGGAGGATATCCATACGAGAGTTCACAACAGTATTTAGGTTATACTGGAGTTACATCAAGTGGTTGGGTACCTATACTACCCCAACAACCAAGGGTTGTGTATTCTATGCAACAATGTGTACCTATGTCAAACATCCCGACTACACCAGCTATTGTGACCGTGTCGCAAGTTCAAACGTTTCCTATTGTGTGTCAACCTCAGATTTCTCAGGTTGTAATGCAACAGCCCCTTGACCCTGTGACTCAACCACAATCGCTTACTGGTGGGGCAACACAGGTCCAAACGGGTACAATTACCCCACACCTTGCTCCAACGGTTAGTATAGCGCAACAGAATATGGCTTCGCAATCGTGGCTGGTGCAATATCAACAACCACAATTCCAACAGGTATACCAAGGTTCTGAGCAGCAGATCTTTGCGAACAGTGGACAACTATACATTCAAAACAGTCAAAATCAACCACTTTACGGTGGTCATGTCCACCAACCGTATCAATCATACCAGCATCAATTACATTATGCTGGTATGCAAAGGCCAACTGCTCAGGCAATTCCATCGTATCCTGGGTATGCTTCACCTAATCTGAATCAACAGTTACCATTCGTGGCAACTTTAGAGTTACTCGATTTACACCGGTTAACAAATGATCCAATTGTTTACGCCCCTTGGTGGCCAGCGATTCCTCACAAACTTCCTTCAGATATTCCTAAATTTAATGGAAATCCAGGTGAGGACCCATCGAATCACGTGATGACATTTCATCTATGGTGTTCATCAAACACCCTAAACGATGATTCGATAAGACTTCACCTTTTTCAGAGGAAGTTAACGGGTCCAGCGGCAAAATGGTATATTGAATTGCCTAGAGCTTCGTTTGACAATTTCAGCACCTTGGCCAGGACTTTCTTAACCCATTTTCAATTACCGATAAGGTATGAAACAGGAACGGAAATCTTAACCAACTTCAAACAGACAACGGCCACTCACATATCTGATCATATACATGAGTGGCGACGTCGTCGTAGGATGGTAAAAACGTACGTTCCCGATCAGCTATTAGTTGAATGGTTTATCAAGTCGTTACTTCCTGCCATAACGGAAGATGTGGCGAAGGGGGGAGTCGTAACGGAAGAGCAAGTTATCGCTCGTGCGCAATATCTAGACTTACTCTATACTCAGTCTGGCACGCTCTATGACAAAATACATGACGCCCCTAGACCGGAATTCTCAATTCCTCCTCCTCCTAAATCAAACAATGACTCTCATGCCGATGACGGCGTGATTGGCACGAAAAACGCGAAATCGACAAAGGCCAACTCCAAGAAGGCCCGTAAGATTTCAGATCGAAATGCAAAAGAAGGAATTCTTGCTTCGGAAGTAAATGTCGTATCAGCAGATAAGGGCAAAGAAACCAAACAACCAGGAAGCAAGAAGAAGCAAAACAAAGGGAAGAAGAAGAAACAGGGTGAGTCATCTCCTGAAAAAACTTCTTCAAACCCTCCTGGAAATAGGAAACTAAAATATCCATGTCAAATATGTGATGAGGATCATCAGACGGGAGATTGTCCATACAAAGTTGAGCTTAAAAGATTCTTTAAAAGTTTGCAAACCTCAGCTGTGTTAACTGATCCGTTTCCAAATCCAGGCACAAATCTGGTTGATAGTGGAAATGCTTCCCCGTCGCAAGTGCTAATGCTGTCGATTTCGAAGCAACAAAATGATGCTTTGATTTCAACAAGGAACAAAGATTACGGAAATCCGCAGGTGTCAAATGGCAAGGAAAAAGATCAACCAAGCAGTTCGACAACAACTTCGATAGAAGTTGTACCACCCATCATTCCTGAATTAACAATAAAACCGCCAAAGGGAGTAGTACACAAGTCGACATTTAATCCTCGCGCCGGAGCAGCGCAGCATTATAGCATAGTGGAAGATTTGGCCCAATCGCCATCCGCTATGTCGACTCTTGAAGTACTACAAAATTGCCCATCCCAAAGGCAGGCTTTGTTATCAGCCATTCGTGGGGTTGATTCTAAGGATTCCAATCTTGTATCCTTTTACCACAAAGGATACGATCCTCAGTTACCAGCTCAACTAGCTTTCCTTATCCAAGTGAAAGCCCTCAACAAAACTGTTCATCGAACAATTATTGATGAGGGGGCATCTACATGTATTATGTCGATGAGTTGCTGGAAAACTTTAGGATCTCCAACCTTGTCGCGATCCTCGACAACATTAAAAGCATTCGACGGAAGGACATATACCCCATATGGTATCCTAAATAACTTGAAGGTTGAACTAGGGGGAAAAACAGTAGAAATAGATGTTGAAGTCATCGATGGGAATCTTGATTACAACATCCTACTAGGAAGACCGTGGATCTATGCCATGGCAGCTATTGTGTCGACCTATTTTAGAAATATTGCATTCCCCTTTCAAGGGGGGATTACGATCGTCGACCAAAAAAACTTCCTCCCTAATGGTTCACAAGTTACAGGAAGCATTCCCATGATCCATGGAAGCCCCCATTCGCTTCAGAATACCGGAGTAGGCCTACTAAAAGATCCTATACTAATGGGAACTTTTGCTCTTCCACCTCCAATCGACTTGGCGGAAGTAGCGTTGATAGGTACCTGCAATATGATATCTTCCACGAAGATCTCAGAAAACGATATCGACATGGATCATGCAATGGTTTTGCCCCCAAGCCCAATAGAAATATTGTAGCAATCAATGTTTATGGCATGGGAAGCGAACCCAAATCAACGCTCATCAAGCGTTTGGGTAGATAGGTCTCGAGAATATGGTACCCCTTTAGATCCCTGGTCGAGAGTGCATGGAACCGACGAAGGAATTCTACAATCAATGTTGATTGAAGGGGCCCCATGGAATGATCACCACCATCATTCCCTTCTTCCTGATTATGAAGAAGATACTCAAGATGACCTTTATCACCCTACAGTTTTTGAATTCCTATCAAATACTGTAAATACGGTGGATTCCGAGCGAAACTTATCCAATATTGAAGAGACTATAGCCATAAATATCTCGACTAAAACCAATGTTGTAGAGAATATTTATGTCGGCAAAGGTTGTTCTCCTTCAGAACTGGAAATATATAACGTTCTTTTTCGCGAGTTCAGAGATGTCTTTGCTTGGTCATATGATGAAATGCCAGGCATTGACTCGAGTATCGTTGAACACAAAATTAAGATGTATCCAGATGTCAAACTGGTACGACAACGGCTCAGGCAGGTGCACCCCAAGAAAGTCGCTGCCATTAAGGCAGAAGTTGAAAAACTTCTCCATGCTGCTTTCATCTACCCGGTTCCTCTAATCGATTGGGTATCGAATATTGTCCCTGTTATGAAGAAACAAGGGACAATTAGAGTGTGTGTCGATTATAGGGATGTAAATCAAGCTTGTCCAAAAGACAACTACCCTACACCCTTCATCGACCAGATAATTGATGAATGCGCCGGATGTGAAATCTTTTCATTCATGGATGGATTTTCCGGGTATAGTAAAATAAATATCCGCCCACAGGACCAGTCAAAGACTGCATTCATTTGTCCGTGGGGCACATTCACATATCGAAAATTACCCTTTGGTTTAAAGAACGCAGGGGCGACGTTTCAGAGGGTAATGAATTATGCCTTCCATGACATCAAGAAAATTGTTCAAACATACCTCGATGACCTTCCGGCTCACTCGCGAAAGCGGACTGATCATCCGCAGCATTTAAGAGCGATATTTCTACGTTGCCGACACTACAAGATACGACTCAATCCGCACAAATGTGTATTTTGCGTCAGTTCTGGTCGTTTACTTGGCTTTGTAGTCTCAAAGGATGGGATTCGTCTCGACCCTTGCAAGGTCCAGGCAATCATCAATTTGCCTCCACCTTCAAATTTGCTTCAGATTCAGAAACTCCAAGGGAAAGCAAACTTTCTGAGGAGGTTCATTCCAAATTACGCCGAACTTGCTAAAGGTTATACACATCTTTTGAAAAAGGAGGTACCCTTCGTCTGGGATCAGGTTGCACAAGCTTCCTTTGATGCTTTAAAGGATTCCTTAATAAAAGCATCATTAATGTACGCACCCGATTATCAAAGAGACTTTAACCTGTATTTGGCTGCAACAGATACAACCATTGCAATGGTTTTAGTTCAAGAAGTCGATGGAATCGAAAACCCTATATATTATTTAAGTAGAAACTTAAATGATACAGAAAGTAAATATTCTTATGTTGAAAAACTAGCGCTTGCAGCTGTTTAAGCGATACAAAGGTTTCGACACTATGTCCTCTTTCGGAAAACTACCATTTTGTCTGATTGCAACCCCATGACTTATATATTGTCGCGACAGTTGCTGGGAGGCAAATATTCAAAATGGATAGCAATCCTTCAAGAGTTTGATCTGGAATTTGTAAAATCCAAATCAAAGAAAACTCTAGTTTTCGCAGAATTATTGTGCGATCTCCCATCGTCGTCCAACGATGAAACATCCGAAGAATCAATCGTGGACGAGAATTTGTTTCTGATATCTACAAGCAATGAGTGGTATGGAGATATAATAATTTATCTCCAAACCCAAAAGTTCAGGCCTAACACCTCTCGCTCAGAACAGAAACGTATACGATACCAAGCAAAAGACTGCATGATCGTCGGTGATACGCTTTACCGTCGTGGTATCGATACAGTTCTGAGAAGGAGCCTCACCCATGAGGAGGCCAAAAAAGCCCTGAATGAATGTCATTTAGGCGCGTGTGGGGGGCATCAATCTGGATATGCTATAGCACAAAAAATATTACGAGCAGGATACTTCTGGCCAACCATGTTCAAAGATTGCATAACCGCAGTCAGAAGTTGCCATGCTTGTCAAATTTTTGATAGCAAAACCAGAAGACCACCTGCACCTTTACAGCGAATAGTTGCTGTTGGGCCTTTCGCCAAATGGGGCATTGATTTCATGACATGTAACCCCACCTCGACCGGGGGGCATGGGTATATTATAGTCGTCGTTGACTATTTTACCCAATGGGCCGAGGCGATGCCTACATTAGATAACACTGGTGAAACAGCTACCCTTTTCTTTTTCAATCATGTAGTCGCCAGATTCGGCGTACCACAGGCTATAGTTACGGATCATGGATCGCATTTTCACAATCACATGATGGTTGAATTAGCTGCCAAGCTAGGGCTATCTCACGACAGCTCTACCCCGTATTATCCGCAAGCCAACGGACAAGTTGAAGCGATCAACAAAGTCCTGAAGCGTATGTTGCAAAGGATGATCGGAGTTCACAAAAGAAGGTGGCACCTAATCCTGTACTCAGCCTTGTGGGCTTACCGAACATCGGTAAGGAATGCGACCGGGTTCACGCCTTTCCAACTGGTATATGGCCTGGAAGCAGTCTTACCAGTCCAATGTGAAATCTCGTCTCTTAAACTCGCAATTGATCTCCTCCCTGGAACTTCAGAAGAAGAGGTCCGTTTCTTGGAATTAATCCAATTGGATGAAACCCGTCATGATGCTGCTTTGGCTAACGAAGCCCATAAGAAACGAGTCAAGGCGCAGTTCGACAAAAATGTCAAACCCCGTGTCTTCTCAGAAGGTGACTTGGTCTTGCTTTACGACCAAGAATCCGATAAATTGGGAGCAGGTAAATTTAATTCTTTATGGATGGGCCCCTACATTCTTAAACGAGTGTTAGCGAAAGGAGCCTACGAGTTAATGGATTATGACGGAATTCCACTGGCGCAACCCCGTAATGGGTTATACCTCAAGCGTTAATATGCTTAAATAGTAACCAATATGCTTTTGTTGTATTTTGTTTTCGCTAAAGTGGTCGTTTGGTCGAGTAATCCACCTTTTTACATTTATTGCAGATGTCAAACCTTTTGGAGACATGTGCTGGATATGCCGACGGAGCGAGTCGTAGTTCGCGGAACCTGTCCTCCGTAGCCTGGGCCATTTTTGATCCAAGCGGCGAGTTAGTAAGTTTTAGAGGTGTATGTATCGGTCAATCAACGAATAACATTGTTGAGTATAGCGCGTTGATAAAACTACTCTCTGATGCCATCACCCATGGTATACGCCGACTAATCGTCAGGCTAGACTCACAACTCGTAATACTACAACTCAATGGTATATATTCCGTCCGAAATCCAGCTATTTATCGCATGTTCCTAAGAGTTAAGATTTTGGAAAGACAATTTGATTTAATTCAATACCAACATATTTCCAGAAACTTAAACACATTAACCGACTCATTAGCAAACTATGTGTTAGATAGACATTTGCGACATTTATAAAAATAAACACATCATCAATGTTGTCCATGTGGATCACATAACTCAACCAGAATAAAACCTCGAAAATCAAAATATATATATATAAGCTGTTTATGGTTTACATATAATGTTCTGTAACCAAGAAAAAATCGGTCACATGACCCAAAAACTCAAAATGCTAAGGGGCACCCTAGTCTAGTGATGCTCGTGATAGCACGTCACAGCCTGTGCGATCATGTGTAAGAGACGAGTCCATCGTCTAGGCACACCAGTAGTATGCCGCTGCAACTGTAAAGTTAACTCGTCGATCCTCACATCTGGAATACCGAGAGTAAGGCTCTCAACCTGCTCCTGCACAGCTGTAAGGGTCTCGGCCACATCAAAGGTCACGAAGAATAACCCTCCCGGCGGCCTCTCCTGCTGGGGCAGCGGCTGGCACTCTCAGGCAAACTACTGGACGAACAGGACCAACATCTACATGCACACATGAGTTTGATTAAAGTCTTGATAGAATAAAGCACAAGGACATTATAAATAAAAACAGTAAATAGTGATATGGTCGAAGATTTTACCAATAGTGCCCCACTGCTCGTCGTCCGAAAGTACTAAATCTGGATCACCCCAGAAGTCCATGCCAACATATGGATACTCGGAATAGACCATCTCCTGACACTCAAACCACCTGAAGAAGGTATCAGAAAAAGAAATCTGAGATTGACCAGCATGCCTAGACATGTGGTCAACCCATCTCTGCATGCGTGGTTCAGTAGGAGAAGGCAAGTCGAGTGCAATGTACTATGGCTGCATCAGTGGTATCTTCTCCGAAGCAAAGGCGGTCAAAATAGAATCGAACCCAAAGTTCTTCAACCTCCCGTCCTTTACCTTGGTCAACTGAATCTTCATCTGAAGAAGTACTGCATCACACCAGTTGAATATTTTCAGTTGGAGGCACCTCGAAAGCTCCAACAAACCAAGTTCAAATGAAATGGTAAAATGAGAAGTAAAAACACTTTTTAATTGCTTTTTACGTAGTTCAAAGTGAAATATTAGGGTTTTAATCTCATTTTCAAGCAAATGTTATTCATTTCTAACTAGTTTGATCCAGCAATTGAGGGTACAGTACTATCTTTGGAAAGAGCAAAGCTAGTTATGGTAAAAATCAAAATTAGACCATGTTATCGAGCAGTTTTAGCACATAGTTCATGCTCGTTAAAAAATAAACATAAGACCGAGCAGTGTTTTTCCGCGTTTAAGCTCGTTAAAAAATGAACTATCCTCCCGTAAATAACCACCGTGAATGTAACATTATCAGCCACTAAAGCCTTGGTCGTGTTTGCACCGTCACCTCCACTTTTCCATTGGCCGATCATTCACCTCCATTTGATTGTTTACCCATTTTGAGGAAGAGATGCGAAGAGTGATTTCACTAGCCATCCTTGTGACACTGCCGTGATTGGAAAATTCCAACCCTTACCTGGAATCAGCTGCTACCCGTTTTATCACTCGTTCCTCAAAAGACGAGTCTTCTTTAAGCTCTTTTCATCTGACTCGTAAAATATGAAAATATTGCCGAGTTTTGGCCTTCCAGCTCGTTAAAGCGACTGGAAGTGCTATCCCTCCTTTAGATTTTAATCTTTTTGGACCTGAGGGATTATTGCACAAAAAGATCGAGCGCTTGTTTTTTTCGGCTCGTTAAAACTATCGAAAATTCATCCCTTCTGTATTGTTTTATACTTTTTCAGACTTAAGGGATTGGATGACGAAAAAGGACTTTCGGAGTTGACTTTACGTACCTTTTCAGACTCTCTAAAAATGAAAAGGACCGAGTTATCTTTGTCGTTAGACTCGTTAAAAACATTAAATAGCGACAAACTTGTCTTTAGACAAGAACGAGTTTCACTATCGCTAGGCTCGTTAAAACATAGCGATGGGTTTGCCCGAAGGGCAAATTATAGAACAAGCATATGTTATCCTCCTCAAGCTTGACAAAAATAAAGAGGTACTGGTCAGCAATGACTGGGGAAATATTGGGAAGAAACTCAAAGAACTTTATTGGTAGCAAGTCGCTCTTGAACATGACACTTCCACTCCATGCCTGAGTCGGGTTGGGTTGTTTCATTCACCGGTCACATCACCATGGTCTCGACATACCATCCACCTTTGGGGTAAATGCTACCAATCCATCACACAAGTGTCGCCGATATGTTCAAGAGAATTCATCCAGAGAAGTCAACCGTGTCCCATCCACTACCATACATTATCCTTCATTCTTTCATGACCGCCAACCTGAACCATATATCATCAGATTGTTTTCACCTCTATCAAAATAATTTGCTCCGTTCTGTGTCACTGATGTGGGATACATTAAGGCCCTCCTTTGACGGATCGCTTCTTGTCGACATCAGCTCATTATCCAAGAAGTTGATCTAGGGACACCCCCTTCAGTACTTTGAAGCTTGCATGCCTCAATGGCAAGTTTCTCACTTCCGGCGACAGGTATACATCAATGACCTTCGACCGAAAGATTTTGCGTGGTATTCAACGCCAAGTCCTTTATTCACACCACGTGAATTGTACTGCAGTACCTTGAGGGTCATTATCATTATCGGTGATTCCTCTCGCGCTTGTTAACGGTTTACATCATTGACCGGTAATCAAGCGATGTCTTTCCATGTTCGACTTCAGAACATTTCTCACATGGATCGACTTGTACTTAAAGTGAAGATCGAACGAGTTTGAAGACCCCGGATCTAGTTTCATCCATCCGGGCTGCGATATATATTCAGGAAAAATAAAAGACATTGACATGTACAGCATTGCAGCACAGACAATCATCCTACCAAAGGATGATGATTTCAGCAGGATCATCAGTCTATCATCAGACAATTGTCTGTTCTATGTACATAAAAATGAATTTATAAAGCTGAGCATGGGAATGCCCGCCTCAGATAGATCATGAAAATAGTATGAAAAATAATGTATTGTATTGTATCTTATTACAGGTCTCCTCCCGGCATTGAATGAACTTCGAATCCTCCTAATAAAGCATTTCACCCGATAAACAGCCTCATACTTTAGGGGGCAACTGTTATAGACATTTTTGTGCCTTACAGCTATAAGCATGAAATGTCCATAATTCAAGGGATCCAAAGTCCCTAAAGATGTTGTTACAGCTCCTAAAGGAACAAGGTCAACCAATGAAAGCTTCTCCCAGAAGTTCTCCACCAAAAACCACTCAGAAATAGTCAATTCAGGATCAATTCAGAGGCTCCACTAGCTGCCTGTGTTGAAATGTAGAGACTACACTGGCTAGGTGCACTGCAACGCAGGTGGAAGCACTACCAGGGTGCGCTGAGTGGGAAATGACAAATGGCAAGCTCATTCAACGAGGTGGAAAGACCCTGGAAGCTTCCAGAATCTTCTCCAATGACACTTGCCTCAATGAATTCGACTAGTGATGAGTAAGAGGCTCTCAACCTCCAAGTGGAAGCAAGAACTGACAGAGAGAAGCCACAAGTCAAAACATAAGCTGACTCATCCTCTCTGCTTACATCTATATATGGATCTCTCACCCAGAGGTTCAGGAGGCTAGAATTTTGTACTTTGCAGAGAATTGTTGTTGGTTTGAGATTGAGATTAGTACATTGGGTGATTTATGCTTTGTTGGAGGAGAGGAAGGGATTCCTTTGCTGGGAGGTAGATGCTGGATCGGAACTCACTTGGTTGTATCTCCTCTTGGACTTTATTATCATATCAATAAACTATTTGAGTTTCTCCTACATGCTGCGTACCAATGATGTTTTGTTATGCTTACATGTTTAGCTTAATTTGATCTTGAGCTTTTTATGAATGTATATCTATATCTTCGTGTAGTTTCTCTCTCTTGTGATCTTGTAGGAATTTGGTGAAGCTGGGCCGGTGAAGGAGCAGGAAGCTGGGAGCTACTGAAGAGAGGAGTGATTTGGATCGACAAACTAGCGAAAGAGACAGGTTAGTTAGATCCTTCTTCCTCATTTACATTTCATAAAGAAGAATACTCAATTAGTTTACCTCGTTTGTTGCTAAGGCACTATCACACCTTAGAGTGGGATAGGGGCATTCCGAATTGGATACTTTTCCCAACAACACATGTCGACTATTCCATCGCCTGTAAAATGTGAGGATCAATTTGAAAAAAATAACTAAACCCGGTCAGATGTTATTACGTCTGAAGAAAAGCAGAACATATCTTCATTAATTGAGTAAATGTTTTACATTGACATGGATGTATTTTATAGCAGCTTTCTAGACTGCTGCCCTGTAGAAAAAAAACCCAACAGACAAAGAAATAACAAACATAAGAAGCCAGCACAGGGCCATAGCCACAAAAAACAAGTTTTCTCCATTACGCTGCGAGGAAGATGGAGAGCAACATGAAACAAAACAGACAAAAAGCAGCGAGGAAGGCCAACGATCAGATCTCAAAATTGCACTGACCACAGATCTTACCTTCTATTAGATATTCAAAAGACGTATTCCCAGGAAGGAGGGACAAACCTAGCTTCGAGAGAGAATCAACATCGATATTTTGTTGTTGGTAAACATGCTAAACAGAGACATCTGAGATGGACGCCTTTAAGTCCCAAATCTATTGCATCCAATTACATAGAGTAAGGACTTCCAACACCCTCTTAATCCAATGAATCATAAATAGCGAATTCCCAATCATCATGATCTTCGCCATGCCAAGCCATGATACACATTGAAGAGCTCCCCATAATGCAATCATTTCAACCTTGCAGTTATCCCCAAAGCCTCCAAACGAACATAAAATGAACATAAATGATATTGAAAGGAGGGGTCGATTAGTAGAAAAACACCACATCCACATTGTCTAGCTGAAGAGTCAAAGTAGAAAATTGGGAAAATGTCAGTTAAGTCAACAAGATTAATAGACAAAGAATTGGCCTTGGGAGTTTAAGCACCAATTTTCTGAAAATATGCAATGATCCTTAGGGCAATGACTTTCAAATCAAGAATGTTTCCTTCAAATATAAGATCATTTATGGCACTCCAAATCCCCCACAGGATATATAATGGGACCACCTTGAAGGCTTTAACACGATGTTCCCAAAATATAAGACAAGTAGTGATGGAGGAATAATCTCTGACAATATTAACCACTAATAGTAATGATACCTTCCAAATAGAACCAACAAAGGGACAATTTATAAATTAGTACTCCATCTGAGAGGTCTCACAAATCCCTCCTTCATCAGCTTATCCCATGTTAATATGTGATTATGGAATGTTAGCCAAGCAAAACATTTAATCTTCAATCAGGCATCCCACCCCCACATTTGTGCAGTCCAGTCGGAAAATGGTAAAGGTTGAATGTTTGTGGATATATAAGCATATAATTCTGCCACACAATACAATCCTAATAAAAAAACTAGAATTCCTTGCAATATAACCTTAATCATAATAACCCTTCTGCTAGATCAGAGCCATTTATGGTCCCAATAGGTCAGGTCTTTTTCAAATTTAGTTACAATGCATGCCCAATCTTAGATCTTATATTTGCATGGTTTTAGGTAGCATCCCAAGTACTTGAAGCCGATGGAAATAGGATAAATTTTCACCCTAAACAATGATGCAATCTCATTGATTTCCTCCATGTCTCCTTCATCCAAAATTATCTTAGTCATTTTTTTGTTGATGTATAGAACATACGTTTTTCCAAATTTCTCAAAATGCTTGTGGAAGTACACCCATTCAGAATATTTTTCCTCACTAGTCAGAGGACATCATCCACAAACAAGATGTGAAACAATGTACAATTTCTAGATATATTACAACCAGAAATTGAGCCAACCTCCAACATGGGTTTTATGACTCTACTGAAGGCATTCATTACAAGGATAAAAATCAGGGGGTACAACGCACAACCTTGACAAAGCACCCGGTGGATCTTGAAGAATTGTGTGGGTTCACTATTAATAAGTATTTCCATAGATGTCATAGAAATGCATGTCATAATCCTTTACATATTGGATTATATGAGATAAGGAACTTGAAAGTCACAAATGTCGAGGTTAAGGAGAGTGAAATTTTATTTTAGCACTAAGGACTTTAATCCATATGATCCCTGCAATACTTACAAGGACCACGATACAAGAGTTTACTTTTGGTGGATCGGTGGGGCAATTCATTGGTCAGAGGAGGATCCTTGGAGGTACTACCACAATGCCTCCAGGATCATGGACCCATTGATTTTAGTGAGGACTTCATAGACTTGTCCATAGATAGCAGTAGCTCTAGAAGCACCAGCAGTGGAAGGCAGCAATCTTGTATAGGACAAGTGGAAGACGAAGATTGTTGATGGTCCAGAGGGAGAAAAAAGGTACAAAATGAAAGCAGATCCTATTTTTCGCAAAACCAGATTTGGCAAAAAAAGAAAAGAGGAAGCAAAGGATACAAAGAGGAGACCAGAGGAAGAGAGAAAAGAAAACATTGCAGGATGCAAAACTGAAGCTGCATGATATAAAGAAGATGTTGAAAGAAGAAAAGGAGTTGAGGAGGAAGGAATGATAAGAGAAAAATAAACAAGAAGAATAAAAAAGGCAAGGCGGGATGGCAGAGGAAACATCAACGATACAAGTTGAAGAACAGGGACAGGAACAACCAAAAATTGAGGAGAAAGGTGAATAAATGCAGGATTGGGAGCTTGCTCAGCAGATTGAGAAACTAATCGAAGTGACAAGCATGGAGTTGGAATAGGAGCCGCATGCATGAAGATGTTGAACGAATGCCAAGAGAACTATAGGTCATCCCTCAATGTCTGCCACCTCTAGCAACAGAGCCAGCCTCGAGTGGGAAAGGAGATGTTGTTCTCCTTGATGATGATCTGTAATGGATGTGTATAGTCTATCATTCGATGAGTTCTAAAAGAGGATTATACAAGCATGGAGAAATCATTTTCCAGATGATCATGCATCACCTAGATTCATTAGAGAAAGGATGATAGTTTCAGACACTAAGAAGCATCCAAATGCCATTTCTGAATCCAACTTGGCCTATGTAGGATCAACAAGATCAAATGTGCAGTATTTAATGACTGAGAATGAGAAACTAGCATAGAACCTTCAGGCTGCCAGGAAACATGTAGAACAACTACAAGAAACAATGCATAATGTAGTTTCCGCATTAGAGGAGATCAGAGCAACGATACTTGTTGGAGTATCAACACTTGAGGAAACCACGTGGAAGCTCTATAAGGAGTTTTTCACCATACATAAAGGAGTTGTTTGTTTGCGTAGCTTACAATAATAGAGAAAAGAGGTTTTTTAAAATCTCAAAAATAGACAAGCTTCCATAACCAATGTGCATGACTGGAAAATGGGCTACAAAGGGGCCCCTCTTCACTTAGCGAAGAAAATGAAGCCATAGGTAGAACCAGAGAAAACAAAGGTTTGAATGTTGATTTAGAACAACAAGCATCTCACCTCAATCATTGGCAACATTTAGGCCTCATATGTACGATTGTATAGTAGTTTGGATGTCTTGGTTAGAACACACTAGATCCCATCAGTCGGTTCCCTCACCAAAGATAAACCCAAGAACCAAGTCCAGGAGGAGATCGAAGAGTACTTGGAGCAGTTGAGACATAATTCCACCAGGGAAAACTTAGATATGAACACAAGAAACATGCAGAATTTCATAGGTGGTCCTATCAAAGTCAAAAAAATGTTGCTCATGCTTCAGAACAAGTTGGACACATGTTCCAAGATAGTGTACCTGGAAGCCATGGAGGCAAGAGTCTACTTCTAGAAAGACACTATTAAACAGTTTTGGGACACCATCACACAGTACCAAGCTTGGCATCAATATGTGAACAAGAAGAAACAATTGAAGGTTGTTGAGCTAGAATTCAACCATACTCCAACATCATAGTATTGTGTCTTATTAGGCTGTCAAGTTGTCTCTACCGTATTTTGCCTTATATGGGTACAAGTGTAAAATGAAATATTGTTTGTAATTATGTCGTAAGTGAAATTCGAAGTGTCAATATTGGAATATGAAAAGTCATCATGTAATGTAATTTGTTATTTTGTGAAGAAGTTGAAGAGTCATGAGGGTAGTCAAAAGGTCACAAAGGGGAGTTGAAGAGTTACCAACTCTTGTTATAAATATAACCTCATAACTCATGTAACAATCTTTTAAGAGCCAAGTGGTTGGCTAGGCTTAGGATTATAAGGACCTTTGGACGATTGCGAAGAGCCTTGGCTTCTCTATAATGTAGAGCGAGTATACTTCTTTGGAGGAGCAAGTTTTCTTAACTGTAATGTTCCACTATTGGGGCTAGTGGTCATCGATGGTGTATGTATGAATGGAACTTTCACTTATAATAATAAAATCAAAGCCACCACACTTTCATGCTTATTTTGTGAATATGGCAAGACTATTATTGTTGTATTATTAATTTACGTTACTTAACTTACGCTTATTCTTATGAACTATTTCATTTGCATTTGTATGAATATTCTTGAATGTGTGTTGTTGTATTAACTCATCACTTTAACTTGTGGACTATTACACATCTTAGCTCATGATGTCATTATGCTTGTGTGTTCCTTTCAAGTTGTGTACTATTATAGGCTTCCAAGTGGCACACTTCCTTCTCCCTTCATGTGTTGGAACCTTAATGCATCACACTTGAATCTTCGTACAGTCACACACTTCCTCTCCCCAAAAATTATCATACTTCCCTCTATGTGTTTTCGTAGTCAAGGCATAACATTACCACCCACTCTTAGTGTTGTAGTGTTTTCTAAGCACAAGTGTACCAAAAGACACCCTCTTAGCAGTAGATTGTTTCCTACAAAGGATCATAGCCAAAATTGGTGTTGTTAGTGGACAAACTTAATTAAACAAAAAAATGTAAGTAGTGGAAACAATACATACATGAACATGAACTAAACAAAGAGGTACATAAAGAAAACAATGCTCAAATGGAGCAAAGACGTCAATAATATATGGAAAATTCTCCCTTTAATGATTGTTGGTGGTAGAGGTTGAATACAATTAGAATCTCAGACACTTGAAGAGAATTATTTTAGCTATGGAGCTCAAAAATCCTTAGCAAGGGGGTTTCTTTTCTCAATCTCTTTGCAAATTTCTCCTTTCTCTCAAAGAAGTTTGAAGACTCTCCAATGGTGGATTCCTCTTCTCTCACTAACATGTTGGGTTTCTTAGAAGCGATTTGTCCAACATTATAGTGCTCTTCAATTCCTTGGCTTCAACAATGCAATGGTGATTTTCTCAAACATTAATTTGGCCAATGTAATCATGTCTCATGCTTTGGTTCTCCTATGGCCTGTTTATATAGAGTTTTTTGAATCCTTCTTCCCTCTCTTGGTACATGTATAATAAAGACACATGAGTACGACAAGAGGATTCCACTAAAGTCTACATATCTCCAAGGTGACTCGAAATTTCCTGTACTGGACCAATCTCATGTCACAGAGTTGGCCCCAAATGTGTAAAGTGGTCCCAGATCACTGATTCATCCTCATCTACTACCGCACGAATTTTTGGGTTTATGTTGCGTTCGCACGTTTATCCAAGAAATATACATGCATCCTTAATTGATTTTCCTTTATAAGCTTTGGACCTTAAAAGAACTTTGATTTTTTAAACTTCATAATGTATTCAACTAGAAAATGTCCACCTATGCATTTTACTGCACACTTTTAATGTCTTCTAGATTGTACTAGCAGGTGTACAATTTTTCGGTGTTAATCTTTGCCCCCTAGTGTATGAGGTTAGGAGAAAATGTATAGCTAAAATACATCACATTTTCATTTATTTTGGAGAGTCTGATCAACTTTTCAAGAGAGAGGATAGCATGTTGCAGAGATAAGTAGAGAAAAATTACATGACTTAGTATTAATGATACCGATGCTCTGGTGAAAACCTACAAACATTGGTGTGTCTATACAAGGTGGGCATGTCCCATGCTCATTATGATGGATAATCGGAATTTATTACAATAGGGCAAAGACTAATTTTTGTATATTCAATGTGGTGGTTGTTGACATGCTGATAGATGACGATCATAATTATTAACGCCCCCAAGGGCACTTTCTGGTCAAATAGGCAAAGTATGGTTCCCCTATGCATAACCCAGGTGAAGCACTGTTGATGGGTGTTGCGGTATGCATAGGTCTTCGGTTGTGGGTACCTCCCTCGTATCATTATGTAAGCACTGTTGAATGAGTTTCTTAGTGATGTGGGGGTCTTCGACTAAATGAATGAACTACAACAGTAACTAAGTACGATAACACCTTGACATGAATGCTTGAGTCGATGTCAAATGTCAAGGGAACCGATGACGTCATTGGGAAATAATGGTTCCCAATGTGACACTCAAGGATATCCCTATTGGGGGGAGGAGTATCCAAGGTACTACCTCTTTCCTGGAATACATTTCTTGAAGTCGACAGGGAAGGGGTGTCAACTACTCGACACGGGGAGTCGGGAAATCAATGTGAGATATGAAAATATTGTAATAACCTGGGTTAGATAGGCATGATAGCAAGAGTTATCAATATCAGAGGATACAGATAGATATCTTGAGGTCAGAGATTAATATGCAAATGTTAGTGGTCAAAACATGCTTTTTGATGATCCTCAAGTCAGTAGGATTTCCAGGATGGGTGTAAGTGATTCTTGATGGATGCGTGAAATGCAGGGTGATTTGTTTGTGAGTTGTGACGAAAGGTGATTAGAGACTGCTCATGGGCGAAGGCCCTAAATTTGTAAAAATCAAACGTGAATGGGAGATTTTTTTTTTTTTTGAAAAATTCTTTGTACACTTACCTAAAGAATAGGGAGTGGTTTGGATGTCCAGCCATGGAAAGAGTGCTCCATGATGACATTAACATGTGTAAAGGTGTGGTGTATCTGCTGAGGGTGGGGGGGCCATTGGTTGGTCTCCATGTCAGGTGGGTGAGGCAGATGGCATGATACAAATGGGCCATGCGATATGGATGAATGATAGGCCAAATGTATGAAGTAGAGGCGCATCTGTTTATTGTTGTGAGAGGGACCGGGAACTAGGGTGTATGCAAAGTCAATGTATCATAATGAGGCTAAACTTCCAGATATGAACATGAGATGGTTCTCGGGCTCAAGTGAGTGGTCATGGCTTCTTTTAGTGAAGAGGGGTCTATCGACCAAAATGAATGTTTACCATGTACACGGGTGAGATGGTGATAAAAATGGCCCATATGATGGTCCTTATGGTGTATTTTGGAGAAATAATGTCAAGATATTCACAACTTTAGGAGGCTGCCTATCATGTTGAATGGAGAATGATACCTGCTCTTGTTATTTTCTTGTCGGGCTGTTGGTTGACGTCGACCATGTGTGATGTTCCTGCAATGGATACAACTGGAAAACAAAGTGAAAGAAATGTTCAAGACATACATATAAATGCATCTTATGGACTTTAGAGAGTTGGAGAAGTATCTGACATGTGTGACAGGCCAAAAGATGATTTTTTTCATTTACCATAACAGAGGGTTCCATGATGAAGATGTCGTGGGACTGATCTTCACGTCTCTTTCAGTTTTGTCAACGGAGATCCCAAGCTTATGTAATGTATCCCAAGAGACGAAAAAAGGGCAATAGATAGGGAAAAGGGGCCCAAATATCACTCATTTACATTGCTAAGCTATGAAGGTCAGAGAGCATTCTCAAAGATTTTCTTACCATTCCGGCTAGCCTGAGTACCCAAGATTTGTGAGGAGAAAGCCAAGTAAGAGCTTGAGAATTAGCCTTTGTAATTATGGATTTTCGAGGTTAGGTAGGCCATAGAGGGATCCCTTTTATGGCCTCTTTTAGGGTTAACTAAGCTGGCCACGCAGGTGACTCGTCATGAGTGACGTAGCCTTTGTGAAAAACTTGGAGTTTTGCGCGAAGAATCTATACAAAATGTATACTTAGACACGCATTGTGCATGCCTGAGTTTGGGAATTAAGTGACGAACCCTTTCGAGGTTTTCGAAGCATTTCTCAGAGGTTTTTGCGATGTGCACGTGCCTGTACAAGATACAGGAGTGTGCACCATGCGCTTTCTTGGAAGGCAAGCACGTGCATTGTGTGCCTATATTGGAAATATGCGTGCAATGGGGAAATTTTGCTTCTTTTTTCCCCTTTTTCTATTTTTGAGAACCTGAGGGGTTCACGTTTTTTACATGTGGCATCCTAGGTGACAAGATTATTTGGCAGGAGAGAGACTGGGTGACTCTCCGGACCACTGTGGCACAAGATCCCAGAGCGAGCTGACAATTATCATAGTGGGCATTATCGATGTTTCTTTAGAACCATTTTATGAGTCGCAAGATAGATTCCGACAATTTTTGGTATGATGCTAGGACGCGAACCATCAGATGATGGTCATACAACTTACAGACCTCTCGATATTAGTGCAGATTGATATCTACTTTGTGATAGGTTTGATGCCATGCAGGGAGGTGCTTCCCTATCCACTGTCAGCTAGGCATGTGGATATTCATGCTTGGACTATGGGGTAGGGTCACTGTGGCCCTAACCCTTTTTAGGATGGTTGTGTTAGGATCATGGTAGTTTTGGACTTAGCCGATTGAGTAGCACTAGCTATGATTGTCAAACAGGTAAGGTCAATGTCCCCCAACTTACACATGTTCCATGTGGGACGTTGAAGATTTTTTGTTATGGGAGTGTGCTCTGCAACACACTCTCTGAGTGGGTGGTAATGCTTTGCCCACTCCTTGCAGTACCGGCGGGACTTGCTCGGGACCCTCGCATGCGCCACTAGGGAGGAGTGATGCCGAGGGAGGTTAGTGGAATGGTGGGGCATTACTGGAATGCCACGTAGAGGGTTGGTTTGACTCCAACCCTCAACTGATCTTGGAGTTTCTATACCATGGAGTTGACTTCTGGGGAGATCCGGATATAGATTTTCTTCTAGATGCTGCCTAGGAACCAATAGGTATATTTTTTATTTCTACATTTATATACATATGTGCATTTTCATGTATTTATGGTTTTAAATTTATGATGATGTTGACACTATGCTTTATTTACGTGCAGATGTGGGGCCATGGGGACGTCCACTAGCCTATCTAGTAAGCCACGATCTGAGGTACTTGGGTGTTGTAGGGGTTGACCCGTTCCATAGAGACCAAGGGTGGAAAGGCCACTGGTTGTTCCTCTAGGTGTTGTAGAGCACCTGGTGCAGCGACACCGGTTTGAGATTAGTGGGTCCTCTGGAGAGGGGGCGATGGATGTAGAGAGACTAGTTGCACACGTTGAGGATGCAGATGTGTGATTGGCAGCCTCTGAGGTCAAGTTACAAAGTTACTGTGATTCTTGGGGACGAGTTGAGTCCCTAACTAGAGGGTTTCGCTTTTACGAATAGGCCAACATACCAGAGGTTGTGGTTGAGACTACGATGCCCCTAGAGCGGGCACATTGGCCGATTTTGTGTTGTATTTCTATGGCTACAACTATAGTTAGTCCTATTTTGGCTCTGGTTGCAGCAATTAGGCCACCACGGCCCTAGGAAAACGTGTTGTTTATTTTTTCTTTTTGTCGAGATGATGTTTGTAACAGTGCAAGCACATGCTTATGAGGATGCTCCACTGTCTTTTGTTGACTTATTCCTCCTCTTCATGGGCCAGTGATTTTGGTAATCATATATTTTTTGATGTATATACGAGGCTATTTTTTGGAGGATCTCATGATGCGATACATGCCTTTATACTTTTGGTGTATTTCTGCATTTATGTTTCTGGATGTATCTTATGTTGATGTTTTATGTACATTGATGGTTATATATATGTGATGCATGCTAGTCTAAGATTTGATTAGCGACACGATCAACTATATGATTTTGATCTCTTGGTATATGTGTAAATGTTATTTGATCAAAATATCTAGCTAACCTTGGTGCATGCATATATTTATGAAAAAACATGGATCATAGAGTTCAAAAGTCATGTTTAAATGTGATACTATGATCTGGGAATCAAGGAACACATGCAGGAGACATATACCTAGGTGTTGGGCATCGACCAAGAGGCCTATGGCGGCATCATATTCTGCTTGATTGTTAGTGGCTAACCTGATACAAAGTCCATTAAACAGATGAGATTTCCAGCAAGGAGAGTATATGTCCCATGCTGCAGCAATGATATTTTTCAACCATCGAGATGCACCGTCAGCAAACCCTTGGTGATAAGCTCGGAGAAGATCCATCTGTTGACATGAAATGAGAGAATAGTTTTTTTAGAATAAATAGATGATGAGATGATCATCATAAAAACTAAGTCATTGTACATACATGTTTACTCTAGCATTTTATGGATGAAATTTTTTGAGGTAGAGACCATTGAAAAGATTTTTTAGGCTAGCCCCTTGGGGATCTCATAGTATTTATGCTCCCTTGTGGAGGAAATGCTTGATGATGTATGAGCCCTTCCAAAAGGTTTTGAACTTCCCAGGTCCTACCACTTCCTGGAAGACATTGTACCGGAGGACTAACTCCCTGTCGGTGAATGTCTAGGGGGTGATGTGGCAATCGAACAAGGCTTTTACCCTCTGTTTACCAGGGATGGCGTTATAGAAGTATCACTTTTGTTATGAGAAGCTTCGATAGAGTTTACTTGTAGCAGTTTGGTACTAACCGAATATATTATACAAGAGGAAGTACTACTTGTAGTATGGGATTTTGATGCCTCATTGTTGTTTTCTCGATAGAATGTCCTATGGGGGTATCCATATTTAAGTTGTGGTCCTGTTACAACGTGGTTGGTTGGTACATATTGGTTTTAGTGTTCCTCTTGCTACATGGAATTGTGGAAGGTACTAAAAATTCCTTGTGTGGTGGAATTGAGATGATATGCAATAATAACATCGTGTGATCCTTTTTTGGTTTGAGAGGTTCTTGTGGGGGATGTGGGCCACTAAGTGGAAAATGTTGTTGATCCTACTTAGTCGTGGGATTTATTGATAAAATTATTAGGTTTATCACATAGGGTGCATATGATGGGTGATTTTCTTAGCCAGGTGGTTTTGGGTTGCTTTGGGCTTAGTCTGGCCTGGTCATGGTGATGGGAGGTGAAATGATGGGGGCCTAGTTTTGCTGGATGCCTTTTCTCCTCACACACACATAAGATATCTAGGGGTCCTTCTTCACCGGGTGGGGGAGTGGGTTCTTCAGATTTTGTATTTGATTCCAACAAATCATGTTTTTCATTCATAAGTTTACATATGAAACTCAATGCTTTGTAGAACTTGGGAAGGTGTGGTCACCTCTTTGTATGATGGATTTCCTCGCAGATCATGCATCTATGTTGTTGGTGTCTAGGTTTTCTTTTTTGAGCAACCTAGGTAGGCGGGTGGTTTTCATAACATGTCTTCAGTTTAGGGCAGAGGTTCACGGGATGAGTAGGCTCATCACACATAACACATGGTAAAGAAGAGGGCGGGTGTTGTTGCTTATGCTACCTTTGTGTGTTGTAGGCTAGTTTTTTAGAACATGAAGCTAGCTCTTCTTAAATGTAGAAGATGTTTTGGCATTTTTCTCCATTTGAGAGTTGGTTGGCGCTATTGGCTCATTCATGTTGGTTTGAATGAGTGTGTTTAACGTTTCTCGGTATCGAGGGATGTCAGGATAATGATGCGTATAGTGCCCATGTTTTTCGCATATAGTGCATGCATGGCTAGTATGTATTTCCTTGTTATGCAAAGTTACGGTTTCTGCTCCTTTTGCTGGAGTTGTCGTTAGATATGTTTTAATGGAATTCATGAGAGTTTTTAACTCATATAATTCAGGGCATATATGGGTTGGGTGCCCAAATTATTCACATAACGGACAGGGTTATAGGTCCCTCCATGACTTTGAAGACTCTACTTTTTTACCATTTTGTTTAGCCTTTTGGTCAGCTTTGGTTGGTGTAGGTGTAGGATAGTTTTGATTAACTGTGGTTTCCTAAGGTGGAGATACAGGGATATTTCCTACCGGAATTTGTCCTGTCTCAGTCAGCATGGTCATGGGGACCAGGTATCAAATCGGTATTGTGAGAGCCATAATTGGTAATATAAGATTTTCCATTGCTGGGTGAGAGAAAAAGCTAGGCGGGGGGCATAAAAAGGGGGTTTGTGTAATGGCAGGATGAAAGGTAATGACTTTATCAGTTGCCGAGGGTGTGGTATCTGGAACTAGTTTGGGGTTTGGGGTGGGATAGTTTTGATTAACTGTGGTTTCCTAAGGTGGAGATACAGGGATATTTCCTACCGGAATTTGTCCTGTCTCAGTCGGCATGGTCATGGGGACCAGGTATCAAATCGGTATTATGAGAGCCTATTGTGGCCACCAACAACCCCCCTACTTCTTTTCAATATTAGCAATAACGCTAAAGAAGTGGGGACCCTTAGTAATAAAAAAAAAAATCCAAAAAATATTTTATAATTTTTTTTTTGTATTATACTCCTCAAAGATACATCGCACGGAGAAGAGTCAAGCATTCCTTGATGAGCACATTAAAGCAACTGCGAAGAAGCAGTGCGAAATTCATCGCATCACATACATTGAGAAGTGCCCATAAATGACTAATCTTAAGAAAATCTCCGATGGTCAATATGCGATATCGTATATCGCAACGTCGCATAAGCAGCACACGAATAACTTGACAAATTACAGCAATCTGCGATATGCGATGCCGCGACACTGCGATAACTGTGATAACTGTGATATGCGATCAATGCGATCTGCGATCAATGCGATCTGTGATATGCGAGTTGCAGAAATCACCCATCGCAAATTTCCTCGGCTCAGCACCCAAGAAAAGTTGTCCCTAAACCAAAAATTGAGCGCACGGCTTAAAGAAAATTAATGAATGTACGCCAAGGTATTCATGGAGGACAGTTTTGTGTTTTTCAAAGAGTCAATTCACTGTGGGTGTCATAATTTTACACATTCGTAGAACTTGAAGCTTTCATGTCAAAATTTATTATCATTACTTTTTCCTTTGCGTGAACTGCAGGAAACATCTAAGGAAAAAGGGAAAAGCGCCAATTCTCGGAGAACAGAGAAGAGATGCTCTCATACACGGATGTCGCATACAACAGAAACACAAATTTCAGAGTGTTACTGAACAGATACTGATATCAATAGGTGATTCGACACTCAAGGTCAAGAAACCCACAAAAGTAGCATGTTTACAAAATTCGGAAGCTCATGCCCGGTAAAGGAAAACGCGCTAAAGACGGAAAACGCACCAGAAAGGCCCGGATCAAAGAACGGAGGCAGTTTTTGATGCGCGATTAGCGCCTAGCGCTAATCGCGCATCGCTAAGAAAATTGTTCAGAAAGCAAAGTCCCTAACTTTCTTAGTCATCCACGAGTCTGGAAAGCCTAAATAGCAAAAGCAGAGGCAGCTAAGAGGAATCTGGTTTGTTACCAAGCATACACGCAGTAAATTCGCTCAGCCAGGAGATAATTCTCAAAAATATCTTCCAGTTTACTAAAAAGAGGTGCCAGTGCTTGTCATTTCTATTTTCGTAGCTCAAACAAAAGCATAAGACGACCAGCCGACTCTTCCCAGGCAAATGTTGCATACTCACAGCACTAAGGAGCGAATGCAGAAAGAGTTAGAAATTAGATTCAATTATTAGAAATAAGTTTACTTAGATAAAGGGTGGTCATTTTGAACCGTATCCGAAATTCATGTAATTAAGTTATTTAGTTAGCAGTATTTAAACCCTTCTCATGCATTTGGAGAAGGGTCCGGAAATTTGTCAGAAACTTGTCCTTGGAACATGCACTTCTGCATCCTCAGAGGAGGTTTTGATGAATGAATGGATCAAGGTTTATTAATTTTTTTGCATTTGATGTCTGCTACTGATGTTGCACTTCTGTACTCTTAATAGATATCAGAACAAGGAGAGATAAATCATTATTACTTGAAGCTTATGAGTAGAACTAGTCATAAATGGTACTTTTATCTCTTGACCATTTATGCTTATATTCTTCAAGTGATATACAGTTTTTAGTTGTTTATATGTTATTGCATGAATGTGTGAGTTACCATTTGGCACTTTTGTACGGTGGAGTCATTTATTTATGTTTGATATATGAATAACTTATTATGCGATATGTTGTTCACAACTGTTTTGCCTAACTTTTTATGCAAAGCGGTTCATCTTAATTGATTTCCATTCTTATGATGACTGTGTTAACACCCAGGTTGTTCCCTTTGACTCTCAAGGGAATACGGCCGGGGTAACCACTAACCAGTCTTTGGATTACAATTTCTAGCCAAACTGTAATCAGAGAGGGCTCTCTCTTTAAGGTTTGCCTCTGTTTTGTGAAGATTTTAGGCTAGTTATGAGTTCAGGGTTTGTTTTTATGTTTTGGTTGAAGGATGTCTTCAGTAGCTAAGGTGGAAATCTTCAGATAGTTCTAGTCCATTGGGCAATGGAGTTTGTGGCTACAGGTTGTCTGATATTTTAAGTTGAGTTGCTGAAACTGCAGGGCCATTAAATACATCGTGAAACAAATTTTAAATTGTGATTATGAGATGTGATCAACCAGTGAAAAGCAATTAAGAGTTTTCCACTAAGCTGGGGTGTAGGAAAGAGATATATTGCACAGGAGCAAACTTGAATTCCTGAAACAACAATCCCTGTGAAAGATATAGCTTGGAGGTGCAGCAGTTAAGAATTACACCTTATGACTATAACTGAAGAAAAAACATTAATAACAACTTAGATTGAGTTCAGGGTATTCTGTGACTAAATCCTGGAACTATTCTTTTTCTTTGCCATTAACTTATGAAACACAGAAACATGAATGAGCTATGAAAAGATAACAAAACACATAACGAAGAGTTTTTTAAGGAGTACTTATTGTGCCATGAAGTACGTAGGAATCTTGTAACTTTCAGCAAAACACCAGAATGCCTCAGACAACACAGAGCTTTGGAAATTCCATCACTTTTGTATTAATACTTCTGGAAATTTACATCATAAGAAACTCTAGAAGAGAAATCAACAACAACCCCTGCAAACTTATGCGAGGGGGGAATATATACAAACGGTGATACAAAATATCTGAAGCGTTGAGTCATCTGAGAAATAAATATGTTAACCAACTTGTACAGAGCAGCAGAAAGGAAGTTATTACAGCTTTGAATACAACATAAATGCTCTTCAATTCTGTCAGAAGACTTTTTGACCTTTGGAGGCCACTGAGTCGGTTGAATGTTGTGTTATAAATGATGGATGACGTGTCTTTGTAGCTCTGTCATCCTGTAGCTTTTCGGCCTTGTCACCTGTGACTGTCAGTGTTGCTTTAGTGGCCAAATAGTTTTGCTGAGTTGGCTCAGCCCATTCTTCTCCATGCATGCTGATTTTATCAAAATTTTCCTGTGCATGATAATTTATATAAAAAAGAAAAACTTGAATACAGGCTCTGGTTTACAGTATCGTTTGTATCATTTTGGTCCCGAATTCCTGTGTGGGCAATTGATGTCTCAGGATTGCCTCTAGAGTCTCATCTGCCTCTGTGTATTTGTAGAAATTTGGAGGCACTTCAAACAAATGCTGGATCTCATTCATAATGAAAAATAAATTCTGAACCCTGTTGTAGAGACTCTGCCCTGATGCTGGCCCTGATTCTTTTGAAGTGCTGGGTCTTTCTGTAATCTGATTTGTAGCAAATGTGTTGACCCTTTTGGCATAATGTTCATGAGAAAGTAGTCTTCATGCGCTGTTCAGTAAGCTAGGAAGACCTCTGTTTTGCAATGCCACAAATTTTTCCGTGAACTTATTAACCTCTATCTGAATATCCTGGCTTCTTCTTTCCAGTGTTTGCACCAGGTTTCTTAGTGTGAGGACCCTCTTTATCAGCTGGATGGTTTTAGTTCTACTGGAGATTCCCATTTCTGCCAGCTGAGCACTTGTTCTGTTATTAAGCACATTAATCATTCTGTTGGCAATTTCAGGCATATTGCCTAGAGATGCCCTTGATCTTTGGATTTCTCTGTGTGCTCTTCCTATGAGCTCTATTTTCTCATGAATGGTCTCAATGTATTGCCATTGATCAGTGATTGATTGGCCAATGTTGGCCCATAAAACTGTCTTAAGCTCAGCTGTCACTTTGTCAAGTGTGAGCTCCTTCTCCAGCTCCTTTGTCTTATCCTTAAGGGCCTTTATTTCCCTTCCTTTTTCTTCTACAGTCTGCTTGGATTTATCATATCTTTCATTTAGCTTGGCTAGACTCTCCCTGACCTCATTTAGCTCTGCCATTTGGGCTTCCAGGGCTTGGATTTCATTCTTGAGCTTCTGCATATCTAGGCTTGGAGCCTGCTCTATTGTTGGTGCAGTTGTTGATGTAGATGGTGCTGTCTGTTCGGTAGGAGGAGCCGTAGTCTGAGAAGGTTCCTCCAGGTTAATTATTTCTGGAGGAGGCTGAGATGTTTGTCCTCCTTCTTTTTGTTGTAATGCTGCCTGCAGTGCAGCCTGTGCAGCCTCTGATTCTCCCAATTTCTCTTGTGTTTGGATCAGCTGTTTATATAGGGACACCAGCATAGCTGATGCATCTTGGTCATGTCTCAGCTGGGCAACTTCTCCAGTTTGTGGGTGAATGGTTGCTGGGACTTTTACCATTTTCCTTAGTGCTGCCAAATCTGCATCCCTTAACTTCAATAATGCTTGTACAGCCTTGATGTCCTTGGGATCATGCCCAAGTTCTATGATTATCTCCTCTAAGGCTTTGATTCTGTTGTCCTTTGCTTGAGAGGATGCTCTCTCCAACTCCAGTTGGGCAGCTGTATTATTTAGGCTATTTTCTAGCCTGTAGTTCTCCAATGTCTTATCTGCCAAGGAGGCATACACCATCTCACCCGTTTGCTTATGTAATTCGATTTTATCCATTGGGTGGATGTCCTTGGCAAGGACCTCAAGGTTGGTCCTTATGTAATCTGCAGCTGACTGCGGCTACAACACTTCTGGCATAAAATGGCTCACGATCATCTTGCCCTCCTGGACATCAAATGCAGACATTAGTCTTTCCTGGTTAGTGGGAGCCATTTTCAACAGATGATTATATAACTATACTCTTATGGGCTCATTCCTCTTCTTTATGTCAATGAACTGCTGCTTGATGCCCACCTCCGCTCCTCTTTGCTGGCTTGAGGAGCTGACTTCTCCTCCCACTGTGCTCTCTTGTTCCTGCTGGAAGGAACTTGCAGATGCCTCCATGCTAGGTGGGCCCATGCCCAAAGATTGCCCTATTGGCATTTCTTCCTCAGAAAGGGGATTCATTCGGTGTCTTTTCTCCCCATGAGTTGTTGATGTTGTGAGGGGAGTCTCTCTGTCCCTCTTTCTGCTTATGTCTTTTTGTGGGGTTTGGAGGACTGAGGCCTCCATTGTTGTCTCCTGCCTAGGAGGCAGGTTGTCCTGAGCTTGCTGCCCGGTGGATTCTGGGGCCTGTGATGTTTGCTCTTACTGCACTGGTTGTTCTTTTTCTTGCTGCACCCCTTGTTGCTGTTGTTCCTGTGGCTGTTTTTGCTGCACTTCCTGCTACTGTACCTATTCATGAGGTGGCTGCTCTGGCTCCATCTCTTTCTCTTTGCCTTTGCTAGAGATTTGATCCGTAGCTTTTGCTGCTTGCTGATGTGCTGTGGAGGATGAGGCAGCTGCTCCCACTTGTGTGCCTGTAAGAGCAAATACCTGTGCACAAAGCTCTAAGTCAGCCATCTTTTGGAGATTTTTAACTGCTCTTTGATTTAATTCTTCTTGTGTAACAGCTTCCTCTAAGGTTCCTCTCCTCCAATTTATTTGATTTGCATATTTTTCTATATGAGGCAGCCTTACATGGTCATAACTGGCCAGCCTATACTTGACCCTTCTTAAAGTTATGAAGTGATTGGGGTCATAAGGTTTCCAAAGGAAACTGGTCTGTAGGCCAAGGGACTCTAGCATTCTGTCTGCTTCTTGCCAACCTTCCTCCCTTTTGTTGTAAATGAAGTGGCCTAATTGGTTTCTTACCTTGAGCTGTGCCTTCTTGCCTTTCCCTGAAAAATGTAGTATATCAACATTCCCAAACTGCCTAAAGTATTCAAGGGCAAATAATCTCATGGGCACATATCTGGGCAGTCTGTATGGGGGCAACTCACACCCATATATTCTAATGACTGTGTGGTGTTGGTAATAGTACCAATCCCCAATACTGTATGCCTTGGACAACTGAAGAATCCTCTGCATCTCATCAGTTAGTCTAGGAGGAGGTGAGCTCATAAGCAGAGACATGGCTGGGTGGATGAAGAGGTCTATAAACTCACAATAAGTATATGGAGAGCAAGATCTACAGTGGAAGGAAGAGGACCAATAAACCACTGACCTTGGATTTCCTTGTGCATCCACTCTCTTCATAGCAAAGTGAAACTTCTCATGTTGATAATACAAAATTAAGTGGTAGATGTAAGAGGTGTATATGAACACCCTTTCTCTTGCCAAGTTCATTAATTGCTCATGTATTTTGTCAGATATGTAGGTGGCATAGTCATAGTAGATTGGAGACTTGCCAGGGGAAAACATGAGCATCATCACTAGCACAGTTTCATCAACAAATTCAATTGAATTATAACCCAGAATGGGACTGATCATGTCTACAAGGTCCTTGCCCAATTGGTTGAGGTAAACATGAGAAATGGGAGGGTACTTCACAGTGTCAGAGTCAATGTATAATTGATTTAGTTTGGTGACCTGAGCATCTGTCAATTTAGCTCCTTGCTTTATCAGATCAGCCAGTGATAAAGGGACTAATTTCTTCTCAGTTTTGAAGTGCATCATCTCTCTGATGGCTTCAGGGGTGACATAGAAAACAACTGAGCCTGAAGGGTCAATCACAGCCCTCTGAGTGGCGTCGTAGGATTCAGCACATAGGTGGATTAGGTCACGAAACTGGTTGACCTGAGGGAGCTTGAAGAGAGGGAGGAAAGAATCCCAAATGCCCAATACATCTGTTCGAGTCTCATGTTTAATCTTCAATTCGTTTAACAAGTGGATGTGGTACTTGATGTGCATTAGCATTTCTTCTGATATCTGATAATCCAGGTCTGTTAATGGTTGCCATTCTAATTCTCTCTGAGGGGCATTTAATGGAGCAATGTTCAAGGCTACAGGAGCTACTGGTGCATCCATGGTTACTTTAGGCTTCTGTTTGTATGCACTGGTGTTACTATGCAGAGTAACACAGAGGAGTATTTTTGAAATATAGAGGTGAATTGCAAGGAAGAGAGGTTAAATTGTAACAGCAACAATTGGAATACTGCATAGAGCACTGATAGGGCAAATGCTTGGCTTTAGAAACTCTCTATACGGTGAATTGGTGCAGCTTGGGTTCTCAATTCACGAATGCGCGAACCAATTGTATGTTTTGTGCAAACTCAGGTAAACAAGGCTCTGCAGGAGAATTTCGACTTAACAGTTTAAAATGGAGGCTTGCCACGGGGATTGGCTGGTAAATTATAAGCTTTCCCACTCTTTTAATTTTGTTTTAGACAATTACGGACACAACCGAGCGCAAGGGAGGTAAATTTGATAAATACCTGGTGAATTGCTTGGCAAAGTTTGCAAATGCAGGTGGGAAGGAAGCGCCGGCGGTCTCCTGGTTGATTTCAGCTGGTTGGCTATGGATTTGGACGTAAAATGCATGCAGGGGGAGTAACAATCTTTTTTGCAAAAGTAACGAAAAACATGAATTTTGGCCAAAATATAGACTTTTGGGTTGTTTGGCGCTTTTTTTGGATGACGTCAGCATGACGTCATCAGGTGGGGTCAAGGTCAGATGACGTCAGCATGACGTCATCGAGACACACAGCGGCTTAAGAGTAGTCCACGGGGATGGTGAGGTGGCAGGCAGGTCAGAGCAGGGCGGACGGGGGCATTGACGCGGCGGTGATGTAACAATGACGTGGTAATGACGTTGGCATAGCGGGTTAACAGAAACCGGAAACAGTAAGCAGTTTGATATCGTACCGCCTTATATACGGAAGCGGAATTGTCAGAGGGTGCTCCGATACGATTTGGGGGTGACGCGTGGCAGAGGCCTGACGTCACCCTCTGACAAATTTCGGAAGCTATCCTTCGGACGTCAGAGCCGCTCCGATATGGGTGTGGGCCGTCGGATGAAAAAGGCCAGATCCGATGGTTGACGGATCGTTGAGATGCCAGGTCAATACGGATGCGGGCGGGGTTTAAAATAATATATTTTTTGGAAGATGCGCCCGACGGGAACCTTTGGAGTTTGGCAAACTTATATGGTTTTCAATGTATTTTTATAAAAACGCGCATAGCGCCCAAACTTTGGGTAAAATGAAAAAGTGGGTTTTTCATGTGTTTTCGCAAATAAAGCGGGTTATGGGTGAAAATGGGATTTTTTACAAGGTTCTTTTGCAAATGAAGGGGTTAATGGTTTAGATAACTTCTGAAGGGGAAAGAGGGTAGGGTTTGGGTTCTTAAACTGACCATATGTCAATTTAATCCCTGACTGTGAACATATGGCTATAATGCCAAGGGGAAGGGATATTTATAGAATGCTTGGGGTTTATACACCATAGTGTTTATAATAATAGGGAAAGGGTAACATAGGGGATTTAGATAGTAAGAAGTTAGGGGTTAATATGAATGGAAGAGGTGAATGAGGAGTGATGTCACTAAGTTTATATACAAACAACTTAGCTTAGGGAGTAGATCAAAATGAAAAGAAATTTAGACAAGAAATGTGGCTTTTAAGGGAAAAATAACCAACATAAAACCTTAAATTCTTTCATGAACACAACTGATGAAGGGAAGTTAGCAATGAATGTGAAAGGGGAGAAAAGGGAGTTAGTCATGCTCCTTTGCTTTGCTGCAACATGATGGAGAAGAGGAGCTTCTCTATCCATTGATGTTCCTTTATGCTAGACCAGCAAATTCATTTGAAATGATTGACATTTCTGCAACCCCATCTACCTACCCATCTACTTGCCTATCATTTTTTATTTCTTCATGGAGGGTGCACTTAGACTTGCAGACCCTTATGTGCCTTTTCTTTTCTTTTGGATTTTTCTTTTGACTTTCTATCTAAGGCTACCCTTATTGCTTCCAAGGTCCCAGATTAAGCAGTTGGGAACCTTACTTTCTCTACCTAGCTACTGGCCTGCCAAGATTACATAGTTTGGACAGACTTCTTTCTCTATTCTACAACAAAAATTGAAACATGGCATGATCCAGATTAGGCTGTTGGACCATCCATCAAAATTGAGTCAACATCAAGCTTTTGTACACACCTTGTCTTCTCATGGAAATATGGGATCTTTGAATCACCAAAGCAGAGCATATTTGGAACTTTTATTTGCCAATCATGAAATATGAAACCTATTGGTATAGGTAGCTAACAGTGGATCCACATGGGGATGGTTTTTCCATTTGAAAGACCAAGAACAACAGGTCAGAACGCCTTGGTCCATGAGTTCTCTTGCCAAACTTGGAGTACTTCTCTTTGAAACCTCAAAACTGTGCTCTTCCCCTCTTGGTGCATCTCTGAACTTATTTGCCTTTTGCTGATAACTAATAAAACTTGAAAAACTGCCATTTTTACATGTTAACAGAAAGTAATATATACACCTGAATATGTACAAGGGAATTTTAGGCTGCAGTTATGGATAGTAGTCAAAATAGTGCTTCAACATCCTGCCATTTACAGGACCTTCATCCAAATCAGTTTCATCAAGATTCCTAAGGAAGTAAGTATTATTTCCTTGCACTGCTTGAACATCAAATGGTCCTTTCCAAAGGGAATCAAATTTTCCATGTTTTCCTTTGTCTTCCCTTCTTGAATCCCACTTGAGGAATTTATCCCCTATGTTGAAATCTTCAGCCTTCGTCCTTCTGTCAAAGGATTTCTTTAACTTTTCTTGTAAAACTTGAACTCTGTGATAGACTTGGTCTCTAGTTTACTGCAAACATATATTTTGATTTACCCTTCTTTGCACATCATTTGGTTCTGCCTGGCTTTCTTGAAGAAGTTTCATGACAGGGTCCCTAGTGATGAAGGGAATTTGGCTTCTAATCCATAAACTAACTCATATGGGCTGATCCCAATTGATCTTTTGGTTGTTAGTCTATCTGCCCATAGGGCATTGACAAGTTTCTTATGCCAATTCTTCTTATTTTCTTCCAACACCTTCTTTATGATGTTCACAAGGCTTTTATTTGATGATTCAACAAGGCCATTTCCTTGGGGATAGTATGCAGAAGAATGGCCAAAAGTAATGTGAAATTTGTGGCAGAAGTTCACCATCTTCTTAGATCTGAAGGCAGCAGCATTGTCTGTTATTATTTTATCAGGACAGCAAAATCTAGAAAGAATATTGGTCTCAAGGAACTGAATGATTGTGGAATCATTTGCTTGTCTGCATGGAACAGCTTCAATCCATTTAGTAAAGTAGTCTGTAGCTGTTAGAATCCATCTATGTTGGCCTGAAGATGAAAGGTGAATTTCCCCAATGAAATCCAAGCCCCATTTTTGAAAAGGTCTCTCTGTTGCAATAGGCCTCAAAGGAAGTGGCAGTAACTTTCTCTTTCCCTCAAACACTTGACATTTATGACATGAGGTGGTAAATTTCTTGACATCAGAGAAAACAGTGGGCCAATAGTAACCAACCCTCAGTATCTTATCCACAGTGGAATTCCAATACAAGTGTCCACCACAGTCACCTGCATGAAATTCTTTGGTGACATTGTTAGTCTCATTCTCAATCAGGCAATTTAACAATATACCCTCATGGTTTTTCCAAAGCAAATTGCCATCCATAACACAAAATCTTGAAGCTTTCATTTTTAGGAACCTACATTTAGTTCTGGACAATCCTGGGGGAGCACACAGGTTTTGTAAGACATAACAGATATCAAAATACCAAGGGGATTGTTCGAAGGCTACAATGATCTTTGGAGTTGCCAGCTCCGGTTCATTGTCCAACTGGTTTATGTCTAAGGCTTGGAAGTTTTCTTCTGTCATTAGTTTGGCCAAACCTTGCCCTTTTATTAGTTTTGTAGGTTTTATTTCAATATCAAATTCCAAAATGTTGGCAATCCATTTTCCTCTTCTGCCCTCTAAGTTTTCTTGAGTGAGTATGTCTTTCACAATGGGACTTGGCACGTAATCTATAACATGGGAATAAAGGATGTAAATCCTGAAGTCTTTAATGGCCTTGACCAAAGCATAAGCTTGTTTCTCCATGATCTGATATTTCAGAGGTGCATCTCTAAGAGCTCTACTAAAGAAAGCAATGGGTTTCTCATTTCCTTGGTCATCTTTCTGTAATAAAACAGTAGCAATAGTATTCTGGGAGGCAAAAGAGAAAATGATAAATTCTCTATCAAATTGGGGATTTGTCAAGACTGGGGTTTGGGTAAGGGCTAATTTTATACCTTCAAAGGCTTGATTCGCTTCTACTATCCATTTCACTTTTGAATCCTTCTTTAGCATATTGTTCAATAATCTGATCAGTTATGCTAAGTTTGGGATAAACCTTCTTAAGAAATTGATCTTCCCTAAGAAAGCTTGCAATTCTTTGATGTTTCTTGGGTGGGGCATTTGTAAGATAGCTTGTATCCTGTCTGGGTCAATTCTTATGCCATCCTTTGAAATGATATGCCCTAACAGCTTACCTTCTTCCAAACCAAATAGAGACTTCTTGGGATTCAAGGAAATTCCATATTTCCTACATGTTATGAAGATCTGCGTTAAATGCTTCAAGTGTTCTTGGTCAGATTTTGAGAAAGGTGTGAGGTCATCCAAATAAATGACAAGAAAGTCATGGATCTCTTTGGCAAAAGCAATATCCATTGCTCTTTGAAATGTTGCTCCTGCATTTTTCAATCCAAAAGGCATTTTTACATATTTTAAAGTTCCCCATGGGGTTGTGAATGCAGTTTTGTCTTTATCATCAGGGTGTACTAGGATTTGATTAAAGCCTAAGAACCCATCAAGTAATGAGATCCTTGAGGCCCCTACCACTCTTTGGAGAATGTGATCCATCTTGGGTAAGGGATAGTTGTCTTTGAGGGACACTTGGTTTAGATTTCTAAGATCAACACAAAGTCTTATCTCACCAGTTTTCTTTCTTGTAGGTACCAAATTAGAAATCCAATCAGAAAACCTGATGGGTGCTATGATGCCAGCTTTAAACATTTTTTGCAGTTCTTTTTCGATTGAAGGGAGAAGCATGGGATTGATCCTTCTCAATTTCTGCTTGAATGGCTTTTGATTAGGCTTGAGAGGGATGGTATGCTGGATAACAGAGGTGTCATAGGATTTTAAATCCTCATAACCCCATGCAAAGACATCCTGAAACTTTTTGAAGAGGTCAATATATTTGGGTTTTTGATTAGGAGGTAAGGATGCGGACAATTTTATTATTTTGGGCTTCTCAATAGTTCCAATGTTGCATTCCTCAATAGCAGCATTAAGGGGCTGCATTTTTGGTTTTCTAGGGATATCATTTGAGTCAAAAATGTCCTCCAATGGAGTTAGGCCTGTTGGAAGAAAATTGTCTTTCAGCTCTATGATCTCAGCCTCTGTAGCAGCTATTTCTTCATAACTGGTTTGTTGAATTTCTTGTATGTTGTTTTTGTTAAAAATTGTTGGATGTAAGATTTGGTGAGCTGTCTTGGGTGATATTGGCTTGTTATTCTGTTCACTCTGTATTTGTGATTGACTTGCTCCCTCAGTGTCAATGTTTAATCCTACAAATTCTTGTTGCAAGGTCAAGAAATTATTTATTTGTGTGTCATCTTCAAATACTTGCCAATCTTTAACATTGTTTGGAACAGAAGGTCTGTGTTTTACCTCAGCTGTAAAGCAATGGCCAGGTTCAAAGGGTAGCTTGCAGGTACTTGCAAATGTGGCTAAACTATGAGCATGAAGATTGTGGTTTCTAGGAATTTTGGTAATTTGAAATTCAGTGAAGGACTTTAGTAGTTCAGCAGCAGCAGCAGATCTATAAGATCTCAGTCTTTTATCATTGGTGACAAAATTACCCTTTACTTGTTGGATCACTAGGTTTGAATCTCCAAGTATTGAAACCTTTGTGGCTTGTAAGAATTTTACTAGTTTGAGGCCTAGTAAAAGAGATTCATATTCTGCCATGTTATTAGTGCATCTGAAATTTAGCCTATAGGCTCGACCTTCTGCATGATTGTTCTACTTGTTATGTATCCAAACTCCAACTCCTGCCCCTAATTTGTTGACTGACCCATCAAATTCAAGGAACCATAGGATCTCTTGTTCTAGGGGAGACTTAATAACTTCTCTGTGATCTGGGATTGTGAGTCGAAGTTCTGGTTCTTTATTTAGTTTGTCCTTTAGGATGGTCTCACCACTTGATTGGATCAGCTTTATTTCTAGAGCAACAGCTTGTTCATTAATGTCTTGATCTTTTTTGAGTGTCTTGGTTTCATCATCATTTGTAAGACCTGAATTATCATTGAAGAGAATATACGAATCTATATCAGAATGGACAGCATATATGGGAAAGTTTTGAGGTTTTTCTTCACTGCTGACCATGTATTTCATAAGTGACTCTCTATATAACCTCTTGGGGTGACCAAAGACTGAGATGGTTGCATACGACATGTCTAATTGTAGGGAAACTTGGAGTTTAGCCCCCCATGATCTTGATAACAGCATCCCATATTTGGGTGGGATATCAGCAACTACAACGTCCATTAGAATTGTTTTATTTGGGTACTGAACTAGGGACACACAAAGATATTTTATCAAACCTAAACACTTAACTTGGCTGGAGTCAAATGAGAATAAGTCCTTATATGGTTGGTAATATCTAGATTCAATCTTTCCATGACTGATTTAGGCATCAAGTTGTGAGAGGCACCTGAGTCAAACATTGCATTGTGTAGTATCTTATCATGAACATGCAGGCTGACATAGAAAGGTAAGATCCCTGTAACTGCTGTCTTTCCATCGACCTCTGGACCGAATAGCAATTCTGGGGTGTCATCCAACACATTAACATTATCTTTATTACGAGTAATTTGAAGGGATTTCTTGATTTGTTGTCTATAAATCTCATGCTTGGCTAGTTCTGAAAGAGGAATAGCTACCTTCAATTTGCCAATTTCAGCTTCTAAGTCAAAGGGTCTTTCAGATGGGGTCTTGGTATTTTGGTTAATAGCCCTTTCCTTTTCAATGGAATCCTTGATGCCCTCCTCTTGATTCTCTTTTTGATCTTGAGGCTTATCCCTCTTACGTGTATTTTGAGAAATGTTGCTTGGGTTGTGTTGGAAGGGTGTTGTATCTACTGGTTGCTGTTTTGAGGGGGATGTTTGAGTTACTTCCTCAACTGTTACCTCATCTGTAATTGGACCAGTTTTGTCACTTGGTTCTGTGACAATAGCTTCCTTAGGCTGTGGAGTGTCCTTTGTCTTGTCAGGCTGTGTCACATTTATAGTTCTGCTTCTTAGCTTGTATTGCTTATTGACTTCATAAACAGCTGTGTCATAACCTTGTTTAAAGTCAAATGACTCACCTGACCTGGTTTGGAATTACTGAATGTCATCATCCTTATGATCTTCTTGACTCAAAAAAACTTGCTACTCATCATTCAGGCCCATCAGGTTAATGTGGGTGTCATCTGTTTGCTCATTTGAAGTGGATGCCTCAGTATAGTTTTCCTGGAAAGGAGGCCTTATGTCTGGATCAGAACCGGTTTTGCCAATGTTTGGGCTTTGATTTCTCCTAAAATTTGGATTCCTGATAGGGTTATTTTGTGGTGCTTCCCATGATGACTTTCTCTCAACTGATTCTACTCTATCCCCCAATCTCTTCATACCAGTGAGCATTGCATCCAGTTTTTGGTCAAAGGCTGAGGGTTCTTCTTTGAAGGTGGTTCTTTTTTCCAATCTTGCCCTGTTTCTTTTGGCAATCAGGTTAGCCTCTACTATGACAGCAACCTTTTGGGCATCTTCAAGGGTTTCAGGAGCTCTTTCCTTCAGCTGATATGCCATATCAGGGTCAAAACCATCAGGAAATTTATACAAGGCTAAATCAGGAGGAGGTCTTAAATTCTGTGGTATTGCGTTATATACATTATTGAATCTTGCACAATATTCCAAAATGGTCTCTTGAGGACCTCGTTTGATTGTATCATATTCACCAAGTATGTGCAGGGGATCTTTCTTTTTCTCCCATCTGTTAGTAAAGGCTTGATAAAGCTCATCAGGGGTTGTGATGGTATTTGCAGCCAATGATCTAAACCAAGTTCTTACATCCCCTGTGAGGCTCTGAACAAAGATTCTCATTCTCACACTGTCATCATCTATTTCATAGTTCTCAAAATGGTCTTGCATCCTTCTGGCATGTTGAATTGCTGTGAAAGGGCCAGTGGAGTCAAAATATGAGATCTTGGATTGGTAGTCCTGAGGTAGAGCTGCAGCATTAGCAGGCAACTGCAGGGGTGCATATCTGTTAGCCATATTTGCAGGATTTATAGGGTTGATAGGGATAACTTGAATGACTGGTACAACAGGGGTAGTGGGAACGGTAGAAACTATAGAGTTGGTCAAGGGAATATGTGCAGTGGATGGAGGTGTGAAAGGAGGGCTTTGAGATGTGGATGGTGAACTGGGGGAATCAAGGGTAGACCGAAATAGAACCTTGATTGGAGTTGGAACAGGGTTTGGATAAGTTGTCTCAGGAATTAAATCAGCAAGAGTTTCCTGTCCTCGCTGCTTCCTAATGATCTTAGGGATTGTATTAGGATTTTCAAAAACAGTTGGTGGATTGGGGTCAGGATTTGACCTTGTATATCGTGGATTCTTCTTGGGAGCCAACTTCTAAACTGTTTTTGAGTATGTTTTTGGAATATTTGTGTCTACAAGGGCCAGACAAGATTTTGGAGTGATTGTGTATGTCTTAAAGCCAGCATGAAATTTGACTGAAGCAGCTTAAAGAAATATACAGAAATTAGAGAATCCTAAGGAACTCCCCTGTGGAGTCGCCAATTATGTTAACACCCAGGTTGTTCCCTTTGACTCCCAAGGGAATACGGCCGGGGTAACCACTAACCAGTCTTTGGATTACAGTTTCTAGCCAAACTGTAATCAGAGAGGGCTCTCTCTTTAAGGTTTGTCTCTATTTTGTTAAGATTTTAGGATAGTCATGAGTTCAGGATTTGTTTTTATGTTTTGGTTGAAGGATGTCTTCAGTAGCTAAGGTGGAAATCTTCAGATAGTTCTAGTCCATTGGGCAATGGAGTCTGTGGCTACAGGTTGTCTGAGATTTTAAGTTGAGTTGCTGAAACTGCAGGGCCATTAAATACATCATGAAACAAATTTTAAATTGTGATTATGAGCTGTGATCAACCATTGAAAAGCAATTAAGAGTTTTCCACTAAGCTGGGGTGTAGGAAAGAGATATATTGCACAGGAGCAAACTTGAATTCCTGAAACAACAATCCTTGTGAAAGATATAGATTGGAGGTGCAGCAGTTAAGAATTACACCTTATGACTATAACTGAAGAAAAAACATTTATAACAGCTTAGATTGAGTTCAGGGTATTCTGTGACTAAATCCTGGAACTATTCTTTTTCTTTGCCATTAACTTATGAAACACAGAAACATGAATGAGCTATGAAAAGATAACAAAACACATAACGAAGAGTTTTTAAGGAGAACTTATTGTGCCATGAAGTACGTAGGAATCCTGTAACTTTCAGCAAAACACCAGAATGCCTCAGACAACACAGAGCTTTGGAAATTCCATCACTTTTGTATTAATACTTCTAGAAATTTACAGCATAAGAAACTCTAGAAGAGAAATCAACAACAACCCCTGCAAACTTATGCGAGGGGGGAATATATACAAACGGTGATACAAAATATCTGAAGCGTTGAGTCATCTGAGAAATAAATATGTTCACCAACTTGTACAGAGCAGCAGAAAAGAAGTTATTACAGCTTTGAATACAACATAAATGCTCTTCAATTCTGTCAGAAGACTTTTTGACCTTTTGAGGCCACTGAGTCGGTTGAATGTTCTGTTATAAATGATCGATGACGTGTCTTTGTAGCTCTGTCATCCTGTAGCTTTTCGCTCTTGTCACCTGTGACTATCAGTGCTGCTTTAGTGGCCGAATAGTTTTGTTGAGTTGGCTCAGCCCATTCTTCTCCATGCATGCTGATTTTATCAAAATTTTCCTGTGCATGATAATTTATATAAAAAAGAAAAACTTGAATACAGGCTCTGTTTTACAGTATCGTTTGTATCATTTTGGTCCAGAATTCCTGTGTGGGCAATTGATGTCTCAGGATTGCCTCTAGAGTCTCACCTGCCTCTGTGTATTTTTAGAAATTTGGAGGCTCTTCAAACAAATGCTGGATCTCATTCATAATGAAAAATAAATACTCAACCCTGTTGTAGAGACTCTGCCCTGATGCTGGCCCTGATTCTTCTGAAGTGTTGGGTCTTTCTGTAATCTGATTTGTAGCAAATGCGTTGACCCTTTTGGCATAATGTTCATGAGAAAGTAGTCTTCCTGCGCTGTTCAGTAAGCTAGGAAGACCTCTGTTTTGCAATGCCACAAATTTGTCCGTGAACTTATTAACCTTTGTCTGAATATCCTGGCTTCTTCTTTCCAGTGTTTGCACCAGGTTTCTTAGTGTGAGGACCCTCTTTATCAGCTGGATGGTTTCAGTTCTACTGGAGATTCCCATTTCTGCCAGCTGAGCACTTGTTCTGTTATCAAGCACATTAATCATTCTGTTGGAAATTTCAGGCATATTGCCTAGAGATGCCCTTGATCTCTGGATTTCTCTCTGTGCTTTTCCTATGAGCTCTATTTGCTCATGAATGGTCTCAATGTATTGCCATTGATCAGTGATTCATTGGCCAATGTTGGCCCATAAAACTGTCTTAAGCTCAGCTGTCACTTTGTCAAGTGTGAGCTCCTTCTCCAGCTCCTTTATCTTATCCTTAAGGGCCTTTATTTCCCTTCCTTTTTCTGCTACAGTCTGCTTGGATTTATCATATCTTTCATTTAGCTTGGCTAGAATCTCCCTGGCCTCATTTAGCTCTGCCATTTGGGCTTCCAGGGCTTGGATTTCATTCTTGAGCTTCTGCATATCCAGGCTTGGAGCCTGCTCTGTTGTTGGTGCAGTTGCTGATGTAGATGGTGTTGTCTATTCAGTAGGAGGAGCCGTAGTCTGAGGAGGTTCCTCCAGGTTAATTATTTCTGGAGGAGGCTGAGATGTCTGTCCTCCTTCTTTTTGTTGTAATGCTGCCTGGAGTGCAGCCTGTGCAGCCTCTGATTCTCCCAATTTCTCTTGTGTTTGGATCAGCTGTTTATATAGGGACACCAGCATAGCTGATGCATCTTGGTCATGTCTCAGCTGGGCAACTTCTCCAGTTTGTGGGTGAATGGTTGCTGGGACTTTTACCATTTTCCTTAGTGCTGCCAAATCTGCATCCCTTAACTTCAATAATGCTTGTATAGCCTTGATGTCCTTGGGATCATGCCCAAGTTCTATGATTATCTTCTCTAAGGCTTTGATTCTGTTGTCCTTTGCTTGAGAGGATGCTCTCTCCAACTCCAGTTGGGCAGCTATATTATTTAGGCTATTTTCTAGCTTGTAGTTCTCCAATGTCTTATCTGCCAAGGAGGCATACACCTTCTCACCCGTTTTCTTATGTAATTCGATTTTATCCATTGGGTGGATGTCCTTGGCAAGGACCTCAAGGTTGGTCCTTATGTAATCTGCAGCTGACTGCGGCTGCAAAACTGCTGGCATAAAATGGCTCATGATCATCTTGCCCTCCTGGACATCAAATGCAGACATTAGTCTTTGCTGGTTAGTGGGAGCCATTTTCAACAAATGATTATATAGCTGTACTCTTATGGGCTCATTCCTCTTCTTTATGTCAATGAACTGCTACTTGATGCCCACCTCAGCTCCTCTTTGCTGGCTTGAGGAGCTGACTTCTCCTCCCACTATCCTCTCTTGTTCCTGCTGGAAGGAACTTGCAGATGCCTCCATGCTAGGTGGGCCCATGCCCAAAGATTTCCCTATTGGCATTTCTTCCTCAGAAAGGGGATTCATTCGGTGTCTTTTCTCCCCATGAGTTGTTGATGTTGTGAGGGGAGTCTCTCTGTCCCTCTTTCTGCTTATGTCTTCTTTTTGTGGGGTTTGGAGGACTGAGGCCTCCACTGTTGTCTCCTGCCTAGGAGGCAGGGTGTCCTGAGCTTGCTGCCCGGTGGATTCTGGGGCCTGTGATGTTTTCTCTTGTTGCACTGGTTGTTCTTTCTCTTGCTGCCCCCCTTGTTGCTATTGTTCCTGTGGCTGTTGTTGCTGCACTTCCTGCTGTTGTACCTGTTCATGAGGTGGCTGCTCTGGCTCCATCTCTTTCTCTTTGCCTTTGCTAGAGATTTGATCAGTAGCTTTGGTTGCTTGCTGATGTGCTGTGGAGGATGAGGTAGCTGCTCCCACTTGAGTGCCTGTAAGAGAAAATACCTGTGCACAAAGCTCTAAGTCAGCCATCTTTTGGAGATTTTTAGCTGCTCTTTGATTTAATTCTTCTTGTGTAATAGATTCCTCTAAGGTGCCTCTCCTCCACTTTATTTGATTTTCATATTTTTCTATATGAGGCAGCCTTACATGGTCATAACTTGCCAACCTATACTTGACCCTTCTTAAAGTTATGAAGTGATTGGGGTCATAAGGTTTCCAAAGGAAACTGGTCTGTAGGCCAAGGGACTCTAGCATTCTGTCTGCTTCTTGCCAACCTTCCTCCCTTTTGTTGTAAATGAAGTGGCCTAATTGGTTTCTTACTTTGAGCTGTGCCTTCTTGCCTTTCCCTGAAAAATGTAGTATATCAGCATTCCCAAACTGCCTGAAGTATTCAAGGGCAAATAATCTCATGGGCACATATCTGGGCAGTCTGTATGGGGGCAACTCACACCCATATATTCTAATGACTGTGTGGTGTTGGTAATAGTACCAATCCCCAATACTGTATGCCTTGGACAACTAAAGAATCCTCTGCATCTCATCAGTTAGTCTAGGAGGAGGTGAGCTCATAAGCAGAGACATGGCTGGGTGGATGAAGAGGTCTATAAAATCACAATAAGTATATGGAGAGCAAGATCTGCAGTGGAAGGCAGAGGACCAATAAACCACTGACCTTGGATTTCGCATCCACTCTCTTCATAGCAAAGTGAAACTTCTCATGTTGATAATACAAAATTAAGTGGTAGATGTAAGAGGTGTATCTGAACACCCTTTCTCTTGCCAAGTTCATTAATTGCTCATGTATTTTGTCAGATATGTAGGTGGCATAGTCATAGCAGATTAGAGACTTGCCAGGGGAAAACATGAGCATCATCACTAACACAGTTTCATCAACAAATTCAATTGAATTATAGCCCAGAATGGGACTGATCATGTCTACAAGGTCCCTGCCCAATTGATTGAGGTAAACATGAGAAATGGGAGGGTACTTCATAGTGTCAGAGTCAATGTATAATTGATTTAGTTTGGTGACCTGAGCATCTGTCAATTTAGCTCCTTGCTTTATCAGATCAGCCAATGATAAAGGGACTAATTTCTTCTTAGCTTTGAAGTGCAGCATCTCTCTGATGGCTTCAGGGGTGACATAGAAAACAACTGAGCCTGAAGGGTCAATCACAACCCTCTGAGTGGCGTCGTAGGATTCAGCACATAGGTGGATTAGGTCAGGAAACTGGTTGACCTGAGGGAGCTTGAAGAGAGGGAGGAAAGAATCCCAAATGCCCAATACATCTGTTCCAGTCTCATGTTTAATCTTCAATTTGTTTAACAAGTGGATGTGGTACTTGCTGTGCATGAACATTTCTTCTAATATCTGATAATCCAGGTCTGCTAATGGTTGCCATTCTAATTCTCTCTGAGGGGCATTTAATGGAGGAATGTTCAAGGCTACAGGAGCTACTGGTGCATCCATGGTTACTTTAGGCTTCTGTTTGTATGCACTGGTGTTACTATGCAGAGCAACACAAAGGAGTATTTTTGCAATATAGAGGTGAATTGCAAGGAAGAGAGGGTAAATTGTAACAGCAGCAATTGGAATACTGCACAGAGCACTGATAGGGAAAATGCTTGGCTTTAGAAACTCTCTATACGGTGAATTGGTGCAGCTTGGGTTCTCAGTTCACGAATGCGCGAACCAACTGTATGTTTTGTGCAAACTCGGGTAAACAAGGCTCTGCAGGCGAATTTCGACTTAACAGTTGAAAATGGAGGCTTGCCACAGGGGATTGGCCGGTAAATTATAAGCTTGCCCACTCTTTTAATTTTGTTTTAGACAATTATGGACACAACCGAGCGCAAGGGAGGTAAATTTGATAAATACCTGGTGAATTGCTTGGCAAAGTTTGCAAATGCAGGTGGGAAGGAAGCGCCGACGGTCTCCTGGTTAGTTTCAGCTGGTTGGCTACAGAGTTGGACGTAAAATGCATGCAGGGGGAGTAACAGTGTTTTTTGCAAAAGTAACGAAAAACATGAATTTTGGCCAAAATATAGTCTTTTGGGTTGTTTGGCGCTTTTTTTGGATGACGTCAGCATGACGTCATCAGGTGGGGTCAAGGTCGGATGACTTCAGCATGACGTCATTGAGACACGCGGCGGCTTAAGAGTAGTCCACGGGGATCGTGAGGTGGCAGGCAGGTCAGAGTAGTGGCGGACGGGGGCGTTGACGTAGCGGTGATGCAGCAATGACGTGGTAATGACGTTGGCATAGCGGGTTAATGGAAACCGGAAACAGTAAGCAGTTTGATATCGCACCGCCTTATATACAGAAGCGGAATTGTCAGAGGGTGCTCCGATACGATTTGGGGGTGACGCGTGGCAGAGGCCTGACGTCACCCTCTGACAAATTTCGGAAGCTATCCTTCGGACGTCGGAGCCGCTCCGATATGCATGTGGGCCGTCGGATGAAAAAGGCCAGATCCGACGGTTGACGGATCGTTGAGATGCCAGGTCAATACGGATGCGGGCGGGGTTTAAAATAATATATTTTTTGGAAGATGCGCCCGGCGGGAACCTTTGGAGTTTGGCAAACTTATATGGTTTTCAATGTATTTTTATAAAAACGCGCATAGAGCCCAAACTTTGGGTAAAATGAAAAAGTGGGTTTTTCGTGTGTTTTCGCAAATAAAGCGGGTTATGGGTGAAAATGGGATTTTTTACAAGGTTCTTTTGCAAATGAAGGGGTTAATGGTTTAGATAACTTCTGAAGGGGAAAGAGGGTAGGGTTTGGGTTCTTAAACTGACCAGATGTCAATTTAATCCCTGACTGTGAACATATGGCTATAATGCCAGGGGGAAGGGATATTTATAGAATGCTTGGGGTTTATACACCATAGTGTTTATAATAATAGGGAAAGGGTAACATAGGGGATTTAGATAGTAAGAAGTTAGGGGTTCATATGAATGGAGTAGATCAAAATGAAAAGAAATTTAGACAAGAAATGTGGCTTTTAAGGGAAAAATAACCAACATAAAACCTTAAATTCTTTCATGAACACAACTGATGAAGGGAAGTTAGCAATGAATGTGAAAGGGGAGAAAAGGGAGTTAGTCATGCTCCTTTTCTTTGCTGCAACATGATGGAGAAGAGGAGCTTCTCTATCCACTGATGTTCCTTTATGCTAGACCAACAAATTCATTTGAAATGATTGACATTTTTGCAACCCCATCTACCTACCCATCTACTTGCCTAGCATTTTTTGTTTCTTCATGGAGGGTGCACTTAGAATTGCAGACCCTTATGTGCCTTTTCTTTTCTTTTGGCTTTTTCTTTTGACTTTCTATCTAAGGCTACCCTTATTGCTTCCAAGGTCCCAGATTAAGCAGTTGGGAACCTTACTTTCTCTACCTAGCTAATGGTCTGCCAAGATTACACAGTTTGGACAAACTTCTTTCTCTATTCTACAACAAAAATTGAAACATGGCATGATCCAGATTAGGCTGTTGGACCATCCATCAAAATTGAGTCAACATCAAGCTTTTGTACACACCTTGTCTTCTCATGGAAATATGGGATCTTTGAATCACCAAAGCAGAGCATATTTGGAACTTTTATTTGCCAATCATGAAATATGAAACCTATTGGTATAGGTAGCTAACAGACTGAATGATCTTTATTACCAGTTATTGTTTGAAATCTCTTTAGATCGCATAATAGAAGAAATACACCCCGGGTTAGCATAGATTAGATGTGTTGTTTTCAATAGATTACAATAGCATAGAATTAGATTAAAGTAGCTTAGATCAGAACTCTTAGATCAGCATAATCCAACTCTACACACACACACCCTTAGATTGGCAAACTGGTCCCATTATCCCCAGTCGGACCCGCTATACCAAACGGATAAGGAGCTGCCAACCAAGGTCTGGACCGGGTGGGTATCCCCCTTGTTGTCGACCCGATTTTCGGGGCCTTCAACATATTTGGTGCTAGAAGGAGGGCCCGAACTATGAATGGCACTTAAATCAAAATCTAAATACCATTTTGAGTGTAAATCGCCCTTATCATCTCCCCCGACTTCTCCAGTATATTTAAATCCAGAGTCGGAAGTCACTTGAGCATCAATTGCTGCTGCACACCTTGATATTTCAGACCAATTTACCATAAAGCCTCCCGAAGTCGAATCTCTGATTCACAAACTTCAGGGCGTTAGAAAATTATATATTACGGAGCAATGGAACACATAAAATATTGCAGAAATATAAACACAGAAAATGCACAAAACAAGAGAGACACAAATATACGTGGTTCACCCAGTTTGGGCTACGTCCACCCCGAACAGCCAGTCCTTCCTTTTATTATCCAGCAAAATGAAGAGACACAACATACAGCAAATCCGTTGTAATATCCTGTGTTTTCTCTCACAGCCTCACCTCTCTATTTCTCGCTCACAGAATACACATCTATCTCACAGCCTCAAATACAATACCATCATACAAAGAGAGGGGTTTCCTTATAGGGAAAAAAACCCTAAACTAAACATAAGTTCTACCGTCAGATCATCCGCCTAATGAACGACCCAGATTGACTAGAAATTACTATACTTTTACAAAGCAATTTTACAGTTGTTTTTAGCTTCGAGGGTGCTTCCCCTGAAACCCCCTGCCAAGGGGGGGCTCCCAAAGGTCGCAGCCGCCCCCCCCTAGACCCCCCCTACAGCGAATATTTTACGGGCGGCGTTGCCGCCCCCATTTCGAACTGGGGTCCTATGTGGCGATACCTTTGAATATAGAAGATAATCAGGCTCCACACCCAACACAGGGATTTTCCATTTCTCCTCAGAGGTCTGATAAATCTCAAAGCAATGTGACTTCGCAGTACAATCCTTCTCATCCCCTAACCAGATTGAAAAGCGAAAATTTGGCATCCAGCCAACTGATTTGCTTCTTCCCATCAGGAAAAGAGCGAGGAAATCACCACAAGAGTCTGACAGTGAGACTCTTTCATCTACATCACCCATTTCAACTACTCCACTACGAAGTCAACCACCCACACCTCCATTCCCAACCATCATTCGTCTGTCTACCATAATCTCTCTTCAAGCATCCACGATCATAGTATCCTCATCTTCCCAATGACAGAGATCATCTCCTGCACTTTTCTCTACTAGCAGCTCAACGATGGCCCAATCTCCATGGAACAACCCTGGGGCAGTCTTGATGCCTGCACCCTTGAGCCCAATACCGGCCCATCCTGAGAAATGACTGCCTAAATTCAATCCAGAAACAGGCATGCTAGCAGAAAAACACATAAACAATTTCATGCTTTCTATCAATCTCAATGGAGTTACTAATGAAGATGCTGTCGTTCGGCTTTTCCCTACACACTGCAAGGAACAACCAGGTCATGGTATTTTTCATTACCTTCTGGGTCTATCACAAGTTGGGATATCTTCCACAATCAATTCCTTATCAAGTTTGGTGATGACAGATCAACAACAACATTAATCAATGACCTATCCAGTCTCAAGGCCCAAGCTAAAGAACCTATCAAAGATTTCGATTTACGGTTCAATAAAATTCTCAACAAAATTCCTACTGCTTCCCAACCCAGCGAAGAAGTACGATGTGAATGGTATATTACTGCTTTACCATCAAACATAGAAATCTTCGTGGATAGAGAAAATAAAACAACTTTAGTTTAAAACATGACAGAGGCGATAGCAGTAGAGAAACGTGTAATAGCCCTGGAAAAGACATCCACGATAGAGGAACAAAAGTCTAAAAAAGTCACCTTCAAGGAAGATCCCAAGAAGAAACAAACAAAAGACCCTTTTGATTTCGAAGGATTGCAGAAAGTATTAAAGACCATGTCTAATGAGATGATTGACATAAAAAAACAAGTAGCAGAAACTTCTTTAAAAAAGCCCTACAGAACTTTTAAAAGAGGTCCTTCAACGGATACAAAACCACCCAATGCCATCTCCAATGCTGAAACTGAGGAAGAGGAAGAAGAAAAAAGTGCCACTGAAGGGAAAACTGATGACGAAGCAGCTGTTGAATTACAAGGAATGTGGGATTTCATCCTCGCACAAGAAGAGGATCAAGAAATATTTCCGATTAGCACACGAAGCAAAAATCAGCTTGATCCTCCCCAAACTACCCCTAAGCATAAGGGCGCAAGCCCTACAAGAAAAGATAAAGTCGCAACAAAGAAAGAAACAACTAAAGTGACTCAGCCTAGCCCAGTCTGAGCAGATCAAACAACTCCATCAAAAACACTGATAGTGTCGGATGAAATGGAGTACAATATTGTTGATGACATGAAAAAGACTAGGGCTAATATTACCCTTTATGAATTGAGCAAATTGAAGCATCAACAGAAGATAATGATGAAATAATTACACGCTGTGCCTATTGTACCTTTGCCTGCCGCTGTACTCTCTCAAGCTTCCCATAACATGGGAAGACCTCCAACTAACGCGATCAATAAGATTGATCCAAATGATATCGCCTTAATTGGAGGAAGATCAAGATCTCACACTCCCCCGTTTCTTCTCACTTACAAGATTTTCAACAAAAATGTGCACAATTGTTTGGTAGATTCCGGTGCTTCTTCGAATATTTTACCCAGATCAATATGTGCTAAGCTAAATGTTCAACCACAAAAATCCGCAGTGCGTATAGTTCAGCTTGATCGATCTCAAGTCAAAGTGATTGGTGAAATTAATCAAGTAACCATAAGATTGTCATCTAATCCGAAGGTATGTCAGGTTATTGACATTCTAGTGGCCAATATCCCAGAATTCTATGGATTAATTCTTAGCAGGGATTGGTTTGAGAAACTCCATGGATACTTTGCAACCGACTGGTCGCACATGTCGTTACCCTATAATGGTAAACCGAATCAGATAAAGGTTGAACGAGAATTACACCAGAAGTACATAGTAACGGAATTAGAGGGAGAAAATGAAGCAGTATCATATAACAACAGTATCATAGGCAATTACTCGGTAGATTCTTTTCTCTGTAATTTCAATGCTCACCCATCACCTTACTTAGAAAATTCAGTTTTGTCCCAAGTCGAAATTTTTTCCCAAACTGATAGTTCAAAGTGTGTTAATTTTGTAGATCAACCTGTAAATACATCTTTGTTTTGGAAATTACATTTCGATGGCTCTAAATCTAATGAAGGAGCAGGAGCAGGATGCGTTCTGATTAGTCGAGAAGGAAACAAGACCATGCTTACATGCAGGCTTGAATTCAATTGCACAAACAACACAACAGAATATGAGGCCTTGGTGCAAGGCCTATACAAAGCAATTGGGTTAAACGTCAAGTAACTTCAGGGCTTTGGGGACTCTGAGATTATCATCAAACAGGTACGTAACACTATACATTGCCTATCAGGTCATTTAAAACACTATCAATCTTTAGAACAAGATCTGACTGAGCATTTCATAGCATTTAATATCTCTTCAATCCTGAGACTCCAAAACGCGAGTGCAGACCTTTTGGCTAACGTAGCCTCTAGGCTTATTCCCTCCGAAGATTTTAGTCCAGATAGATTCTCAATAGAATTAATCTTTAGACCATCCATCCCTGACAACATTACAAATTGGAGAGTATTCAATGATGATCCTGATATTGTAAATTTCCTCACTTCTGAAGGATCCTACTCCAGTCAGATAATTGACGAAGACCATCATGATCGACAAACACAACAAAATAGCACTGATAATGCTATACCTAAATCGGTGGTTAAGTTAGAAGACTTGTACGATTTGAAAAATCGGTTTAAAAGGTCTACCAATTCAAAGCTCTACAGTTCAACTCTGAACTATGAATTAATAAACCTAGGAACCGATGATAAACCACAAAACATTAATCTAGGCATAGGGCTGACCCCTGAAGAAAAACCCGCGTATATTCGTCTTTTGAGACAATATAAAAATGTTTTTGCCTAGAATTATGATGAGCTGAATACATACGACACTTCTATCATTCAACACACTATTCCTATGATTGACAACGAAAAACCTATCCAACAGAAACTGAGGAAGATCCACCCCAATTTAGAAAATCAGATAAAGACTGAGCTAAATAAGTTATTATAAGCCAGAATAATTTTCCCCGTCAGACATTCCAAATGGGTCTCCAATGTGGTACCTGTTAGAAAGAAAAGCGAAGATATCAGAATCTATATCGATTTTCAGAATCTTAACAAAGCCTATCAAAAAGACAATTTTCCTCTTCCACCTATGGAATAGATATTACAGGCAGTAGCAGGCTCAAAACTAATGTCTTTCTTGGACGGATTTTCAGGATATAATCAAGTGCTGGTGCATCCCAACGATCAGTTGAAAACCACATTCAGAACTAAATGGGGCACATACGCATATCGGAAAATGCCATTTGGTTTGATTAATGCCGGCGCTACATTTCAAAGAGCCATGGACATCACATTTAAGGGTTTAGTCAACAAATCTGTAGTGATTTATTTGGATGATATAACAGTGTATTCCAAGAAGCGAAGCGACCATCTCAGAGATTTAAAGCAAATTTTTCAACGATGTTTAAAGTATGGGATTTCACTTAACCCGAAGAAATATTTTTTCGCATTAATTGAAGGAAAACTTCTAGGATTCATAGTGTCAAAGTATGGTATTCACATTGATCCTGACAGAATCAAAGAAATCTCAGAAATATCCCTACCTCATAATAAAAAAGCCATGCAATGTTTCCTTGGTCAAATCAATTTTGTAAAAAGATTTGTCCTAGATTTTTCACGAATTGTGTCTCCTTTGCAAACCATGATTAAAAAGAATTCAACTTTCAAATGGGGTCAAGATGAACATGAAGCATTCAACCTAATCAAACAAGCTATTATTAATGCTCCATCTTTAGCAACCCCGAATTTTTCAGAATCTTTTTTTTATACACATTTGCCTCAGAAAAATCATATGCTGCGATTCTAACCCAAGCCAATCAAGAAAAAACGGAAGCTCCAATTGCGTTTTGTAGCTCGAATCTACAAGGTGCTGAACTCAATTATTCAGACGTAGAGAAACAGGCCTATGTTGTTTTCAAAGCGGTTAAATATTTCAGACCTTTCTTACTCAAAACCCATATTAAGATCATAGTACCATTTCCAGCGGTAAGAAATCTTCTAGTACAAAAGGATATGGGCGAGAAAAGAGCGAATTGGATCATTGCTTTACAGGAATATGATCTTGAGATCAAACTAGCAAACATTGTAAGAGGTCAAGGTTTCTGCAAGATGTTAGCTGGAGCATCGCAAATCCCTGAAATGCCATCCGAAGAGGTACAAATGTATGAGGTAAGCCTGAACGAAGCAAAATCGTTGTATGCTGATATCATTTATTATCTTAAGAATGAGTATGCTCCATCACACCTGGATCACACTAAGAAAAGAGCTCTGAGATTGAAAGCTAAACAATATCAGCTCATAAATGATATTCTCTTTAGAAAGAATTATGATTCTGTTCTTCTTAGATGTCTTGAAAAAACTGAAGCCGAAAAAGTTTTGCAGGAACTCCACGATGGACCAGCAGGCAGACACTATGCTGGAGATGCTATTGCACATAAAATTTTACGTGCAGGATATTACTGGCCTACGCTGTTCAAAGATTCACACGGTTACGTGAGGAAATGTCAAGTCTGCCAAACTACTGCTGGAAAAAAGAAGAAGCTGTCCCTGCCACTACAACCGGTAAACATCGAGCAACCATTCAGCCAGTGGGGCTTGGACATAATAGGTGAGATCGTTCCTCACTCTTCTAAGCAGCATAGGTACATCCTCACGGCAACAGATTATTTTACTAAATGGGTAGAGGCAGTTCCTCTCAAGACAGCTAATTCTGAAAATATTATTGAATTCATAGATCAATTTATAATCACTAGGTTTGGATTGCCAACAGCTTTAATATTTGATAATGCATCATACTTTTTTGGAAATGCAATGACTGAGTTTGCACTTAAAAGGCGATTCAAACTAAAATATTCGGCCAATTACTATCCGCAAGGTAATGGGTTAGCTGAGTCAACAAATAAAAACCTAATCATGATTATTAAAAGAACAGTTGACCAGAACCAAAAGAATTGGCATAAAGCTTTGATAAACGCTTTATGGGCAAATAGAATAACAAAAAAAGCTTTGATCGACACTTCCCCCTTTAATTTAGTTTATGGGAAAGAAGCGGTTCTTCCAACTCACTTAGTCATTCCCTCTTCGTCTTTAATACAGTACATTGATGAGGTACCTACTTCCTCCATACAGCTAAGACAAATGGAAATAATCAAATTAGAAGAACGCGAGAACAAGCTAAAAGAGCCCATGCTCATCATCAAGCACTAATAAAATCCTCTTTTGATTCAAACAAAATGACCAGAAAGAATTTTCAGATGGGAGATTTAGTTTTAAAATGGGATAAAGCTCATGAAGAAAAGGGCAAACATACAAAATTTCAAAAGATGTGGCTTGGTCCTTTTCAGATTGTTGAAGTCATAGGTCCATCAACGTTTGTCTTACAGGATCTAGCAGGTAGAAGGGATTCTTTGCCTGTGAATGGTCAAATCCTTAAAATATATTTTCCATAGAAGATTATTCTTCTATTTTGGAATAGTTTCGTTTTTTTTCTTTCTTTCTTTCATAATAAAACCAGCTGTTAATGGTTACTATCGGTATTCGCGAAAAATGCACCAATTCTCTTTCAGATTTTGAGCTTTTCGCTTGTATAAACAGATTTTTTTTTTTTTTAAATCTGATCTTTATTATTGACAGACACAGTTAAAAACTTTAGCCTAGATATGATATTAGTTTCAACTTCAAAAAATTCGATGAAAGCAACCTTTAGCGAAGGAATTGTTTTATATCAGCACAATGAAATGTATCAATAAAAAAATAAAGATTCTCTGTAAAATTGCTATTTGCAAACTCTATTGTTGTCGTCCGAAGCTTTCTTAAGGAAAACAATGATATCCTCCCTGTTAAAGAAAATTGCAGCATTCAGAGGGACAATCCAAGAAACACTATATCACATAGAATAAGAGGTCTCATCACGAGCCGGCTTATCATGATCACAGATATTATAACTTTGCTGACTTTGCCAAACACTGTCCATCAAAACAGGGCAATGACTCAAGATTATTGAAAATCAAAAGACAAGGAGTCTCATCACGAGCCAGCTTGTTCAACAAAAGTGTAAATCAAGTGAATGACTGTGTCATAATTTGGCTACCAAACCAAGACATTGTTCTTTAAGAATAAAAAAGGAAAAAGTGTCAAAATGGATTTTCCTTTGAGGGTTGTAGGTAGCCTTAAACAGGATAAAGGATCATTGCTGGGTAACAGGTGACCCTGTCGAGGCTATGGACGCCTGCTGGCAGCAGAGGCTCTACCTATGGCAAACGAGCATATTTTAAGGCTAGCACACAGAGAAAACTTTTTTTTTTTTTTCTTTACATGACCAAGTAATGGCTGATGTAGATACAAGGACAAGACTGAGGAAGCAAACAATTAGAAAAGAAAGAAGTTGAAACAAAATATCATTGATAGAATAAGGCATAATGTACTCTGTATGTCCATAACAAAGTTTAGGTTTATGAAAATTTTTCTGTTTTGGAAGTTTAAAGAATTTAATAGAAAAGCAGAGATAACTGGTTCTTCCAAGTGAATGGCCATTTTTGTGGCCACCAACAACCCCCCTACTTCTTTTCAGTATTAGAAATAACGCTAAAGAAGTGGGGACCCTTAGTAATAAAAAAAATAATCCATAAAAGATTTTATAAAAAAAAATTTGTATTATACTCCTCAAAGATACATCGCACGGAGAAGAGTCAAGCATTCCTTGATGAGCACATTAAAGCAATTGCGAAGAAGCGGCACGAAATTCATCACATCGCATAAATTGAGAAGCGCCCATAAATTACTAATCTTAATAAAATCTCCGATGGCCGATATGCGATATCGCATATCGAAGCGTCAGATAAGCAGCACACGAATAACTTGACAAATTGCAGCAATCTGCGATCTGTGATTTGTGATGCCGCGACACTATGATAACTGCGATAACTGAGATCTGTGATCAATGCAATCAATGCGATCTGCGATCTGCGAGTCGCAGAAATCACCCATCGCAAATTTCCTCGGCTCAGCACCCAAGAAAAGATGTCCCTAAACCAAAAATTGAGCACACGGCTTAAAGAAAATTAATGAATGTACGCCAAGGTATTCATGGAGGACAGTTTTGTGTTTTTCAAAGAGTCAGTTCACTGTGGGTGTCATAATGTTACACATTCATAGAACTTGAAGCTTTCATGTCAAAATTTATTATAATTACTTTTTCCTTTGCGTGAACTGCAGGAAACATCTAAGGAAAAAGGGGAAAGCGCCAATGCTCGGAGAACAGAGAAGAGATGCTCTCATACACAAATGCCACATACAACAGAAACGCAGATTTCAGAGTGTTACTGAATAGATACTGATATCAATAGGTGATTCGACACTCAAGGTCAAGAAACCCACAAAAGCAGCATGTTTACAAAATTCTGAAGCTCATGCACGGTAAAGGAAAAAGCGCTAAAGACAGAAAACACACCAGAAAGGCCCGGATCAAAGAACAGAGGCAGTTTTTGATGCGCGATTACCGCCTAACGCTAATCGCGCATCGCTAAGAAAATTTTTCAGAAAGAAAAGTCCCTAACTTGCTTAGTCATCCACGAGTTCGGAAATCCTAAATAGCAAAAGCAGAGGCAGCTAAGAGGAATCTGGTTTGTTACCAAGCATACACGCAGTAAATTCGCTCATCCAGGAGATAATTCTCAAAAATATCTTCCAGTTTACCAAAAAGAGGTGCCAGCACTTGTCATTTCTATTTTCGTAGCTCAAACAAAAGCAGAAGACGACCAACTGACTCTTCCCAGGCAAATGTTGCATACTCACAGCACTAAGGAGCGAATGGAGAAAGAGTTAGAAATTAGATTCAATTTTTAGAAATAAGTTTACTTAGATAAAGGGCGGTCATTTTGAACCATATCTGAAATTCATGTAATTAAGTTATTTAGTTAGCAGTATTTAAACCCTTCTCATGCATTTGGAGAAGGGTCCGGAAATTTGTCAAAACCTTGTCCTCAGAACATGCACTTCTGCACCCTCAGAGGAGGTTTTGATGAATGAATGGATCAAGTTTTATTAATTTTTTTGCATTTGATGTCTGCTACTGATGTTGCACTTCTGTACTCTTAGTAGATATCAGAACAAGGAGAGATAAATCATTATTACTTGAAGCTTATGAGTAGAACCAGTCATAAATGGTACTTTTATCTCTTGACCAATTCTGCTTATATTCTTAAAGTGATATACAGTTTTTAGTTGTTTATATGTTATTGCGTGAATGTGTGAGTTACCATTTGGCACTTTTGTACGGTGGAGTCATTTATTTATGTTTGATATATGAATAACTTATTATGCGATATGCTATTCACAACTGTTTTGCCTAACTTTTTATGCAAAGTGGTTCATCTTAATTGATTTCCATTCTTATGATGACTGAATGATCTTTATTACCAGTTATTGTTTGAAATCTCTTTAGATCGCATAATAGAAGAAATACACCCTGGGTTAGCATAGATTAGATGTGTTGTTTTCATTAGATTACAATAGCATAGAATTAGATTAAAGTAGCTTAGATCAGAACTCTTAGATCAGCATAATCCAACTTTGCTGATGAGCCCCAATTTTTGGTAACAATTTGGGCTCATTTGGCCTACTTACCTTGCTCAACCCTTCATCTTTTATCATTTATGCATCATTTCTTAGTATATTCGTGTTATTTGTAGGAAGAAGGGCAGGCATTATTCCTATGTGACTAATACATGATGATTTCAGGTTTTTTGACATTAAATGGAGCAAAGACCACGCAAATGGAGACAAGGAGACAACAAAGGTGGCATTGCAGGTTTATAGGGAGGTTGTCCACAGTCTTGAATGACCTCCCTCGTGATCTCCACCCCAACTCCGAGCTCCAACAGCTATCCCCACCGAGATAAAAGGCAACCAACAGATTCTACAGGAACAGCAGTTTACTTTTAGTTGGATAGTCGAGCTCCACTAATTGAGGAAGCCAGCTTGATCCTCATCATGTATAAATATTGAGGCCGTAGCCTTTGATAGGAGCTTTTTGAACTTTTGAACTACTGTTGCAATTTCTAAGCACGAGCTACAGCTCGGTTTTTGCTTTTTGTAAGCCAATTTGGGCATGATGTTAGACTCATGGTTATGATATTTTAATAAAGGCAGGCAGCTTTGGATTCAATTCTGAGTTCTTAAGGGAGCTATAGCTCTCAGGTTAGGGCCCAACCTGAGAGCAATAGACCTCCTCTTCCCTGTATTGTTACTTGTCTTTCCTTTCAGCACTTCATTTCTTTGCTTTGACATGCATTTGGAAAACACAGTCTGCTGATTTAATTTCTTTAATGTGATTGAGTAGGATCAGTTTATGGTTAAAGTTCTTTCAATAGCTTAGATTAGAGTAGGAGGATAAGCATTCATTAGAGCTCCAAGAAAAGGTTGACAGTGCACTCACTGCCATCTTTGTTTAGAGATTGGGGGTGTAGACCGTACCAACCACAAAAAACGCAGTCTTATACGTTCATGCAAGTTGCAACACAATCATTTCAGTCATAGAACCGTCCATGCATTCTGATCTTGAGCAGTACTTCTTCATTCCAACACCATGCACGATTTCTGTCTGAAGTTTACATTGCTGTTCGTTGGTTTAATAACATAGTTAAAATAGGTTGATGGAATTCTCGGTTTTGTGCAAGACATAGAGGATTTGTTCCATTTACACTGCGCAACATTGTTCTATTATCTTCTTCTTCTTCTCAACCGTGCCTAAGCCACCTGCTTGACCTCTGTTCAGCTCGTTTGCCTTCCAACCCTTCTACTATTCACGTAGCTCCATCTTTTTGACTTTTCATTGCTTTCACCCTTCTATCCACCAACCAACTGCATGCACTCTCTCTCCATCCCATCTCTCTGTCCCTGAGCCATCACTAGCTCCCTTTTCATCCTACCTATCCACCCATACCGCTCCTTCACTCCTCCATCACCAAAAACTCCAACCGCAGAACATCCTGTAGAAGTTAGTAGACTTCCTGTAGAAATCCCGAGCTTCCTGTAGGATCCCCTGCAGGCATCATGTAGAAGCCTGCAAACTCGGTTGCCAAGCACCTGAACGTTGTGGACTCCTGTGGAATGATGTTAGGGATCCCCTGGAACCTCTCCTAGCCCTCTTGACCTTTTCCAAGCCGTTCTTCCCTTCGAACTACCCCTGCACAGTCAAAACCTAATAAGAAACAAAGTCATAATAACTCCAACCACTTAAGCAAAAATATAAAAACAATGTTCTTTTCAATGGAAGTAGTTTAAATTCATGCATCTCATATCACTAGAAGTAATGGGATCATTTTTAGGAGTTACATTCCCATCGTTGCATTGTAAGGATTAAGCTAGTCAGATTAGGGTTTACTAGGGTTTCCATGTTTGGTTGGCTTTCAGTTCATTCTTGCAAAGTAGGTTAATTTCCTTTAAGATAGCCTTCGTCCATCATTTAGAAAGCTTCTTCTGAGAACATATAGAAGTTGGCTTGAGCCCTAGCGGACTTGTGCCAGCTGACCAAGTGACAGTTGCGACAAGAGCTAGTACTTGTGCATACAGCACTGTCGCTTCCAAGTTTGTTACAAACTACCGGGTTGATAAAATTAGAGATAGGAAGCTCCAGGAGTTGTAGCATTATTGCTACAATACTGGAGCCCACCATCTTTTTGGCACCATTGCTGGGGAAGCGTCAGAGTATTAGTAATTGTTGCTTTTCTTCTATTTTCTTACTCTTGCCTTCTGCCAAGTAGTTTATTTCATTTCCATTCTGCAAAAGTAGCATAGACATTTCCTGCTTTCATATATTAGAATTTCTCTCTTTCATAGATTAGCATTTCCCGCTTTCATAGATTAGCATTTCAATTCTGCAATTTCCTTTCTGCAAGCGTAGATTAGCTTTTCAATTCTGCAAGCGTAGACTAGCATTTCCATTCCTGCAATTTCATTTGAGCAAAGTAGATTAGTTCTTTCCTGCTTTCAATTTAATTTTGCATCTTTATTTCAGTAAGATAGTTAGTTGTAGATCAATCTATTTCAGTTTTGCAGGTACCAAAGAAAAAAAAAGCAATCAAAAAAAAGTCTTTCCATTTCATGCCTCGTAGGAACCGAGATAAAACAGGCAAATTCCTACCCAACACCCCCACCACATCACTGAGTCACCCTTCTCTCTTCTTAGGTGACAGTGATCCAGAAGAACCTATAGGTGAACCTCCTAAGATATACGAAGATCCTATAGCAGAAGAAGAATTAGAGACCATCCCATCTGAAGCTATGGCTGACAATAGAAGAGAAGATGAGAGAATAGAAGGTGCCTTTCCCATCTGAGAGACCAATGGAGACATGAAAATGAAAAACATTAGCCCCTCCGCTTTGCCTCACTTCCATGGACTGACTACTGAAGATCCTGATACCTTCCTGTTTGAGTTTGCTGTCCTTTATAGAACCTATGACTATACTGAAGATGAGCAGAAGCTGAAACTCTTCCCTTCCACTCTTAAGGATGCAGCATTACGCTAGTTCATGGTCTTACCTGGGAATAGTATCACCACTTGGGCTCAGATGCAGCAAGCTTTCAATACCAAGTACCTAGACTACTGTAGGTCTAAGGAAACCAAGGGAGAAATCTTTCGGATGACCATGGGAAATGATGAGTCCTTAGAGGATTATGAGGAGAGGTTCCAACTTAGCTATAAGAGGGCCAGGTGCACACTTGACCCTGAATCCCTCAAGTTGGTCCTGCTCCGAGGAGTCCCTGAAGACCTTTTAGATACCCTTCACATGTTAGCTGGGGGAGATATTTACCAGCTGCCTTATGAGGACATCAAGACTGTGTTCAGAAACCACTCTAGGGCAGCCCGAAAACGAGGTAGAGGAAACCCTCTCTCAGCTAGTATTGCTTTCTCCAAGCATGAGTTTGCAAATCAATTAGAATATCTTAAGAGTGAGGTGAGACAGACCATTGCCATGCAACTGGACACATTCAGGATCCAGCAGAAGAAGGAAGAAGCTGAGAGGGCCTTGGCTATCTTCTACCCTAGATGTACAAGGAGACACCCTTAGAACGAATGCCCATTGCATTTGGTTGAAGTGTGCTTCGTTTGTGAGGAGGACCATCCCACAAATCAATGTCCAACCTTACCTGGGTTTAAAGCTATGTACCAAGGGACAGAAGCTTCCACTGAACCTCTCTATTACCTCAACCAAAGGAGGCCACAAGGACCTAGACCTTACCAGCAGGGGATGCAAGGGGCACCTCAAGCTTATTACAGCCCCAACCAATCGACTCCTATGCCTTCCTGGGGTCCCCCTGCTCATCCTTCCTAGTCTATGCCTCCTCCATGGTCTTACCCACCTCAGTACCCTACTCAACCCACTACTCATTCCTATCACTCACATGCCCAGCCACAGCCTCAGTGGAATGCACCTTAGTCGGGGTGGAGGCCCCAGTACAACACTCCTCCCGCCATTTTGCCTCCACCACCAGTTCAACCTCAGCCATTACCTCCTGCTCCTCCAAGGCAACCTCAAATACCTGCTCAACCGAACCCGAACCCCAACAATAGACAGGCCCAACAGGTATACACTGGAGAAACATCATGCCCTACTTATGTTGTGGAGATCCAGGAGATCAATCTTCGATCTGGAAAGACTCTTCGAGATCGCCAACCTCCTCCCCCAGAGGACGAGGAGGACAAACAAGAAAGTGAACCAAAGGCTATTCCACCCTTTCCTGAGAGACTAACAGCCACCACACAACCCAACCCAGAAGAGGATGAGCTTTTGGGAGAGCTCAAGCAGTTGTGTGTGAAAATACCACTTCTCCAAGCCATCAAGGATGTGCCTATATACAACAAACTGGTTAAGGAAAAGTGTTTCAAACACCCAGGCAGGCAAAAGAGAGATGCTTCAACCATCAATGTTTTAGGAAAACTGTCTGACCTTATGTTAGGACAAGTCATCTGCCCAAAGTATCTAGATCCTGGGAGTCCTGTAGTAGATGTCCACATCAATGGCACCATCATACCTCACACCTTGATTGATTTGGGGGCTACCATTAATGTGATGACCAGGGATACCATGCTCAAACTCAATCTTCAGGGCTCCTTGAGGAAGACCTCGACAGTTCTGCAACTTGCAGATCGCTCCACTGTGACTCCCGAAGGGATTGTGGAGGATGTCTTGGTCTCTGTCGACTCTTGGGAATACCCTGCAGATTTCCTGGTTCTACAACCCAAGGCAAGCTTACTGGATATCCTCTCATTTTGGGAAGGCCTTGGTTAGCCACTGCAGATGCTTACATCAGTTGCCATGCAGGAAACATGACCATCAAAAACGGTCCTATGTCCAAGCAACTAGTCCTATACCCTCGTGCCCAACCTTCCTTAGAGCATGACTTACCACTTTGGTTGGAGGAAGGAGAAGAGGATGAAGTGTACTCAGCACCTTTGTGCACCCTAGATACCACTAGAAGAGACCCCCCAACCAAGGATGACTTGATTGAGACCTTGATCCAGAATCCACCTTCCAGTGCACTATCCTTAGAGAAATTGGTGGAGGACGCCCAAGCCAGCACCTTAGTGGATCTTTGTACCACCAACCCTGTTACTCCCAGAGTCAAGAATGTGGAGTTTGGCCCTGAGAGATCGTTAAAGATCAGCTCCTCCCTATCTCCTTCCCAGGAAAAGGAGCTGTGTAGCCTGTTGGCCAGTCACTTAGATGCTTTTGCTTGGAGCTATAAGGAGATGAAAGGAGTCCATCCCTCGGTCTGTACCCATCACATATACATCAAGGAGGATTGTAAACCGGTTAGGCAACCTCAGAGGAGAATGAATCTATCCCTTAAGGACATTGTCAAGGAAGAATTGCAAAAACTGCTGGATGCCAGATTCATTTACCCCATCTCAGATAGTGAATGGGTGTCCCCTCTGGTGTTGGTTCCCAAGAAAAATGGGAAGTGGAGAATCTGTGTGGACTATCGAGAACTGAACAAAGCTACCAAGAAAGACATTTTCCCTCTACCTTTCATAGATCAAGTGTTGGATGGACTGGCAGGAAAGAAGTTCTTCTCTTTCCTGGATGGGTTTAGCGGGTACAACTAGATCCAAATCAGCCCTGAAGACCAAGATAAGACCACCTTCACTTGTCCTTGGGGTACCTTTGCCTACCGAGTTCTTCCCTTTGGGCTATGAAATGCTCCTGCTACCTTCCAGAGAGCTGTCTTGAGCATCTTCTCGGAGTTGGTCCATGATGCGGTGGAAATCTATATGGATGACTTCACCCCTTACGAGTCCAACTTCCAGGAAGCATTGTCCAATCTGGGAAAGGTCCTAACCAAATGCATTGAGATGAACCTGTCCCTTAGTCCTGAAAATGTGAATTTTTGATGACTGAAGGGACCATGCTAGGCCATACCATTTCTTGCCAAGGGTTACAGGTGGATCCTAACAAAATTGCTCTTATCAAGAAGGTTCCACCTCCTCAAAAGGTAAGGGATGTTTGGAGTTTCTTAGAATTAGCAGGGTATTATAGGAGATTCATTAAAGACTTCAGCAAGTTAGCCTCGCCATTGTTTGGCCTGTTGGCAAAAGATGTGGAGTTTAAATGGATTGACGATTGTCAGAGGGCTTTGAATGAATTGAAGGACAAGTTGGTGTCAACCCCAATCTTGAGAGGTCCAAACTGGGCCCTACCTTTCCACATCCACACTGATGCCTCGAACAAAGCTATAGGTGCAACTTTAGGACAAGTTGAACAAAAACTTCCATATGCCATTTACTTTGTTAGCAAAAACTTGTCCAAAGCTGAACTGAATTACACTGTAACTGAGAAAGAGTTTTTGGCTGTGGTCCATGCACTGAACAAGTTCCGACATTATATCACTGGCTACCAAACATTTGTACATACAGACCATGCTGTAATTAGATATTTAATGAATAAACCAGATGTGAATGCTCGTATTATTAGATGGTTACTTTTGTTGCAGCAGTTTGATTTGACCATTGTTGACAAACCAGGTAAAGAAAATGTTGTTGCTGACTTTTTATCTAGATTGGATTTGTCTGCAGATGAGGATGGAACAGTGGATGACCAGATGCCCGATGAGCATCTGTTTGCTATCTCAGTACTCTCTCCATGGTTTTTTGATATAGCAAACTACCTTGTTTCAGCACAGTTCCCTCCGCACCTATCTTCCAGGGAGAAGAGCAGAATCATCAGAAAAAGTGCCTCATTTACTTGGATCGGGGGTAATCTGTTCAAGCTTGGCCCCGATCAGATCTTAAGGCGTTGTGTAAGGGAGGAGGAAGTCTTTGATATCCTCCTCACTTGTCATGATGGACCTTGTGGAGGACATTTTGCAGCGAAGAGGACTGCCTTCAAAATCCTGCAGGCAGACTACTATTGGCCCACACTTCATCAAGATGTCAGAAGATATATCAGCCAATGTGACCAATGCCAAAGAATGGGGAAACCGACTCAAAGGGATGAGGTGCCTCTCCAACCTCAAGTGACTCTTGAGCCATTTGAGAAGTGGGGTATGGACTTTCTGGGTCCAATCAACCCTCCTTTGAGGCAAAGGTCTTACATCATTGTGTGTACTGACTACCTGACAAAGTGGGTAGAGACTAAAGCAATCAAAGCAGCAACAAAAGAGAAGGTGGCCGAGTTCTTAAGAGAAAACATCTTCTACAAATTTGGCTACCCAAGAGAGCTGGTCACCAATCAAGGGAGCCAGTTCACATCCAACCTAGTTGAAGACCTACTAGCTCATCACAAGATCAAGCATAGGACTTCCACCCCCTATCACCCTCAAGCAAATGGGCAGGTGGAAGTCACCAATAGAGCATTAGAAGGGATCTTGACTAAGGTGGTGAGCAGCAGCAGAAAGGACTGGGCAGATCACCTAGTTGAGGCCACATGGGCTTACAACACCACCTGGAAGACCACCACTGGCTTCACACCTTATGAGCTGGTCTATGGGAAGAAAGCTTTGCTGTCCATTGAGTTTGAGTACAACACTTTGAGGATGGCAGCTCAGCTAGATCTAGATCTCAGCCATGCACAACAAGAAAGGTTATTGCAGCTGAATGGACTGGACGAGCACCGAATGCAGGCCCTCCTTCACTCGGAAGTGGTTCAACTTCAGAGAAAGGTGTGGCATGACCAACATCTCCATGACAAGCAATTCTAGCCAGGAGATTGGGCACTGTTGTATGACTCCAGATACAAATATTTCAAGGGGAAGCTGAGAACTAGATGGCTAGGACCATATGCAGTGGAAAAATGCCATGACAATGGATCTATTCTTATTCGAACCATTGATGAGGAAGCCATCCCCATGCTTGTCAATGGGCATCGCTTGAAGATCTACAGGAAGCCTCTCTCAAGACAAGAGTTCATCAAAACTATGGAGAAATCAGTGATGGTCATAGAGAAGGGTTCTGCCTCTGCTTTGGGCATACCCTGAAAGTTAAAAAAAAAAAAAAAACAAAAAAACAAAAAGAAAAAAAAAGAGAAAAAATAATAAAGATCCTTGGGTGAAAACCTCTCTGAGGCGCCCAAGGCAAGTGGTAGGGGTGAAAACCTCATTAAGGCGCCCCTATTGTCTTTCAAAAAAAAAAAAAAGAGATTTGAAAAAGATCCTTGAGTGAAAATCTCTTTGAGGCGCTTAGGGCAGATGGCAAGGGTGAAAACCTCATTGAGGCGCCCCTGTTATCTTTCAAAAAAAAAAGAGAAGAAAAAAGAAAAAAGGAAAAAAGAAAAAAACAATAAGCAAAAAAGACAAGGACAACAAGTTCATAATGTAAAATTGCATGCAGGTTGTAGGTGTTCTATGGAGGAGAGGAGGCCTCTCAACTCAGAGCCAAGGATCCTTATCATGCTGTCAGGAGACCTCACTAGCACCTCCTCCAAGAATACTCGTTTTCTCCAAGGTATGTGCACAATTTCATCACGGCTTGAGTCTTCTACAGGAAGATGCAGATTTTCTACAGGAAGATGCAGATTTTCTACAGGAAGATGCAGACTTTCTACAGGAAATGCAAACTTTCTACAGGAAGCTCTGTATTTCTACAGGAAACTTCCTGTAGAAGTTCCGGACGGCCCAGAATCCATTTTATGAGGAGATCTAACGACTAAGGATCGGTTTGGACGCATGCAAGCTACTGTTGTCACCCTTGCACACTACTGTCACCTCGTTCTACCATCCTTGTTGACATGCAATGAAGTTACCTGCACCAGCAAAGCAGATCGTTGAGTTATCAAAGAGAAAGCAATTTTCAAGATAAAAAAAATGCTGAGATGTCATGCCATATCCATCCCAACCATCCATGAGCTCAGGGAGCGTGATCGTGAGGCTGAATCCTTCGTCGTGCAGCATGCACCCGAGGAGGAAGAACTGTTACAAGACATCCTGCGGGAGTCCTGTAATAGTTAAGCCCGCTAGAGTGTACACCGTTCACAGCGCTGGCCATATGCAATGAAAACGCGGGCGCATGCAGCCAAGCATCAAATCCATCGTTGGCAGCCTGTAAACATGAACCTCCGGGCCTGTGCAAATTCATCAACGGCAAATGAATCCACTCATCATCGTCCAAAAACCGAAAAATCATGTTGCGGCCGCACAGGTAAGTGTCTCGACCCTTTCTTCCGTTAGATTGCATGAATTTTACTTTGAATTGTTTGAAAAGTGTGAAGTGAATGGGTTGAGCGGCTGTATGGCCATTTGACTGGCCACGTCGACCAGTTAATGGTCTAGTCGGATGTTTGGGTGGCGGCCATGGAAAAAGGAATGGGCAGCACACACGTGAGAGCAATCCCGTCGGGAAAAACGTATTTAGCAGAAGAGACGGCGGCGGATTTGCGGGGGGATGATGCGGCAGTAAGTGAACTCGCAGGTAAATGATGGGACGACGTCATCCAACGGTCTGGCGGGGACAGCTCACCCCCGCGCCACGGATTTCACCGATTCAAATCTAATCGGCTAGATCGCCCCATGCATTTATCATTCACCGTTTGGAACGCGAGTGATCATCTGGATCCCTCTGTAGTTCGATACGCCGAGCCTTTGGCTATCAGAACGCTTGTGAAGCAACACCAAGAGCGCAGACCAGCTGCAGTATTTCCCAGAAATCGTGCGCTGCTCCTACAGGAAAGCTGTTTCTACAGGAAGGCGGGTTCCTCACGTCAAAAGGTGGCGGATTAAAAAGGTAAACCTGAACTCTCCATGCAATTGGCTTTTGAAGGTGGCAGAATCGTCGTCTACAGTCTGGTCGTAGAAAATTGTTGCAATTGTTGTCTGCTGTGCATAAAATGTCATTCTACAGGATGTCAGTGTAGTTAAGCTGTGTTAAGGCCCTTAGAGATAAGCTTCGTGGATTATGTGCATGACAGAAGCGTAATTCTACGCTCTGTCTCAGTAGACCAAATTTCTTTCGCGTCGCCACCTCTAGCTAAAGCAACAATTTTTATCATGCCGGGTGGGTTCATTAGAAGAGAACCCACTGATTCAACAAAGTTAAGAGAAAACCAGGAGGTGGTGGAGCTCTTCACACGAGCACAATGGATATCCTTCTGTGACAAATTGCAGGGTTATGACGACGAAGTGGCAGAAGAGTTTTTGCAGGCTCTGAGGCCGAAATCCAAAACATTGGCCACCGTGAACTTCAGGGACCTAAGCCTCAAGCTCACCCCGCAATATATCAGTCGAATTACTGAACTTCCAATGGGTTTGCCATGGGATAAGGAAGAAAAGAAGTTGAGCCAACAGGCCAAAAAGAATTCTTTCCCCCAGAGGAGGAATTCTCGGAAGACAAGAATGGGGTGCGTAGAACCAGTTTGCTGCCACCATGGAATGAAGTTAGCCTGTAGATCATGAAGTATATAACCTGTGAAGGCCGTTTTAGCATTGTGTACGGGTATCACTTTAGGTTGCTCACTGAATTGAGGCACCAGATTGATCTTCCTGTAGAAAATAAACTGAGCATCCCCTATTTCCTGCTACAGTCTCTAATTAAGTATGCCACAAAGTTAAAAGAAGGCATACCAGACTAGGTAGCCCACCATGGATTGATCAAACTTCTCGTGGAGGATGCGCTTCATTCATACAAGGTTCCTCTCTCATGGGAAGCCTTTAGGAATTTGACAAGGGATGGAGACATAAGGATGTTGACTGAATAAAGTGGTTCCTCCAGCAGTGAGGAGAAGGAATCAGTGGCCGTGGGAAAGAAAGAAACAGTCCAGAAGACCCCGACCACAGTACAGAAGAAAGAGCAAAAGAAGAAGCATGAGAAAAAGGATGACAAAGAAAAAGATGACACACCCATCTTGACAGCAAGAGAGAAAAGGTTGCAAGGTAGAACGGACAAAGCTGAGAAGGTCCACATCAGCAAAAGTACCTCATCAACGACCGCAAGCAAGTCAAAAAGCAAAACCCATACAGCAAAGCAAACCAAGGCGGCAACACCTGTTTCTACAGGAAGCCCGAAAATTATTGAAAAAGGGTCTTCTACAGGAAGCCTGAAATTAACAGAAAAATGGTCTTCTACAGGAAGCCCGAAATTGACTAAAACAGGGTCTTCTACAGGAAGCCCCGAAAAAGTGAAACCCAAGGAGAAGAAGGCGGACATTCTAGCAAGGGAGGCAGCAGCTGTGCTGGTCGGCCTCAGCACACCTCCTAAGCCAAAGGACAAGAGAAAGAGGGAGACCCCTCTATACTTTGAAGCTCGAAGAAGTGTGAGAATAAAGATAGGCAAGCCACAGCCCCCATCCAGCAGCCAAATCACTACAGGGGATGCCCCTACTTCACCCAATGAGAGGACCCCCTCGAAGATATCGGTCACCTACGAGAGGGGGAGCCCAAAAACAACTACTTGGAAAGGAAGGGTAGACCAATTAGCTTCAAAAGCCCGGCCCAAGGTCAAGGAAACAGAGACGAGGGAAGGAGCGGCACCCTCATCACCACCAAGGGCAGAACAGGCAGAGCCACCAAGGGTAGGAAAGAAAGAGTGTATTCCGGAGCCTAGTTCTCGGCCAAGGAAAAGGAGCCGGAGTAAAATTGCTCAAGGATGAGCAAATATTTTAGCTGGGGGGTGATGATGAGCCCCAATTTTTGGTAACAATTTGGGCTCATTTGGCCTACTTACCTTGCTCAACCCTTCATCTTTTATCATTTATGCATCATTTCATAGTATATTCGTGTTATTTGTAGGAAGAAGGGCAGGCATTATTCCTATGTGACTAATACATGATGATTTCAGGTTTTTTGACATTAAATGGAGCAAAGACCACGCAAATGGAGACAAGGAGACATCAAAGGTGGCATTGCAGATTTATAGGGAGGTTGTCCACAGTCTTGAATGACCTCCCTCGTGATCTCCACCCCAACTCGGAGCTCCAACAGCTATCCCCACCGAGCTAAAAGGCAGCCAACGGATTCTACAGGAACAACAGTTTACTTTTAGTTGGACAGCTGAGCTCCACTAATTGAGGAAGCCAACTTGATCCTCATCATGTATAAATATTGAGGCCGTAGCCTTTGATAGGAGCTTTTTGAACTTTTGAACTACTGTTGCAATTTCTAAGCACGAGCTACAGCTCGGTTTTTTCTTTTTGTAAGCCAGTTTTGGCATGATGTTAGACTCATGGTTATGATATTTTAATAAAGGCAGGCAGCTTTGGATTCAATTCTGAGTTCTTAAGGGAGCTATAGCTCTCAAGTTAGGGCCCAACCTGAGAGCAATAGACCTCCTCTTCCCTGTATTGTTACTTGTCTTTCCTTTTAGCACTTCATTTCTTTGCTTTGACATGCATTTGGAAAACACAGTCTGCTGATTTAATTTCTTTAATGTGATTGAGTAGGATCATTTTATGGTTAAAGTGCTTTCAGTAGCTTAGATTAGAGTAGGAGGACTAGCATTCATTAGAGCTCCAAGAAAAGGTTGACAGTGCACTCACTGCCATCTCTGTTTAGAGATTGGGGGTGTAGATTGTACCAACCACAAAAAACGCAGTCTTATACGTTCATGCAAGCTGCAACACAATCATTTCAGTCATAGAACCGTCCATGCATTCTGATCTTGAGCAGTACTTCTTCGTTCCAACACCATGCACGATTTCTCTCTAAAGTTTACATTGTTGTTCGTTGGTTTAATAACACAGTTAAAATAGGTTGATGGAATTCTCGGTTTTGTGCAAGACATAGAGGATTTGTTCCATTTACACTGCACAACATTGTTCTATTATCTTCTTCTTCTTCTCAACCGCGCCTAAGCCACCTGCTTAATCTTTGTTCAGCTCGTTTGCCTTCCAACCCTTCTACTGTTCACGTAGCTCCATCTTTTTGACTTTTCATTGCTTCCACCCTTCTATCCACCAACCAACTGCATGCACTCTCTCTCCATCCCATCTCTCTGTCCCTGAGCCATCACTAGCTCCCTTTTCATCCTACCTATCCACCCATACAGCTCCTTCACTCCTCCATCACCAAAAACTCCAACCGCAGAACATCCTGTAGAAGTTAGTAGACTTCCTGTAGAAATCCCGAGCTTCCTGTAGGATCCCCTGCAGACATCCTGTAGAAGCCTGCAAACTCGGTTGCCAAGCACCTGAACATTGTGGACTACTGTGGAATGATGTTAGGGATCCCCTGGAACCTCTCCTATCCCTCCTGACCTTTTCCAAGCCTTCCTTCCCTTCGAACTACCCCTGCACAGTCAAAACCTAATAAGAAACAAAGTCATAATAACTCCAACCACTTAAGCAAAAATATAAAAACAATGTTCCTTTCAATGGAAGTAGTTTAAATTCATGCATCTCATATCACTAGAAGTAATGGCATCATTTTTAGGAGTTACATTCCCATCGTTGCATTGTAAGGATTAAGCTAGTCAGATTAGGGTTTACTAGGGTTTCCATGTTTGGTTGTCTTTCAGTTCATTCTTGCAAAGTAGGTTAATTTCCTTTAAGATAGCCTTCGTCCATCATTTAGAAAGCTTCTTCTGAGAACATATAGAAGTTGGCTTGAGACCTAGCGGACTTGTGCCAACTGAACAAGTGACAGCTGCGACAAGAGCTAGTACTTGTGCATACAGCACCATCGCTTCCAAGTTTGTTACGAACTACCGGGTTGATAAAATTAGAGATAGGAAGCTCCAGGAGTTGTAGCATTATTGCTACAATAATGGAGCCCACCATCTGCACACACACACCCTTAGATTGGGAAACTGGTCCCATTATCCCCAGTCGGACCCGCTATACCAAACGGATAAGGAGCTGCCAACCAAGGTCCGGACCGGGTGGGTATCCCCCTTGTTGTCGACCTGATTTTCGGGGCCTCAACAGAGCCATAATTGGTAATATAATATTTTCCATGGCTTGGTGCGAGAGAAAGCTAGGCGGGGGGCATAAAAAGGGGGTTTGTGTAATGGTAGGATGAAAGGTAATGACTTTATCAGTTGCCGAGGGTGTGGTATCTGGAACTAGTTTGGGGTTTGGGGTGGTGTTTGACAAAGTCATCATGCACACCATGATCTAATATTTGGGACAACCTCTTGTCTTACCAAAGAGTCTCCTTGGAATGTTCTTAGTAGGGTTGATCGCTTAAAATGGCCTGAGCTAAGCTCAGTGTAAGTAGTGATCACCTCATGGGAGGACAATACTAAGGGCCGCAAACCATCTAGTGTGGGTAAAGGTGCCTTGTCATAGTATGTGATTTGATCAATGGTAATGACCTTCCCATCATGGGGGAACATCATTATGAACACCGATGAGGTGACTGCGAGAATTTCGTACATATAACTTTGACCTAGGAGGATGTTGTAATCCAACTAGGAATCAAGTACTTCAATGTCCATTAACACAGTTTTTCCAGTGAATTTAACTGACACACTAGGGTATAAACGGATGGGGGCTGAAGGGCATCCATCGTATGCTCTCAAAGTTATGTCAAATGGCTTAAGTTCAGGGGATCCTAATTTCTGCTAAATGGATTTGGAAATGATGACTGTGGAAGCCCCTTCCTCGACAATGCAATAATGGATGTTGATATTCTGGACTGAGACGCATACTTGGAAAGCAACAGTTGAGGGTGGTCATGGAGTAGCTTTGTTTCAATTCAAATAACATGAGGCACGAATCAGATGGGTTGATTGCACCTATGACAAAAAGTAGGACTTTCCTTTTAGTTAGGCATGTTTGGTGGACTTTAGGCTCTTACATAGCTTATGGTGATTGTGCTAAGTCACCGACTATGTTGTAGCTATGCGCTTCTTTTGAGTTGTGCATTGGACATCGTAAGGGTCCTTTGACTATTTTCGACATGGCCTATACAAAAGGTCGAGGGATGGTCAATGGCCCTATAGGTATTTCCGTCGCTGAGGTGGATAGATTGGGCTCTAGGGGGCTTCATAACTTTTATTCCTTGTTCGTAAAAGGATATATTCCCCCGTCATGAAAATATCTTGATTCAAAGCGTTATCAACATTACCTCCAGATGGATGATTTTGGGGAGTTTGTTGTTGGGTGCTAATGACTCTCTAATGGGGGAAGGGGTGCGACATCACTGCAGCTTGTTGACCTCCTTAACCCCTATTGTCTTGTATCCTTTTCAAGTCAAGAAGTTAAGGATAATGGTGGGTATAATTATTGTACTCTCCACAAATAGCACATGCATGATCAGTTTGCATACTAGAGTTCTTGCCCGGCTTCTTTGCATTATTTTTGGTTGTACCCTAGTTTTGGTTCTAGTTGGGTTTATCCCTTCCTAGTGCCACTGGAGGTTGCTATTGATTGGTACCCCATTGCTCAGGCTCTCCCTTTGGATTTCTTTCTTATTTTTTCTTATCATTGTTGGAAGGATTAAATAGATTCATTTGTTCCTTTGGTTGTTGTTTTGAAGCGAAAGGAGGTTGCTCTAGATTTACCCGTGCATTATTTTATGTTGGCGGGATGCTCTATTGTTGTGCAGGGTGTTGGGTTGTGTTATATTCTTTCCACATACTTAACAAGGGGTTTGAGGGGCACCCCTAACCCCACTTTATGGGGTCTGGGACAACGCCCCAGAAAATTTTGGTTTTGGACCCTATGTTAGGTTGGGCAGACCCACCTATGGTTTTCGCACATGTTTTTTGACAAGATGGTTTTCGGTCCATGGTATTGGATTCTTTGGCATGTATAAATATGTATTATAACATTGAAAGGAACATAATGAAAAACCAGGCTGGTAGTCCCAGTTTTCAGATCCAGGGGAAAATCTTTGTGTATATGTGTTTTTAAGTGTTCTTCTCTCGAATTATTTAATTTTTGTGTTTTAGAATTCATATGCAGGTAATTTCTATAAGTGGTTAAAACCTACATTTGGTTTGAGAGCATATTTGGCTTCAAAGGGACGCCTTTGTCGCTGAGGGGTTTCACTCGGGCCTGTGGTAGACCCTGTTCAGTGGGAGATCTGCGAGATCGATTCTGGTGGTGAAAGAAGATGGTGAACAATGGAAAGATAAATATCGAGAAATTTAATGGTCAGAGTTTTGAGTTGTGGAAACTCAAGATGGAGGATTTGTTGGTGGATAAAGATCAGTGAATCACTATAGATCCAGGTACTAAACGGGATTGTCTGATGAAGAATGGAAGAAGTTGGATCAGAAGGCAAAGAGCACAATACGATTGTGTGTCTCAGATTCAATATTACTGAATGTATCAGGGGAAGCTACAACAAAGGCTTTGTGGGACAAGTTAGGGACTTTGTACTAATCTGAGTCTTTGGTGAATAAACTGTTCCTGCAGAAAAAGCTATATAACCTAAGGATGAAAGATGGAGACTCAATGGCAGAGCATCTAAATGCATTTAATACTGTGGTAAGTCAGTTAGCATCTGTTGATATCAAAATTTCAGATGAAGATAAGTGGATCAGTTTGTTGTGTTCTCTACCAGATTCGTGGGATAGGCTGGTTATTGAAATAGGTAGCAATGCAACTGCCTTGTAGTTTGATGAAATAGTCTCAGCCTTGCTGATGGAGGAGATGAGATGGAAAAATATGGAGAGCCAAAAAGGTGATGCCTTGTCTATACGAGGACGGTCTGTTGAGCCCCGAAATGACACTTTTCCTACTCATTTTCCTAAACTTTCTCCATCCCCCTGGACCTCATAAGCTATCAACGTCATTGCATATTGAGTTTAAAAAAGCACATAAAGTGGTTTTCTAACTATGTTTTTTGTTTGCTGTTTGAAATAGATTTTTGCTCATAAGCTGCGGAATCTTGTCACTTTCCGCAGCCAGTTCAACTTTTCGCAGCCTTTTTGTTAAAGTCTATATTGCAGGTGTCTTCAGGAAAATCGAGCCACATGGGCAAGTTTAAAATGAAGTGGACATGGACTGAGTCCTATTGGCTCAGTCGAATTCATCAAAGAAGGATGCCGTCAAAGGTGGTCAAGCAGTGGTCAAATATAGGAGTCCTACAGCAACAGGACTCTGTTTTCAAACACGTGAAGACTTTCGTGGTCGTTCCTCGCTCTCTGGGGACATATCGACACCTGTGGACTGCTCCATAAGGCAAATCCAACAGCCACACTCAATAGATTTAATCATCATGGTAGCCATGATGCTAGATCCATGGACATTGTCATTCATGTGTCCTCTGTCAGCGCAATTTTTAGGAAATTAGTTATGTAGCCTTCTGTTATAAATAATACACATATTAGTTAGTCTTTTTGAATGTATTGTTGACTGTTAAAGAGCCCACTGTGCCATGACACTATTTCGTTGTTATGACTGTGTTTTGAATATATGAGAAGACTCTGTTTTTGAGCATAATTCGTGGTTGATAGTTGTTGCCCAAGGTTGTGTAGAGGGCCCCTGCACACGCCGAGGTTTTGTTTATTGTTGTACAGTTTCACGTTGTGTTTCTTTATGTTTATCACGCCATAGTTATTCACTTATGTATATTACATTTCCTATGGTACTAACGTTTCATTTTTGTCCATAATTTTACATGCTTTACATTGTTGTTAATGCTAATCAGTGTATTTGTTCCAGATTACAGTAGGCAGCCCGAGCATTTTCATATAGTTTTCACAATGACTAATGACATGGAATCAGTCTTGTCTTTCTACTGACTTACTTTTCTTAGCTTTTAATTCCAGATCTGTTTTGTTTATTTCAGTTCTGTTCGTTGGCTTTATTAGTTATCTTAGATATTAAATTACTCATATCATTGTCAATTACCTCCGAAAGCCATAGTGAGATTAATGGTGAGGGATTGAAGTATGATTGTGTAATTTGATATTAGTTTTATTTTTCTGCAAATTAGATATCAGATTGCTCAAGTTGTTGATGATTACCTCCGAAAGCCATAGCGAGACTAACTGGCAAGGGGTCAGACTATGAATTGATGTGATTTGATTTTAAGTTTACTCTTCTGCAAATAGATATTAGATTACTCAAGTTGTTTATGATTACCTTCGAAAGCCATAGCGAGACTAACTGGCGAGGGGTCAGAATATGAATTCATGTAATTTGATTTTAGCTCTACTTTACTTGCAATTTTTGGATTTCTTTGAGTACAGTAGCTTAATTCATTTCTCTTGTATTTAGACAGCAACAGGAATAATGGTTTCATGATCAATAGTTCATTGTTTGTTTGATTAGAATAGTGGCACATTTTTATTTTCTTTTAGGAATTGATTTCATCATTGCATGTTCTAAAGACCTTATAAAGGACATAATTGCCTTGAATATTTATATCCGTACTTTTCTTTTAGAATTTTCATTTATCATTAGGATATAAATGAAGATAAAAACCCTCAAAACAAATAAAAAAATAAAAAACGACAAAAAGTAAGAAATAGGTTATCTTGCACATATAGTGTGCCACACTTCAACAATTTACGACTCTCGGATTGACAATTAATATAGCAATTTAGGACACTCTAAATTGACCAAACACGGTCCCAGAACAGAAAAAAAACAAGTCATCGAGTGGAAGATCTAAATCTAGAGGGAGATCTAAATCTCTCAGAAAACCTGTAAAGGTGGTGTGCTGGAAATGTGGAAAGGAAGGCCACTTCAAAAGGGACTGTAAATCTAAAGCACCTGACAAAGGAAAGGGATCTGATGAGGCTCCTTTTGCAGAGGTGAAAACCACCTCAAATGAAGGTGGAGATGTGTACTTGGCTTCTTCAAGTACACATGTAGATCATGAAGCATGGTTGATTGACTCAGGTGCATCCTTTCACTTCACTCCCCATAGAGAGTGGTTCTATGAGTATGAGAAATATGATGGTGGTGATGTCTTCTTGTGGGACGAAAGGAAGGCCAAAATCATTGGTCATGGAAAAGTAAAGTTGAAGCTGCAAGGTGGAAGGGTTAGAACACTTCCGGGTGTTCTGCATATTCCTGCATTAGCTAGAAATCTGATTTATGTTAGTAAGTTGGATGATGTAGGTGTAAAAATAGTGTTCGAGAAGGATACTTGCAAGATGGTTCGCAGAGCACTGGTATTGATGCGGGGAGTTCAGATTGGAACTCTGTACAAGATGCAAGGTAGCACTGTAGTTGATGGGTGAAATAGTTCCGTGGTTCCTGAAAGTGGAGCAGAAAATCTAGTGTTCTCTAGAGAAAAGACCATGTTGTGGCATCAAAGGATTGGACATATTGGAGAGAAGGGCCTTCAAATACTTCATGGTAAAGGTATGGTAGAAGGTATGAGTAATAGTGATCTGGATTTTGATTTCTGTCAAAATTGTGTATATGAGAAGCAGAATCGGGTGAGTTTCCCTCTGGTGGTAAGAGGGCGAAACATATATTAGAGCTTGTGCACAGTGATGTGTTTGGACCTGTGAAGGTTCCATCATTGGGTAATACTGTGTACTATGTATCATTTATAGATGACTTCTCAAGGAATACATGGATATATTTCCTTAAGAAGAAATCTGAAGTCTTTGATAGTTTTAAAGAATTTAAGGCTCTAGTGGAAAACCAGACAAAGAAGAAGATAAAGGTGCTGAGGACAGATAATGGTGGAGAGTTTTGCAGTAAGGAATTTGAAGAATTCTGCAAGAAGTGTGGTATAGCATGGCAGAAGACTACTCCATATACACCTCAGCATAATGAAGTTATAGAAAGAATGAACAAGACGTTGATGGAAAGGGCAAGAAGCATGCTCAGTGGTGTCGGGTTAGGACAAGAATTCTGGGCAGAGGCGATGGATACTGCATGTTACCTGGTCAACAGGTCACCATCATCAGCGTTGGACGATAAGACTCCACAAGAGGTATGGACTGGTAAGAAACCCTCTCTTTCACATCTGAGGGTATTTGGATGTGATGCATATGTACACGTTCCAAAGGAGAAAAGAACAAAGTTGGATAGTAAATATGAAAAGTGCATCTTTATTGGGTATAAGGATGGTTTAAAGGGTTATAAGTTTTGGAACCCAGTAACAAGGAAGGTTATGTACAACCAAGATGTGGTGTTCAGAGTGGTGAAAGATGTTATTAAACATGAAGTCCAACCAAAGGAACCTGAGAAGATAGAGTTTGAGCTAAAGGAAGAAGAATCAGACTCTACAGTAGAGGAGGAATCAGAAGATGAAGAGCCACAAACTCTGGCTATGAGAAGATCAGTTTGAGAAAGAAGGCAACCAGAAAGGTAGAGTCCATCTGCTTTCTGTTCAAATTTTTCTTTGTCTGTTACTGATGATGATCCCAGAAATGTGAAGGAAGCAGTGGATTCGAAGGATGGAAAACTCTGGAAAGAGGCCATGGTTGATGAAATGGCATCTTTGCAAAAAAATGAGGCTTGGGATCTGGTGGAGTTTCCGACTGGAAGGAAACCCATTGGCAAAAAATGGGTGTTCAAAAAGAAGACAAATGCATAAAGAAACGTGGAGAAATACAAAGCTCGGTTGGTAGCAAAAGGTTATTCCCAGGTACCGAGAATTGATTTTGGTGATATTTTTTCTCCTGTTGCTAAGGTAACTTCTATTAGATTACTTTTATCTGTTGCTGCTGCTTTTGATTTTGAGGTAGAATAGATGGATGTGAAGACATCATTTCTTCACAGGGATCTGGAAGAGGAGATCTACATGAAGCAACATAAAGGCTTTGTGGTGAAGGGTAAGAAATAATTGGTATGTAAGTTAAAGAAGTCTCTATATGGGTTAAAACAGTCACCAAGGATGTGGTTTCAAAAATTTGATACATTTATATGGGGACTTGGCTTCACCAGAAGCAAAGAAGATCACTGTGTGTATTTTAAATTAATTGGTTACCATGATATTTATTTGGTCTTGTATGTGGATGATATGTTGTTGGTTGGAAATGACCAAGAAGTTATCCAGGATTTGAAGACCCAATTGTCCTCCAAATTCAACATGAAATATCTTGGTGCTGTGAACTATATTTTGGGCATGGAAATTAAAAGAGATCGGGAAAAGAGGAAGCTCTAGTTAAACCAGAGGAAGTATGTCGAGACAATATTGCAGAGGTTTAATATACAGGATAATAAACCGATGAAGGTTCCTATTCCTGTAGGTGTGAGGTTATCTGCTTAACAGTGTCCCAAGACATAAGAAGAGGAAGAGGACATGTCTCGTGTTCCATATGCAAGTGCAGTCGGTAGCCTGATTTATGCAATGGCCTATGCTAGACCAAACATTGCACATGCAGTGGGAGTATTGAGTAGCTTTATGTCAAAACCAGGGAAGGAGCATTGGACAGCAATGAAGCGAGTTTTCAGGTATTTGCGTGGCACTAGTGATTATGGTTTGTGCTACCAAGGAAGACTAGGATTGGATAGAGTGTTGGATATTCATGGGTTCATTGATGTAGACTGGGTTGGAGATCTGGATCAGGGAAGATCTACAAGTGGGTATGTGTTTAACCTATTTCGAGGTGCAGTCAGTTGGATGAGTAAGAAACAATTTATAGTGGCACTGTCAACTATAGAGGCAGAATACATGGCAGCCACTCATGCAAGTAAGGAAGCAGTTTGGTTGCAGAGATTGTGTTCAAGTATGCGATTAGTACAGGAAGCTATAAGGATAGACTGTGATAGCCAAAGTGCAATTTTATTGGAAAAGAACCCCACATATCATTCAAAGACAAAGCACATTGATGTTTAGTATCACTTTGTGAGGGACATGATAGAAGACAAAAAGGTGTTGCTGGTAAAGATGGACACTTTGAAGAATACTGCAAATGCATTAAAAAATCTATGAGCTTTGAGAAGTTCTCTTGGTGTAGAGAGACAATGGGAATTTTAGGGCTGGAAAAATGACTAAGCTCTCTTGTGGCCCCCTGTGGAAGGAAAACAACAAGTGGGAGAATGTTGGGTTGTGTTATATTCTTTCCACGTAGTTAACAGGGGGTTTGAGGGGCACCCGTAACCCCACTTTATGGGGTCTGAGGCAGCACCCTAGAAAATTTAGGTTTTGGACCCTATGTTAGGTTGGGCGGACCCACCTATGGTTTTCGCACATGTTTTTTGGTCACGATGGTTTTCGGTCCATGGTATTGGATGCGATGGTTTTCGGTCCATGGTATTGGATGCTTCAGCATGTATAAATATGTATTATAACATTAAAAGGAACATAATGGAAAATCAAGCTGGTAGTCCCAGTTTTGGGATCGAGGGTAAAATCTCTGTGTATATGTTTTTTTATGTGTTCTGCTCTCGCATTATTTATTTTCTGTGTTTTAGAATTCATATGCAGGTAATTTCTATACGGGGATAAAACCTACACTGGGAAAGGAAAATATTGGTTTCCTTGTCCTTGGTTAACGTACTAACTCGTGGGAGAAGACATATTGTCTTTACTCCAAGAGGAGTATTGGTTTCCCTAAGGGGGAAGATATGAACATCCTTGAGGGGGATATTATTGGTTAACCTTATTGAATATATTCTTCATAGGCGCGGGTTGACCATTATAGTACCTTGAATTTTGCAATGGTGATGTGTTATGGGTAGCATCATATGCTTGGCCATTGAACAAATACCTAGTGTTTTGGTAGTTGTCATTGTGGTGATTTTGGGATAGGGAACCAATTAATCCGTCAGCACTACTAGATGCACTTGTGATCTCTTTATAAGTTTGCAAGTGTGGGGTGTCTAGAAGCACATGATAAATGTAACTAGACTGGGTATAAATAAGCTCCAACTGTTGGGCTTTACTAATGGCTTCTTCCTTGGTTTGCGGGGATGAATTTTCCATGTCCTTAGAGATTTCAGATATGAGGCATCTCAGGAATATGTCCAGGAGGACTTTATCTTCAAATTCAGTTTTGCATAGGCTATGACGTTTTTTCCATTCATGGAGATGGTCTGAGATGTGAGTAGCGAGTGTTTGCTTGAAGTTGGCGAGGAGTTCTAGACCTGAATCTTAGTGGAATGGGAGCCGGAAAAATGTGAGGAAAGAAGTAGCTAATGAGATCAAGTTCCCATGTGACGTAGAGGGCTGGTCCACATACCATTTCACGCGGGCCTAGTTAGGGTGTGTTGAAATAGTCATAATCTAATAGTATTTTCTATGATACTATTAGATGAACACCATAGATGAAATTTCATGACATGGTTTTGTGGGTCATCACCTTGTTTTCCCTCGAACTTTGGAATGTCTTAAGGGAGCTTGGTGGGAATATCTGGTGAATGTTGGCCATTAATGATTAAGTCATTGGTTAGATTTCTTAAAGCCGATAGGTTTAGCGAGTCTAATAATGGGATATGTGCATTTCCTGCCATTAGGAAATGATTTTGTACAACTAAATGAAACAGAGTCCTCTATGGCGATGTCACAGGAGAATTACCCCGATGGGTATCTCAAGGACTGTAAAGAGGAGAGGTTTGTGCACTCCGAAAGGGGGTAGCATGTGGGGATCCTTCTGGAGTGGTGAAGGGTGTACTTTTCCAAGGAGGAATTATGAGCAAAGATGCACCAATAAAGGAAGACCTAATAATGGTAGTTCAGTTATGACCTCTCTGCCTAAATGGTGAGAGTACTGGAACACCTCCCAGCAAGAAATGGCAACAATAAATTCCAATTTAATTTTTCCTTGACTTAAACTGTGAATTAAAATCGATTTCTATTCTCATCAGAACTTGTAAATAGTTAATTTAGTTTAATTAACCTAATTATCTTAGGAATTTTGAGTTGAACGTATTCTTGTAGTCATTTATACATTCTCCCTAAATTTTAGGGGTCTAGGATGAGTTTATTTGAGTTGTAATGAGATTAACTAAGATTACTGAGTTATGGTAAGTTAAATTAGTTCTAAATATTTGTAGAACTAATAGAGGACTAATAGTCAGTTGGTGCACTGGTGCATCCATAAGTGTTACTCCATTTAAGTGAAGATTACCTCATGAGAAACTCATGCATGATAGTTGAGAGAAAGACCAAGTTGTGACTAGAGTACAGGGACAATGTACTATCAGTTGTATGATTTATTGAGTTGTCAATATCATGAATGCAATAAGAGAAGGGCCTATGTTTGGATTGTGTAGTTTTGGAAGCATGAATTCCCTTTAAATACATGCTATTCGTCCTAGGAATTTTACAATGAAATAGGGCCTTGGGAGGAATTGGAAATTGGATAAGTGTCAGCTAATAGCAGGCTTGTGAGGTAGAGAGTTGAGAATACTTGTGCGGAATTGTTCTAGTGGGAACAAGCTTTGTATCCTCACTCATATTTATGATTTAATGCAATATAGATAAGCGCAGTTTTGAGAAGTGGATTTCCCTAAGAAAACTTATTGTGTTATGTGCCATTGATTTCTCTTCTTATTGTTGATATTGTTTTCATTGATCTATTGGCTTCCGCTGGTTGAAAGTAGAAGTAGATTCTTGTCATGTGCTTTAGGATACTGCATGAGCTTGTGAATCTACAGGAAATTCTACATGGTATCGGCGTTGAATTCAATATACTAGAGGATATTCTGAAGTTTTGAGTTTTAGGTTACAGGTGAAATTCAAATTTGCAATACATACTTTAGGGTTGAGAGATGGAATTCTACGATTTGTGGCTTGAGTATGCCTTGGAAGGAAGCTCAAATTTTATAGCCTAGAGGGACAAAATGGAGGTTGTGCTGGAGGATAATGGCTTGGAGGAATTCATTGATCAAGGCATTCTGAAGCTAGCAACATCAGATGCATAGAGTCTGGTCGAATGGAAGAAGTGTGTGGCGAAGGCGAGGCAGATAATCCTTGAGGGAATTCGAGACTACATTGTCTCGAGCCTCCATTGTAAGGAAAATATGTATGCTATGTTGAAAGCATTGACAAAATTTTATCAGAACAACAGTCACCAAAGGAAATTGGCACTAAAGGAAAAAATTCAAAAAATAAAAATGGAGAATGGTGAGACTATTCCAAAATACTTGACCAAGTTCACTCAATGTCATGATGAACTTGGAAGTTTTGGAATCATGGTTTCTGAGGATGATATGGTGACTCTTACTCTTCTAGGACTCCCAAAGAGTTGGCATAGTTATCAATACTTTCTCAATGGTCGGGAGAAGCTTCCAGATTGGGAACAACTATGGTCGAATTTGATGCAGGAGGAGTTCAGGAGGAACAACACGGATGGCTCTTCATCAAAGACTAATGATGAATAGAACTATGCCTTAGTGATTAAGGTGAAAAGGGTGAAATGGAAAGCTTCCTATTACAACTAATATTCTTGCCATGGAGGTAAGAATAAATAAATGACAAAAGTGAAATGCTTTGATTGTCTTGAGCTGGGCTATTTTACTCCCAGTTTTCCACTCAAGAAGTCCAAGAAGAAGCCCTCGGGAGGAGCAGTGGGTGAGGCTTTGGCCTCTCAATTCAAGTTGGACTTTTCCCTCATTGCATGCATGGTGTCATCAATGATGGGAAGTGTATGGACTTAGAAAGTGGAGCTTCGTTCGACATGGCTCGAAACAAGGAGTTATTCAGTGAGCTAGAGGAGAGAGATCTCTAGATGCATATTGAGATCGGTGACGACGTGTTGTAGCGCTACAACAACCCTCCAAAATTTTTACTTAGCTTCATTTTGGAGCCTCCCTACAAACATTTCACAATAGCTTGTCTTGCTTCATCAAGTTCACAAGCTTTAGTGTTTTGCTTGCACAAAGGGATCGTGTCGATCACAACTTGATGCACTTCCATCACAGGCTGATCACCTGGACTTGATAAATCTCTAGGCTAAGAATCTCCCCCAAGAAATTGCACATTTCTAGAGAGAAACCAACCTTCCCTCCAAAAAATGTGCAATCCTGTCTTGCAGCCTGCTGGGCTCCAGAATTGCACAATTTTTCTAGTCAACACTCACAGTGAGAATTGTGCAACTTTCCCTAACAGGGCTGCTTAGCCCAGAAGTTTCACAAATCTGGGTAGCACTCAGTACTCAGTTGCTCTGCCCAAAAATTGTGTAAATCTCTTGGGCAGCCAACCCAGCGCCCAGCTAGAAATGTGCATTTTCTCCTAGCAGTTGAGCAGCCTCTTGCATGTGTAGCTGAGTTGACTAGTTCTCTCCGGGACCTAGCAAAACAGACTTGCATGCATGGGCTACTTCTCCCAAGGCAACATGCAAAGGCATCCCTTTATTTATGGATATACATTTAGAAATTAGAAGTTACATGCAAGGATCACTTCACAAACCTCCCACGACTGTCGCTTTCCCTAGATTTGTGGCATGCATGTCAGAACTTCGATGTTATCGAAACTCATCAACCGGATGCTGAAGAGCTCATTCCTCACATCAACCTTGTAGCTCTGACATCCCACATCACATGTAGGAGATATCGGCACACTCAGCTTCACTATTTTAGGGTAAGCCTGCTTTCAATGACTTGTGTTGCATTTCTGGCACTTTTTGTATTTCGCTTTGTATGAAAGTTGTTTGCTTGATTTTAGTGAGCACTTTCTATTTTTTTGATACATTCTAGCTTGTACTAGCATCATTTCAGTTTTCGTCAACATCTCACTGCTTTCGCATTCATGAAACTGTTTTTCATGGACAGTCACCTATTTGGCGACTCGCCTCACCCACATGCATGTTGTTCTATTTTATGAATTTGTCATTCATCGTTTGCATCCATGACCATTCACTCATGATTACACTCAATATTGCCATGCATTTTTATTCACATTCACTTTCAGTTGCCCGTCGGAGAGTCTGGCCAACCTTGGCTCAGACTCTCCCTTCACTGAAACAACATTGCACAATCTAGGGAAGGAAGGTTCTGTCTTCCTCTCCAGAAATGCGCATTGCTACCCAACCACTATCCTCTAGGATTGTTTTGCGCATTTCTAAGGGAGAGCAACTGCTGGCCCAAAAAATTGTGCAACACAGTCACTAAGCTTGCAGCCATTTCCAACTGAGATTACGCATTGTGCAATTCCAATAGTCATCAGCTAGACTAGACTGTGCATTGTGTAGCTCCAATTGTCAGTCAACCTCCCAGCGGCCCAGACTATGCCTTGCGCTATTTTCGCACTCAATCTCTTGACCTCCCGACCGAAACTAAGAAACCTTCATGATCAATCACACAGGTATTTTGCAAGTCAGTTCTCAAGTTCATTTTTGTTTTCGACTAGCAAATTGCTTGCCATGACCGTTTCCATGTCTCCAAGTATTGTAGGTGTTCATTTTCCTCTCAGCAGTATAGGTACAATGGTTTCAAGAGAGCAGAGTCGAAGACACCGTTTAAAGCACACTTGGGGATGTAGTCGATCAAGTGTCTATGAACTTGCCTACCCACGAAGACATCAAGTTGTTCATAAATGAGAGAATCAAGATATGATAACAACAACATCACAATGAGCAGTATCTGTTGGGTTGTGTTATATTCTTTCCACGTAGTTAACAGGGGGTTTAAAGGGCACTCGTAACCCCACTTTATTGGGTCTAGTGCGGCGCCCTAGAAAATTTATGTTTTGGACCCTATGTTAGGTTGGGCGGACCCACCTATGGTTTTGTGTATGATTTTCGCACATGTTTTTTTGGACGTGATGGTTTTTCGGTCCATGGTATTGGATGTGATGGTTTTCAGTCCATGGTATTGGATGCGATGGTTTTTGGTCCATGGTATTGGATGATTCGACATGTATAAATATGTATTGTAACATTGAAAGGAACAAAAAAAATGAAAAATCAAGCTGGTAGTCCCGGTTTTGGGATCCTGGGGAAAATATCTATGTATATGTGTTTTATGTGTTATGATCTCGCATTGTTTATTTTCTGTGTTTTAGAAATCATGTGCTGGTAATTTCTGTACAGGGTTAAAACCTATAGCATCATGAATAGCAGCTGAAGGTAGCATGCCGAATGCAGCAAATGCAAGAGGAAGGTTGTTGAAAACACAAAGGCGGAACAGAGTTGCGAGCTCAAGCATATGTACTGATAATGAAAGAAACTTTGGAGACTCAGGCTATGAGGTGACAGCATGACACGAAGATCACGTGAAGATAGAGAATGGAATAAAGAAGGAGTTTCATGTGCTGAAGTAGCAACTCAAGGAAGAAAATGAATCTGCATAGACAGAATTCAAGGAAGAAAATGAAGCTGCATAGACAGACGAATGGGTTGCAATAATGATAGGAATAGCAGGGGGTGCAACATGCACTCACGGTTGAAATTGCACCTATACAAGTTAGAGATCCATCCCAGTTGTTGGCACGGAGTAGACATGGTGAGTAGTGTTGTTGATTGCATGCAAGGGATTCAGGAGCATGCATATCATTGTGCACATGCATGCGATCCAACCCATTCAGCACACTCACCAAGGTGAAGACAAGAAGCAAGTCCAATTGAAGCTAACATGTACTTCGACAGTTGACACGCAGGACCACTAGCACACACTAGAAGATCAACACAGACACTATGCATCAGTGCATTTCCGGTTCAGTTCCACCCAAGAAGACAATGCACATGTTAGCAGGCGTGTTGCATGAATAAGTCAAACCAATGCATCGGTTGCAACAGAGGCAGGAGTTTGCTTCAAGAAGATGTCACCATGGGGTGCATTCACACCATCACAGACATTGAAGGCTAGTACCAAGACATAATTATTTCCAAGCCTAGAACAACTTAGGATTGGTTAGAAGAAACTGAATGAAATATAAATGTCATGGAATGGAGTCCTTTATTCCCTACTTTTCTTGACATGTACATTAATAAATTAGAAGAGTATTTGGAAGGTGCAATTTGTGTTGGGACCCACGCTTAATGGCATAGTCATGACTCTTCTCCTTTATGCCAAAAATATTGTTCTTTTGGAAAGGAGCCATTATAAACATGGGACACAACTAAGAATCCTCTATGATTTTTGCTCCATGACGGATATAGGTATTAACACTGAAAAATACTAAAGGCATGATAATTAAATCCAAAATGATCACATTTGATACTTTCATATATGAAAAAACCCACTTGGAGAAAGCTTTGTCATAAAAACATCTTTGAATCAATATTCATCATAAGCTCAATTGTAATTATAACATTGACAATAATATAAATGGAAGATGGGAAAATTACTATGGGCTTGAAAATAATTGTAAGTCAAAAAATTCTATGGATATGGGATACAAAAAAAAAACTTTGATTTCAAACTTTCATCACTCATTTTATTTTATATGGATATCAATTTCCGGGTCACAATATCTCAAAAGTGTCATGGAGTAAGGTAGAATAAGTCCTATAGTAGTTTATAACATGCAATATCAAGATTAAAGGAAATACTCTTTACCTTGTGCTCTTGATTGAAGAATGTCTGAACACCCCCCTTCCCTTGCCCCTCGCAATTGATAGCATGGCTATGACTAAGTATATTATGTATAAGAAAAATTTAAAGAACATGAAATCCAATAGGTTTTGTAAAGTTTCTTCTTATTCTAGCCATTATCCCCACCTAAAGTGAAGATGGCAAAAGGATTCCTAATATTAGCTAGATCATTGCGGGATAAAGAAGGAGATCATTTTACAGAATAAGGATAATATTAAAATAATTATTACTTCAAAATTTACGGTGAAATTGTCGGGTAATAAAGAGTTAGAGGGAAAAAGGAAACTAAGATATTATAAGGAGGTGATCAACCCCAATCTTGAGAATAAATGATATCTACCTGTCTTGAATAATGTTAAGAATAAAATTAACTTTTCTAAACTAAGAACAAATCCTCATAGGGAATCGAGCCTTCTTGATTACTCTCAGATTAAGTTCATAAGTTTATGATCAGATATGCATTGATGACCTATAGCTTTCATGTTTACCATATGTTTGATGAAATGTCTAGCATGTACTAGGCATGTTATGGCCAATATATTGTTAAAGTTTTAAATAGTTACCCTTTTAATAACCTTATTTATGATTATTGAAAGTTACAAGAAGTTTTGGGTAGTGCTCTGGAGGCTAGCCTAAAAAATCAGCATAGATCTCATGACCACTTGCTCTGAATTGAGGAATTGGGTGAAAACCGCACGCATGCAGACTTCTGGCTATGGCTGGAGCCTCATAGCCACATGCATAATCTCTCAAGCGTGCGGTTGGGGTGTTAAGTCAGTGAAAATGAGTTCTAGATTAGGGATTGATCACCTAGGGTGGTTTTTGGCTCCAGAGTGATCTATAGTCCCTAAGGGATGCTAGTAAGTTGTCGGTTTGTAGGCCACACTTTCATAACTCGAAAATGATGGCTGGATAATTTCATAGAAGGACTAAGCTCACGTTTACCCTGGAGAGACTATAAAAGTGGGTAAATGTGGGAGGGGTGGTTACAAAGGACACAATCACAGTTGGTTTCTCTAGCTTGAGAGGGAATCGAACCTTCTTGATTACTCTCAGATTAAGTTCAAAATTTAATGATTAGATATGCATTGATGACCTATAGCTTTCATGTTTACCATATGTTTGATGAAATGTATAGCATGTACTAGGCATCTTATGGCCAATATATTGTTCAATTTTTGAATGGTTACCCTTTTCATAACCTTATTATTGATTATGGGAAGCTACAAGCAGTTTTGGGTACTGCTCTAGAGTCTAGCCTGAAAAATCATCATAGATCTCGTGACCACTTGCTCTGGATTGAGGAATTGGGTCACAACCGCATGCATGCAGAGTTCTGGTTGTGGCTGGAGCCTCATATCAACATGCATAGTCTCTCAAGGGTGCGGTTGGGGTGTTAAGTCAATGAAAATGAGTTCTACATCAGGGATTGATCATCTAGGGTGTTTTTTGGCTCCTGAGTGATCTATAGTCCCTGAGGGATGCTAGTAAGTTTTCGGTTTGTAGGCCCCACTTTCATAACTTGAACATGAAGGCCGGGTCATTTCATAGTAGCACTAAGCTCACATTTACCCTGGAGATACTGTAAAAGTGGGTAATTGTGGGAGGGGTGGTTACAAAGGACACATCACCATTGGTTCCTCCTACAACTAACCTAAAAATGCCACTCACATTACATAATACATGAAGAGCCTAAGATCTCAAGTCAAGTTATACAAATTCACCTTACTAAACCACACATTCCAATATTCACCACATATACTTGTTTCAAGGAATACCTTTATATATAAAATTCATTCATGAAAGAAGTAATACCTAACACCTAAGTAAAATAATACAATTCATTCAAGGTCATAGAAATAATCATGAAACACTAAAAACAATTTCATTCTCTTAGCAGAAAAATATATACACTTATTTGATTAACTTAAACTTGCTAGTAATTGAAGAAGGGAGAGCCTCTCTCCACCCAACCATAAGAACTATTACACTAGATGTTTCTTGTAGCTACCCATCCCCAACCTAGTTTGATGCCTTGAGGGGAAGTATCTCTTAGGGTTTTGAATATTTTAAATCACGATAGATGCCATGAATCGCAATCTCCTTCACAAACAAGAATTATAATTCTACTTTTAAATTACAAAGCTTAATATTCTTAACATGGAAAAATATGTCTTTTACTACTGGAGCAACACAAAATGGATCCCTTCGTTGATCTAATAGTCACTTGATGCTTATCCTTTTTATGAATCCCTAAAGAGCTAGAATAAGACACATGGTTTGGAATTTGATCCTCGTCATGTGACTGAGGTTGAGGACATCATCAATAATTTCCTTAACCAATTCAATTAAATTCATAACTCACCATTGGTCTATTATGTCTCAAAAGGATTTCTATATCCTTCTATTCAAAGTCATAGGCTTAGCACCCATTTGCAGTTCTCTTTTGTTTCCATGGGTTTTCTCTAGTTCACTTGCACCTACTTATCTTTCATTCCTTAGTTTCTCTCTCCTTGCTCTTCCTCTATATCTATTTTTCTCTCCATATTTGTCTCCACTCTTATCTACTATGTTTTTTTAATCTATATTTTCCCCTATATAACCCACATTTGCAATGGACACTCCTGATAATTTGGGAATTCTCCTTAGGGTACATAGTTTTCTAGAAGTCTCTAGAATGAATACCTATCACATACTCCTAAATATTTTCTATACCACTCCCTCAGTTCTTCTCATAACTATTGGAAATTGGGTAGTTAAACTATCAAATCAATTAATTTAGGGTAAGATAGGAAACTTCCCAAAGCCGTCTTACAAATTTCTACATTAGCAATATAGTAAATAAGAGTTAATATTTACATCAAATGAAGCATGTCAAAGTAACCATGCACATCATTCCAACATTATTAGTATTAGTTACATATTACAAAATTCCAGGTTTAAAAAGGGGTGTTAGTCCATGGATTACATGTAATGAAGCCTTTAAAAGGTTATTGGTGAATCCTCACTTGGCCAGCTTTGTTTGGTTTCGTCAAGTGAATAATGTATCTATTAGTTGGTTCTTCACATAAGGGTTTTCTTGGATAAATCATATGTTATTTATGTGTGGACATTTCTATGATTTGTTATAATTATCTATCTATAAAAAAAAATAATCCTAATTATATTTAACCCCCATCTCTAAATTAACATTGAGATCCTTCTCTATATCGATTGTTTGTTTATTTTTCACATAGTAATTAGCTTCATTAACCAAAAATGGTTTCTGATATGATTGCCATATCTTTTGGTTTGGGATGTGGCCTTCTTTTTTTATGGGTGTGCTCATGTTTGGTGATAGTAATCTTGAATATATCATGTTCCTTAGCAATTTCAACAATAAAAAGTTCACTTATCATACTTCAAAATCTATTTCCATTAGAAATTTCCCTTTGTAGGATCATTTTGTCCATTAGACTTTGGTCCTCCAACAAACCTTTGGTTTAGATTTATCTAAATGCATATTTTGACATATGTAGGAAACCCCAATCTAACCCGCATAATAATTTTCTATATGTTTTTCCATAGAATTCCTAATATATTAAAAATTATTGAATATCAAAACTGGATAAGAAATTTGGAAGGATAACCTAAATTAACATCTTGGTGATAGACATAATGGAGAGGCTGAAATCTATTAAGCATAGAGTAATAAAAATACTACAAAGCATAGGTTAATAAAAAGATTCACACTTCCCAAAAAATTAAAGACCATCCTTAAAACATTTTGATCATCAATCAAGGTTAAAATATAGAATGATAAAAAGATCTCTGAGAATAGATATAGGGAATTTTTATTTGTTTAGTTCAAGTAGAGCTAGTTATACAGATTTAGTGTATGATGGATCATTGAGTCAAAAAATTAAAACAAGATATTCCTATGATGAGATTAGATTTATGACGTATGAATGAGAGACCTCCATCATTATATTTTATTTAAATTTCACCACTATATATGAACTATGCACACTATGAATCAAAGTAGCCAAAATATAATGTTATTTCTTATCAAGTACTTGAAGATTTTTTTATTTTTTTTTAAGTTGTAAGTAATCTAGTGCCACCACTCCTTTATAAAATCACACAACCAAGGATATTGTTTTGTGTTTGCATATGATGTACCTAAACAATATAAAAAGGCCATCCATTAGTTTACCCTAAAAAAAAGGTTTTTACTATTCTATTAGAAACCCTATAGGAGATCGAGTTTGTGCTTTATATTGAGCATGTAATAAAAAAATTTCCACCTAGAATGTCCATTATCTTGCAATATTAGGAAATTTTGTTTTAACATCAAAATCATTTAGATTAATGCAAACCCACCCATTTTTTCAAATACTCTACATGAAAAGCTCTCATAATACACTTTGCACTCAAAGATTTTTCCAAATACTTGGCATCTAATGCCTACCACCTTGATATTTTTAATTATGAGTAGAAAATAATTAATAATCCCATAAAACTAGCACTGCCACTTAAGTAGATTGAGTGGTGATGATATCTTAAACTCATGGGTACTGGCTTGGATTTACCATAGTTGGTAGTTACTACTAGTGGGAACCTTCAGTCAAATCCCTTCGCATTCTCTCTGAAACAAATGGAATAGAATACTCCCCTCCATGTGATGCTCTAGCCCAAACAATCCAACTAATGTGGATTGATAATATCCCCTTCAATATCCATTGTAATGTAGTTGGCATTCCAAGCCCTCAATTCATTTTCTCCTCAAAATCAAAGAAGAATCATTGATCCATCAATTCATTTTCTCCTCAAAAGCAAGAAAGAATCATTATCCATTAATATGTTCATATATTTTGTCCCAAGTATGCACAGCATATCCATTTTTTTTTCATAAATGACTTAATCTTAGAGCCTCATAATTACCAATACCCCTCAAGAAGACCTCACTAAAAATAACACAATGTGAGTCTATGAAACATGAATACAATTGAGATACATGTTGAAATCATTAGCTAAACCCTAATTCCTATGCAAAAAATATTTCATTAATTTCAGTAAACATAATGCCTATGTAATAAATAAATAATAAATTTCATTAAACATAAACTAATATAATGAAATTATTCTAATAAATAATGATGAGAAAAATATTCTAAGTATCTTAAATCATGACCATATACACTTACAATATACATAAATTTCATTGAATACCACACTTCCAAAATAAAAACATTTATAAATTTAATCATGCAATCTCAATATATTAAAAGCAATCTACACGGTCAATATCTAACATGTGGTAAAGTGGATATTGTACTCAATATTTTACTGCTAACGATCATTACAACTCACCAAACCTTTCATTTAAGATGAAAAAATTGACAAGCTAATTATAAGTATTGTTATGTTATGAGTATATATACATAATATGACGTTTTTTATATTATATAAAATTGATTTTTAAAATTTTGAAATATTTTTTCTCGTTAAAATACTAATCTATTATATACAGAACAAATATACATTACAGTCACAGAGAAGCATCCTCAGAGGCCTGATCTTGGCACTCTGGTATGTTTGAGATAAAAAATGGCTACCTTCGCAGAGGTGCCCATACTAGTAATGACCTTCCATGCCGGGGTTCCTTGTTCTTCCATTAATATTATCCCTATTATTCTAGAAAGCCCACGCAGGGGCATCACAAAATAAACAGCATTATCCGACACTGAGGCTTCAAAAAGCTTGACACTAACAGGCATTAAAAACTGATAATATAAACCGAACGCCGACTCAAAACCTGAGAGTCGCTGAGGCTGGTAAAGCTGCGCGGGGGACCTGCTACTCCTCCGGTTCCTCTTCGATGATCGGTGTCCATCAGAATGCTCCAAATTCCTCCTCAGAAGGGAGAGGGTCAGAGCTGATGTCGACCTGCTTGGACGAAGATGCTTCCTGGGGCAGAGGTAGGCTGGGGGCCTGGTCCACTACCTTCCCAGATGAGGCCTGGCCCAAATTCGCATCCTTCCCCGGCGAGGCCTGGACCAACTCTGGTAGTTCGCCCTGGTGCCTTCCCTGATCACGGTTCTCAACATTGACAGATTGTTCCTCCTCCAGAAATAGAACTGAGACATGGGCATTGATACGAGGCCTAACCATCGAACTGTTGAAAGGGAAAATGGCTGAGCCAAATGCCGGCGAAGGAATTGAGTCCGGGTCAGAGCTATAGGAGTCCATGAATTTCCTGGGTTGGATAGGACGAGCTGCAAGAGGGCTATGGCAAGGGCAGCGACAACATCTGGGTTGAGAATCCTCAGCTGGTCTCCGGGATGAGCTTCCTCGAGAGGAGCCACGTCTGCTGAGCAGTCGCTCGCGAGGCGGGACCATTGTTGTCGGATCGCTGAGGCTAAAGAGCAGATTGGGGAGGGAAGGCGAAATTGGCGGAGAGGCAAGCGGGAGGCAAGAGATGAAACAAGGGCGGAATACACACAGAGGCTTTTCAAACCCAAAATTACATACCTTAAACAATGTAGCAGAGGCTGATGTCTTCCGGAGGGCCTGAGACCATACAAGCATCTGAGCGAAGAATGCCGAACATGAAGCATGAAGCATCTTGTGCTGGCCCCCCTCATCACTTTTTCTAGGCTCTGCAACCAAATCTCGTTCCTTGAGCACCATAACTGCTCTCTGCTATCAGCCCGGTGACTTGAATGCGACAATGAATGCCGACTTGCAATGAGCCTTGCCATATATCCCATGGCGGCGTACTGACAGAGGGGAATGTCCTCACGCCTGAGGCAACACATGCCTGTCATGTGCCTCCTCGTATTCTGCATTCGTGGCACCCGCATCCGGGGAGATTGCCTCTCTTTGGATCAGGCTTTCACATTCCTGGACCTGGAGGATGTTAGGAATGATAACTGTGTCACCTGAGAGGAAGGTCTGATCATTCTCTACCCCAATGTTGGCCAGGAGGTCAGCCACCTTGTTACCCCCTCTCTTCGTGTGATTGAAGGAGATGGCCCTATTGTTGCGCAATTCTTGTGCAATGGCATCCAATCTGGCCTCTAGCCTCCAGCTGGAAGCAACTTTCCTGGCTTGAGAGGATTCATTTGATGTTTTATAATCTTACATTTTATAATTTTAGGAATTATATATAAACGTGGTTAAGGATATTTTAAGGAAATTTATGCATCATCGAACAATTAGTAATTCAATAAGAAAAATTGAAGCCTACCGTTTTGCTACATAATCATTCTGATGAAGTTAATAAAAGTAATTGTAACGATGTAATTTGAAATATTATGATAGAAAAAAACAACCACAACCATTATGCTTTGACAACTTACATTATTTTAATGATCAATCTTAGATTGGGTTATCATAGAGAATTTATGCATCATCGAACAATTAGTAATACGATAAGAAAAATTGAAGCCTACCGTTTTGCTACATAATCATTCTGATGAAGTTAATAAAAGTAATTGTAATGATGTAATTAGAAATATTATGATTGTAAGAAACAACCACAACCATTATGCTTTGACAACTTACATTATTTTAATGATCAATCTTAGATTGGGTTATCATAGAGATTTGGATATCAGAGAGATTGTAAATCTAATTTTTAGGTTGATCAGTGGAAAGGATATAAATAAAAATTTGATGTCAAGAGGAAGATATACAATAAATATAAGAGATTTACATTTTGGAAAATATTAGACAAGGTAGGATATTATTTTTAAAAACCAGCCTAGACCCATCTTAAGTTTGGATCTGTCAAGCGCCGAGAGGGGTCAAATATCTCGAGGTGCAAATGTCTTTTTTGAGTGAAAAACTTGAGGAAAGGTTTGCACCTCGAGAGATTTGATCCCTCTCGGTGCTTGATAGATCCAGAGTTAATATGGATATACGCTGGTTTCAGTTGTGTGTGGCGAAAGAAAATCTAATGAACATATGATTAATTTGATCAAAAATATGTAAAATCATCTTATATTAATATAATCATTTTAAAGGTGCTAAATATCTCTGAGATTAATCTGCTCATTTTAATTTTAAATTTTCTCAGTTACCTCAGTTTGCTGAGTGATAAATATTGTGAATAACTTTAATTATGAAAAATGATGAAATACAAATTTTGAATGTAAAGTGACAATGTAATAGTGTTGAATGATAGAAAATGTGAATAATAAGAATATCATAAATTACAAATAGTCTTCATTGTGATTAATCTCAAACTATTTTCTTCTACTATTCTTATTTTCGCACTTGTTACTTTTGTTGTCTTTTCATATCTATTGTATGAAAATAACAGGTTAAACCATAAACCATTTAATTATATAGCTTAATATATTATAGTAAACATCATACCTTGTCTCTCTTTCTCTCCAATATTAATAGGTTGAATTACTATAACACAAAAATCAATGTACATTGTCAATAATCTTTTATTCTTACACTAAAATTAATGCACAATATTAATCCAATCACTTTAAAATTAATGCACCATCATACATCCAACTACATCAAATCAGAAATTAACATCTACACTGAAATCAATGCATCTAATGCAAGAAATCAAATAAGATTAGAAAACAACATTTACACCAAAATCAATGCATCTAATGCAAGCAATCAAATATTATTAGAAATCAGAATTTACACTCAAATAAATGCATCTAGTGCAAGTAAGCAAATAGGTTTATAAACCAACTCCTAGACTAAAATCAATGCATCTAGTGCAAGTAAAAAAATAGGATTTAAACCAATATCTACATTGAAATCAATGCATCTAGTGCAAGCAATCAAATAGGATTAGAAATCACCATCTACACTGAAATCAATGCATTTAGTGCAAGAAATAAAATAAGAGTAGAAATCATCTACACTGAAATCAATTCATCTAGTGCAAGAAATCAAAGATTATTAGAAATCAACATTTACATTGAAATCAATGCATTTAGTGAAAGAAATCAAATAGGGTTAGGAATCATCTACATTGAACTCAATGGATCTAGTGCAAGTAATCAAATATCATTAGAAATCAACATCTGCACTAAAATCAATGCATCTAGTGCAAGCAATGAGATAGGATTAGAAATATCCATATAAACTGAAATCAATGCATCTAGTACAATGAATCATCTTCCCTCTCTCCCCCCTCCATTTATATCTATATATCCCTCTATCTCTCAGTATTTATCTCTCTATCTCATCCCTCCAAATAAACATGCTCTCTCACTCGATATCTATCAATCTCTTTGTCCCTCCCTCCCTCCCTCCCTCTCTCTCTCTCTCTCTCTCTCTCTCTCTCTCTCTCCATGTCTCTCTTCTTCGCTCTCTTCACTTTCTATCTATATCTCTATCTCCCTTTGTCTCTCTATATCACCCCCAAAACATACACTCTCTTTCTTCAATATATCTATCTATCCCTCCCTCCTCCTCTCCCTCTCTCTTTGTCTTCCCCTTCTCTCCCTCTCCCCTCTTTTATCTCTCTTCCCTCTTGTTTTCCTCTCTCCCTCTCTCTCCATATTCCTTATCACTCCCCCTATCTCTCTCCACATTTAGCTCTATAATTATTTCTTATTACCTCCCTCTCTCCACTCTCCCTCTCTCTCTTCACCCTCCAACTCTGTTACTATATCCTTCCCTCTCTCCTCTCTTTTTCTCTCCCCAATTCTCTCCATCTCTCCTTCTTTGTATCTTTATCTCATCCCCAAACATACACACTCTCTCTCCATCTCTCCCTTGTCACTCCCTCTCTCTCTCCACTTCTCACTCTCTATGTATTTATTCTTCCCTCCCTCTCTACTCCTCTCTCTCAAGTCTGCTCTCTCGTATTTCCTCTCTCCATTTCTCTCCAACTTCCCTCTCTCTTCCCCTATCTCTCTCTCTCTCTCACTCAATCTTTCTCTTTTCCCTCCAAACCCCTCTCTTCCCCCATCACTCTCCTCCTCCTCTCTCTCAAGTCTTATATCTCATTCTTCCTCTTTCTCCTTCTCTCTCTCTCTCTCTCTCTCTCTCTTCCATTAAATCATCTCATTCCCCCACCTCTCTCTCTCTCTCTCTCCAAAAATGTTACTATATCCCTCCCTCTCTCCTTCTCCCCCCCCTTCTCTCTATCTCTGTTTCTTTGTATCTTTATCTCACCCCTAAACATACACTCTCTCTCTACATCTCTCCCTTGCAACTCCCTCTCTCTCCACTTCTCACTCTCTGTGTCTTTCTGCTTCCTTCCCTATATCCTCATCTCTTGCAAGTCCTCTCTCTCATTCTTCCTCTCTCTCCCTTTATCTCCCACCTTCCTTTCTCTTCCCCCATCTCTCTCTCTCCCCCTCTTTCTTCCCTCCAATCCTCTCACTATCTCCCTCCCTCTCTCCTTCTATCTCTCCCCCCTTCATCTTTGTGTCTCCCTCTCCCTCTATTACCCTTCTCTACCTATCACTCTCATCTACCTCTCTCTCTCTTCATTACTTCTCTCCCGTATCCTTAAGCTTATCTCCATTTCTCCCGTGTCACTCCCCTTACCTCTCCACCTCTATCACTCTATGTCTTTGTTCTTCCATCCCATATATATCTAGAGTTAATATATATAATAGTATATTAATATACATTTTAATATAAGACATTTAATATTTTATTAATCCAAGGTTATTAAATTTAATAATATTAATATTATAATATATTAATATGAATATTATATTTAATAATAATAATATTAATATCAGGGTTAATAATGTTTTTTTTATTGGTATTAATAATAATTTCGCCCATAGGATTCAACTAAATAAAACCTCTTTTTTGAGTGTTAGTAAGTATAAAGAGGTTTATGGAGTAAATATAAAAGGAGGTTTTATTTATTTACCATACCTCTAGTTTATTTATATATATATTTATTTATCTTATCTCTTTTATTGACCATGTTATTTGGTCGACAGGCTTGGTATATAATTAGATGTTGATTTCTAATATTATTTGATATATTTTTATTTATTTATTATACCTCTTTATACCTTTCTTATATTTATTTATTTACCATACCTCCTTTATAAATATGGTATTTGGCCTATGGTATTATTAATTATTTGTCCCATGGTATTTGGCCCATAGGCTTCACCTAAATAAAACATATTTTTTGAGTTTTCATGAATATAAAGAGGTTTATGGAATAAATATAAAAAGAGGCTTTATTATATGCCATACCTCTAGTTTATTTATATTTTTATTTATTTACCATACCTCTCGAGTAAATAAAAAAAAAAAACGTTTTATTTATTTACTATACCTCTAATTTATTTATATTTTTATTTATTTACCATACATAGTTTTTGATTGTTTATAAACCTCTTTATATTTTAAAGTTATATTGTGTTTATACATACTAATAATCATATTGATCTTTAAATAGGGCCCACGTTATATTAGAAATGTTAAATGTTAAGCATTAGGTTTACATTTACATTTACATTTACATTGACATTTACGTTTTTATGTGAGATATACCCCCATACTAAGCTGTAGAGCACCTCTCGTTGCAATAATATAAATTAGTTTTTAAAATAAATATTATTAATATTGTTTAATAATAATAATAATATTTTCATTTGCTTGTTTTGAGTTGAGAGATGACTTGCCAACCTATCTACGTATATCAACCACACTTATTAATGTGGTTGTGGTTAAACATGGTGATAATCAACCACGATAAATCATGGTCATCAATGGTCGAGTGTGACATTGTGATGAAGATTGTTCCAATATGGAAGTCATCTATGGTCAACCATAGTCAACAACCTGCTGGAATTATGATATAGGTGATACAAGTGTTGTCCTTCATGGCAACTCACTTAGATGGCAGATCATAGTGCAGCAGGTGAATAGCAAAGATTTAATGATCAGAGAGAGGTATACACAGGTTCACCTTGACAAAGGAACGTATACACACAGGTTAACAGACCAAAAGGTGCCTATAACGTACACACGCAGTTTCACAGAAGGAAAGGCACGTACATGTTGGAAAACTAAGTTTTGGTCCATGGTATTTTGATCCATGGTATTGGTCCAAGGTATCTGGTCCAAAGTATTGACCCCAGGTATTTGGTACAAGGTATTGGTCCTAAGTAGTTTTGGACCATGGTATTGAGAAACGCCTAACACTACAAAAGGAGGAGAAGATCATTAGGCCAAATGTGTGCAAGGATTGAATATCTAATAAAGTGAGAGATCCAGTATGCAGGTTATGGGTTCATGATGCTTTGCTTGATCTGAACCAAGGATGCACCTGTGTGGATGATGATGGAAGATGGATCAGGATCTTAAGGCTTGGAATGTATTATCATTATGTGGTTTGATCATGGATAAACTACATCTGAATCATTGATGCATATTGTATTGTATAAATGTTATGATCTGGGTACGAATGATGTATGGAATAGCTACAAAGTTATGAGTGAATATTTGTATATCTGTACGTGGGTTCGCCTTGGAAAAAGTGTGTATACATGCTGGTTCGGCTCATCATAGTCGCATATATAGTATGAAGTATGATATTTGAAGTTGCAATTAGATCTAGTTGTTGCTGTAGAGTTCTGGGTTTTGCTCTATGTTCTAGTGATTGTGTTTTGATGACAGTATTCTGAATGTTCAGTGGTGATTTATTTTGAGCTTCAATGTTGTTGATGGGTCCAGAATGAAAATTAGATGAAACGTGGCCATCATATTAAGGTGTTGTGATCCAGGTGTATATAGTGAAGGTCGGAGCCTTCAATAGGCCGACGCATACATACTGGTAAACATATCAACCAGTACAAATAGCCAGGGGGTTGGAGCTCCCTTCCAGTAGCAGCTAGAAAACAAGAGAGGGTTGTAGCCTTCTATAGGTCGACACCTACGTACTAGTAAATATATCGGCTAGTACAAGAGCCAGCGGGTTGTAGCTCCCTTCCAGTAGTAGCTGGAGAACGAGAGAAGGTTGTAACCTTCTGTAGGTGGGTGCCTACATACTAGTATGAGTCTGCGCCAATACCATATTGTAAACAAGTTTTTCTTATATTAAAGGAAGACGACAGCAGGTGGTTTTTGTCCTGCATTAGGTTTCCACCTTATATCATGGTGTTCATGTGTGTTTCTTATGTGCGATGATCTATTTTGTTTTACTGCACCTGTTTACTATTTATATGGTTAATGAAGTTTTGATGCACTAATTAAAGATCAACATATGATGAATTAACTGAATCAAAAGTTTACTGGATATACGCTAGTTGCATTAAACATAGTTGTCTGTACACGCGAGTTCCCTTAACTGAAGTAGTGTATATGAATCTAATTATGTAAATGAAAAAGTTATTGATTTGCTAATACTGATTCACCCCCCCCCTCTCAGTATTATTTCCAACAATTTGTATCAGAGCATGTCCTTTGGTAGAAGCTTGATCGCTTCAAGGAGATCCGTAGAACAATGGGAAAGAAAGCACGTCAGAAGAAGAAGACAGCTCAAAGGAATAACGACAGCTTGCCATCATGTGGAAGCAAGTATTCAAATTCTGAATCACCTCAGATTGAAGATGAACAAGAAAATGTAGCATCAGATGAACAAGATCTATTTAACAAAAGAGAGAGTGCCCTCCAAGAAGAAGTTTCTAGATTAAAAGCTCAGCTGGAGTGTGCCTTTAAAGTACATCAAATGTTGCAAGATGAACTGATATCATTGAAAAATAAGAAGAATGAAAAACAACCTCAAGCAGATAAAGAACAAGAAAATTAGATTCTCAAATTAAGGCAACAAGTGGAAGAAGGAAGAAAGGATGCATAAATCTTGAAGAAATAACATCTAGAAAAGGAAGAGCAACATCAGGTTGCGGTAAATATCTTAAAAGGTAAATCAGAAGAAAAGGATAAACTGTTACGATTTCAAGACAGTACTAAGATTTTGGATGATATTCTTAGTAGTCAAAGAAAATCTTTTACTCCAAACTATGGAAGTGATAGTCGGTTATTTTCTCAAATGAATAATGTTGAGTGTTATGTATCTCATAATCTTGGACATGTTGCAGCGATATGTAGAAGTGGAATGATGCAAGACTATCACACAGAAGCATCATCATGTTCCAGGTACTTTAAGGGATATTGTTTTGCTTGCAATATGTTTGGTCACAAAGCCATTGACTGCTATAGAAGGAATATGAAACATGTAAGATGTTATGCATGTAACAAGTTTGGACATATAGCAAAGGAATGGAGGAACAAAGTACGGGCACCATACCAAAAGGAGAAAACACCATCACAATCGAAGATATGGAAGAAGAAGGAAGTACAATCAGAAAGATGTGGCATAGCAAAGTATACAGACATGATAGACTCAGAGGGAGCTGAAAGTGTGAAACTTCAGTGTTCTAAATCTCATACGCAGGTTTCATGAAGACAAGGTACATATATACATGAGTTTGAAGCTACATAGTTGCGTATATGATGGGTTGAGGAAAAGCAGTGGAACAGACTCAAGGAAAAGGGGCTAATATGGTTTAGTCAATTATTTCTTCTGTTTGATGATGCTTACAATCTGCTGATGATGTGTGGAAATGACTTTGTATTCATAAGATGTTGTTTAGAAGTGTTTTTGATCCTAACTTGATGTATATTTGAGTGATGATGATGCCTTGATACTTCTTGTTGATATATGCATGATCAGATCTGACAGTGAACAAATGGAGCAGGTTCAAGGGGAGCATATGCTCCGAATAATGCATTGTTGGCATTATGGTTAGAAGTCTTTGGTGATGATTCTTATGTGGCTAAATGATACATCTTGGTACTTATTGTTGGTTGGTCAAGAGAATTGTATTGAAGGTTATAGGTTGTTGATGTTGCTGACAAAAGTTTATGGTGCAGATCATATATGGTGTACGATAGTTGCTGATGACTATCATGGTCTTGTTTAGATTTCTGGTTTTTGTTATAAAAGTCATGTATACCATTTGATAAAAAGGTCATGAAAAGACCTAATTTGTACCCCACTATGTATGGGAAGGATGATGTAATAATTTATATTTCATTCATGTACAAATAGTTAGTATATCCCCACTTGGTTGGGTGGATGAGTCAAAATGGTGTATCCCCACTTGGTTGGGAGATTGATGTATGTATGAGTCATTGGTGATAGGAAGGTCATACTCACTTAGTTGAGTTGTAGAGTCATGTTATTCTTTTGAAAAATATTTTTGCAGATTCTATATGTGCTCAGGGGAACAAGGATGGTTTAGTAAATCTTGGCATGTACAAAGGGGGAGTTTGATAAGAGAATTCAACATGTGCTCAGGGGGAGCATGGACGGATTGGTACATCTTGTCATGTACAAAAGGGGAGCTCAGACTTTAGCATGTACTCAAGGAGCATATGGACATCATAATGTATATTAAGGGAGAGAATATCTTGGTCCGCAATTTTCCCTTGATGTCAAAGGGGGAGAGTGACTTGGTGTTGTTGTTTCCATCAAGTCTAAAGGGGGACATTGTTCGCATTATGATACAGGTGATACAAGTGTTTTCATTGATGGAAACTCACTCAGATGATAGATCATAGTGCAGCAGGTCAATAGCAAAGATTTAATGATTAGAGAGAGGTATATGCAGGTTCACCTTGACAAAGGAGCATATACACGTGGGTTAATAGACCAAGTGGTGCGTATAACGTACACACGCAGTTTCATAGAAGGAAAGGCGCGTACATGTTGGAAAACTAAGTTTTCATCCGTGGTATTTGGTCCATGGTATTTTGATCCATGGTATTGGTCCAAGGTATCTGGTCCGAAGTATTGACCCCGGGTATTTGGTCCAAGGTATTGTTCCTAAGTGGTTTTGGACTATGGTATTGAGAAAGGCCTAACATTATAAATGAGGAGAAGATCATTAGGCTAAATGTGTGCAAGGATTGGATATCTGATAAAGTTAGAGATCTAGTATGCAAGTTATGGGTTCATGATGCTTTGCTTGATTTGAACCAAGGATGCACCTATGTGGATGATGATGGATGATGGATCGGGTTCTTAAGGCTTGGAATGTATTATCATTATGTGGTTTAATCATGGATAGACTAGATCTAAATTACTGATGCATATTGTATTGTATAAATGTTATGATCTCAGTATGACTGATGTCTGGAATAGCTACAAAGTTATGAGTGAATATTTTCATATCTGTACGTAGGTTCGCCTTGGTAAAAGCGCATATACACATTGTTTTGGCTCATCAGAGTAGCGTATACAGTATGAAGTATGATATTTGAAGTTGCAGTTGGATCTGGTTGTTGTTGCAGAGTTCTGGGTTCTTCTCTGTGTTCTGGTGACTGTGTTTTGATGACAGTATTCTGAATGTTCAGTGGTGATTGATTTTGAGCTTCAATTTTGTTGATGGGTCTAGTATGAAAATTGGATGAAACATGGCCTTCATATTATGGTGTTGTGATCCAGGTGTATCCAGTCTGAAAATTTATGAAACGTGGTCCCTGGAGGAAGAGTGAAGGTTGGAGCCTTCAGTAGGCTAGTGCCTATGTACTGGTAAACATATCAACCAATACAAGAGCAAGGGGGTTGGAGCTCCCTTCTAGTAGCAGCTAGAAAACAAGAGAGGGTTGTAGCCTTCTGTAGGTCGACACCTACGTACTAGTAAATATATCGGCTAGTACAAGAGCTAGGGGGTTGTAGCTCCCTTCCAGTAGTAGCTGGAGAACGAGAGAAGGTTGTAGCCTTCTGCAGGTGGGTGCTTGCGTGCTAGTATGAGTCTGTGCCAGTACAAGATTGTAAACATATTTTTCTTATATTAAAGGAAGATGGAAGCAAGTGGTTTTGTCCTGCATTGGGTTTCCACCTTATATCATGGTGTTTATGTGTGTTTCTTATGTGTGATGATCTGTTCTATTTTATTGCACCTGTTTACTATTTATATGGTTAATGAAGTTCTGATGCACTGATTAAAGGTCAACATATGATGAATTAACTGAATCACAAGTTTACTGGATATACGCTAGTTGCATTAAACATAGTTGCATGTACACGCGAGTTCCCTTAACTGAAGTAGCGTATATGAATCTGATTATGGAAATGAAAAAGTTATTGATTTGCTAATACTGATTCACCCCCCCCCCCCCCTAGTATTATTTCCAACACAACCATGGTCAATCATAGTCAACATATTTATAAATGTGGTCAATCTTGGTCAACCATGGTCAATAACCATGATCCAACCTCACATTGTGACAACCACGATCAACCATTGTCCAACATCTCATTGTGACAAATATTGTCTCAATATAAAAATCAACCATGTTTAACCATGGTCAACCATCGTCCAACATCTGATTGTGGTAACAATTTTCTTGATATGAAAATCAATCATGGTCCAACGTGGTCCAACGTCGCACTGTGACAAAGATTAACTCAATATGAAAATCAACCATGGTAAACCATGGTCATTTTCGGGTTTATAATATTTATCTTAGGGTTTATATATCTTGGGTTTCTAATATTAATCCCTTGGGTTTAATATTATTCCCTTGGGTTTATAAGCCCTTGGGTTTTTAGTGTTAATCCCTTTGGTTTATAATATCAATCCCTTGGGTTTATCAATCTAAGAGTTCATACTTATAGGACATAATATTATTCATAGGGTTTGTAATATTAATCCTCTTATTTAAAATAAATCCCTTGGGTTTATAATCATTGTCAACCATTGTCAACCATGGTTAGCCATGGTTCAATGTCACATTGTGACAAATATTGTCTCAATATGGAAACCAACCATGGTCAACAATGGTTCAACGTTGTATTTTGACAAATATTGTCTCATTATGATAATAAAACATGGTAAATCATTATCAACCATGTTTATTTCAGGGTTTGTAATATTTATTTTAGGGTTTATATACCTAGGGTTTATAATATTAATCCCTTGGTTTTAGTATTATTTCCTTGGGTTTATAATCCCTTCTGTTTTTAGTGTTAGTCCCTTGGGTTTATTATTCCTTTGCATTTAATATAAATCTCTTGAGTATATAATCATGGTCAACCATGGTCCAACATCACATTGTGACAAATATTTTCTCAATATGAAAATCAACAATTTTCCAATGTCACATTGTGACAATGATTGTATCCACATGAAAACTAATCATGATCAACCATGGTCCAATGTCGCATTCTGACAAAGATTGTCTCAATATGAAAATCAACCATTCTCAACCATGTTTATTTTAGGTTTTATAATATTTATCTTAAGTTTTATATATATTGGCTTTATAATATTAATGCTTTGGGTTTAATATTATTCCTTTCATTTTATAATCACTAGGGTTTTTAGTATTAATCCCTTCGGTTTATTATTCCCTTGTGATTATAATATCAATCCATTTAGTTTAATAATCTAAGGGTTCATATTCTGAGGGTATAATATTATTCATAGGGTTTATAATATTAATTACTGGGTTTAATATAAATTCCTTTGGTTTACAATCATGGTCAACCATGATTCAACATCACATTGTGACAAATATTTTCCCAATATGAAAATCAACCATGGTCCAATGTCACATTGTGAAAAATATCAATCCGTTGGGTTTATTAATCTAAGAGTTCATATTCCTAGGGTATAATATTATTCATAGCCTTTATAATAATAATCATAGGGTTTAATATAAATCCCTTGGGTTTATAATCATGGTCAACCATGGTCCAACATCACACTGTGACATCTTACCGGCCTATGAAATCTTTTGTTATTCCGGGCCACTCGTGAACCATCCTTGCTCCCCATGAAACGGTTAGTTTTAGTGTGCCTCAATATGAAAATCAACCATGGTCCAACGTCACATTGTGACAAAGACTCTCTCGCAAAGAATCTCAATCCTAGTTAGCAATGGTCAACCATGGTCAAACATTGAATTATGATAAAGATTGTCTCAATATGGAAAGAAACCATGGTTAGCCATGGTAAACCATGTAAACAATGGTCAACCATGGTCCAACATCGCATTTTGACAAAGATTGTCTGAATATGAGAATGAACTATGGTAAACCATGGTCAATCATGTTTATTTTAGGGTTTATAATATTTATCTTAGGTTTTATATATCTTGGGTTTGTAATATTAATCCGTTGAGTTTAGTATTATTCCCTTGGGTTTATAATCCCTTGGGTTTATTATTCCCTTAGGTTTATAATATAAATCCCTTGGGTTTATTATTCTAAGAGCTCATATTCCTAGGGTATAATATTATTAATAGGGTTTGTAATATTAATACTTGGGTTTAATATAAATCCCTTGGGATTATAATGATGGTCAACCATGGTTCAACATCACATTGTGAAAAAAAAGATTCTCAATATGAAAATCAACCATGGTCCAATGTCAGATTGTGACAAATATTCTATTGAGACAATCATGGTCAACAATGGCCCAACATCGCATTGTGATCAATATTTTCTCAATAGATAATCAACAATGGTCAACCATGTTTATTTTATGATTTATAATATTTATCTTAGGGTTTATATACCTTGGGTTTATAGTATTAATCCTTTGGGTTTAATATTATTCCCTTGAGTTTATAATATCAATATGTTTGGTTTATTAACTTAAGGGTTCATATTTCTAGGGTATAATATTATTCATGGAGTTTATAAAATTAATCCTACAGTTTAATATAAATACCTTGGGTTGATAATCATGGTCAACCATGGTTCAATGCCACATTGTGACAAAGATTTTCTCAATATGGAACCCAACCATTGTCAACCATTGTCTAATGTTGCATTGTGACAAAGATTGTCTCAATATGAAAATCAACCATGGTAAATGTAGGTTTTAACCCCATATAGAAATTACCTACATATGAATTCTAAAACACAAAAAATAAACAATGCAAGAGCATAACACATAAAACACATATACACAGAGATTTTCCCCTTGGATCCCAAAATCGGGACTACCAACTTGATTTTTCATTATATTCCTTTCAATGTTACAATACATATCTATACATGCCGAAGCATCTAATACCATGGACTGAAAGCCATCGCATCCAATACCATGGACCGAAAACCATCGCGTCCAAAAAACATGTGTGAAATTCATGCACAAAACCATAGGTGGGTCCGCCCAACCTAACATAGGTTCCAAAACCAAAATTTTCTGGGGCAGTGCCCTGGGCCCCATAAAGTGGGGTTACGGGTGCCCCTCAAACCCCCTGTGACCTCCTCCCCCTCTAACCCCCGGTTAACTATGTGGGCTAGTTGTGGAAAGAATATAACACAACCCAACATTCTCCCACTTGTTGTTTTCTTTCCACAGGGGGCCACAACAGAGCTTAGTCATTTATCCAGCCCTGCAATGTCCATTGTTTCTTTACACGAAGATAACTTCTCAGAGCTCACAGATTTTTCAATGCATCTGCAGTATTCTTCAAAGTGTCCACATTTACCAGCAACACATTTTTCTCTTCTATCATATCCCTCACAAAGTGATACTGAACATCAATGTGCTTTGTCTTTGAATGATATGCAGGGTTCTTTGCTAAGAAAATTGCACTTTGGCTGTCATAGTCTATCCTGATAGCTTCCTGTACTAGCCCCATACTTGAACACAATCTCTGTAACCAAACTACTTCCTTTCTTGCATAAGTGGTTGCCATTTATTTTGCCTCTGTAGTTGATAGTGCCACTATATATTGTTTCTTACTCATCCAACTGACTGCACCTCCAAATAGGTTAAACACATACCCAATATAGAAATTTTGAATAATAAACACATATTCAACAAAGATTATCCCGATTATACACTATTGCGGAATACATGCATAATACATAACCTCCTCTATGTTGATCAACAATTTAGCAGCATCAAAAACAATGAAACATCAATAGCATGCACACATTAACACAGTATGTGACCTGGGGAAAGCTTACAGCTGAAAACCCCACACTATCTGTATATTAATGATTGATAACATGTAACATTACATAGTACAATACTCCTCACCAGTATCCAGCACTATCTCCATCTGTTACACACAAAACTAGCTCAGATCCGAACAAGTCATAGGTTCAAATCTCCTCCGTTGCTTTGCCTACCTCCACTACACAATACCTGCTGAGAATCACTCACACTGGAAATCACGTGAGCTCAGGCTATTCTATTGGGTAATTATCATGGGCATACTCAATACATTGCTTGTGCAAGACCTCATCCACAATTATAGTCACAACTGTTAGCAATCTCAACCTCTAACACCTGTCTCCACTAAACTGTACATGCACTGACATGCAACTGAGTTAACTGATGTATTCTTTAGTTGCATTATGAGTTAGTAACTAATTCACATAACTCATCACTAGTCTATTTGCAGTTAGACTAATTACAACTAGTTTAACCAAGTCAAACTGAACACAACTCCATCAACTCCACATCCAACTCCACAGAACTCACATGCATGAGTTGTAACTGATGTCCTGCATGCAATAGCTCAACTAACTCATAAGAAAAACATATTTCCTTCTGACAGCTACATGTGCCACATTTGTAGCTCAAACTAAAGTGCTCCAAGAGGATAAGATAAAGTTTATAGTCTAAATATTATTATGAGACAATAATATTTGACTTTTCTATTTTTAACCTAGCAGTCTAAAAATAGACTTTGATCACTCCTGTTGTGATCCAAAAATAAAAGTCCATCTATTTTTCCCAACATGACCAATCATCCATAAACAGCATCCTGCAACTCATAGACCATGATCCATATGTATAAAAATAGACATAGTTTAAAAATAGACTTTGCGCCATAATTTGCCTGCAGGCCCACTTAGTGAAGGTGACTCCTTTCCACTAAGCTCCATTATCTTGTTGCATTCTCAACACTCCCTCTCAACAAGATATGGATCATCAGCAACCCCTATCCTACCTCGGTGGTATTCGAATTTGCTCCTAGTGAGCGCCTTCGTCAAGATATCAGCATCTTGATCCTCCATTGGAATGTATGAAAGTAACATGATTATCGACTTCACACAATCTCTGATATGATGGTACCTGATGTCAATGTGCTTAGATCTATCATGAAATACAGGATTAGCCGAGAGTTTAAAGCAACTCTAGTTATCACAGTAAATCACAGTAGGATCCAAGTGAGAGCCGAACAAACTGACCAGGATCTTCCTCATCCATATAGCCTCACATGCAGCCAAACTTGTTGCCATATACTCGGCCTCTGCTAAACTGAGTGCCACGGATCTTTGCTTCCTGTTGTACCAAAAACCACTGTCGACCTGATACTGAAGACCCCTCCTAATGTGCTCTTTCTGTCCGTTGGGCTCCCTACCCAATCTGCATCCGTGAAGCCACATAGCTTCACCTCATCCTCCTATATGTACCACAAACCATATCCCGATGTGCCTCTCAAATAACGCAATACATGCTTGCCCGCCTTCCAGAAGAGCTTGGTAGGCTTAACCATAGCTTGTGAAAGCTGGTTAACATCATAGCATATATCAGATATGCATTGATGACCTATAGATTTCATGTTTACCATATGTTTGATGAAATGTCTAGCATGTACTAGGCATGTTATGGCCAATATATTGTTAAAGTTTTAAATAGTTGCCCTTTTAATAACCTTATTTATGATTATTGAAAGTTACAAGCAGTTTTGGGTAGTGCTCTGGAGGCTAGCCTAAAAATTCACCATAGATCTCATGACCACTTGCTCTGAATTGAGGAATTGGGTGAAAACCGCATACATGCAGACTTCTGGCTATGGCTGGAGCCTCATAGCCACATGCATAATCTCTCAAGCGTGCGGTTGGGGTGTTAAGTCAGTGAAAATGAGTTCTAGATTAGGGATTGATCACCTAGGGTGGTTTTTGGCTCCAGAGTGATCTATAGTCCCTAAGGGATGCTAGTAAGTTGTCGGTTTGTAGGCCGCACTTTCATAACTCGAAAATGATGGCTGGATAATTTCATAGAAGGACTAAGCTCACGTTTACCCTGGAGAGACTATAAAAGTGGGTAAATGTGGGAGGGGTGGTTACAAAGGACACAATCACAGTTGGTTTCTCTAGCTTGAGAGGGAATCGAACCTTCTTGATTACTCTCAGATTAAGTTCAAAATTTAATGATTAGATATGCATTGATGACCTATAGCTTTCATGTTTACCATATGTTTGATGAAATGTATAGCATGTACTAGGCATCTTATGGCCAATATATTGTTCAATTTTTGAATGGTTACCCTTTTCATAACCTTATTATTGATTATGGGAAGCTACAAGCAGTTTTGGGTACTGCTCTAGAGTCTAGCCTGAAAAATCATCATAGATCTCATGACCACTTGCTCTGGATTGAGGAATTGGGTCACAACTGCATGCATGCAGAGTTCTGGTTGTGGCTGGAGCCTCATATCAACATGCATAGTCTCTCAAGGGTGCGGTTGGGGTGTTAAGTCAATGAAAATGAGTTCTACATCAGGGATTGATCATCTAGGGTGTTTTTTGGCTCCTGAGTGATCTATAGTCCCTGAGGGATGCTAGTAAGTTTTCGGTTTGTAGGCCCCACTTTCATAACTTGAACATGAAGGCCAGGTCATTTCATAGTAGCACTAAGCTCACATTTACCCTGGAGATACTGTAAAAGTGGGTAATTGTGGGAGGGGTGGTTACAAAGGACACATCACCATTGGTTCCTCCTACAACTAACCTAAAAATGCCACTCACATTACATAATACATGAAGAGCCTAAGATCTCAAGTCAAGTTATACAAATTCACCTTACTAAACCACACATTCCAATATTCAACACATATACTTGTTTAAAGGAATACCTTTATATATAAAATTCATTCATGAAAGAAGTAATACCTAACACCTAAGTAAAATAATACAATTCATTCAAGGTCATAGAAATAATCATGAAACACTAAAAACAATTTCATTCTCTTAGCAGAAAAATATATACACTTATTTGATTAACTTAAACTTGCTAGTAATTGAAGAAGGGAGAGCCTCTCTCCACCCAACCATAAGAACTATTACACTAGATGTTTCTTGTAGCTACCCATCCCCAACCTAGTTTGATGCCTTGAGGGGAAGTATCTCTTAGGGTTTTGAATATTTTAAATCACGATAGATGCCATGAATCCCAATCTCCTTCACAAACAAGAATTATAATTCTACTTTTAAATTACAAAGCTTAATATTCTTAACATGGAAAAATATGTCTTTTACTACTGGTGCAACACAAAATGGATCCCTTCGTTGATCTAATAGTCACTTGATGCTTATCCTTTTTATGAATCCCTAAAGAGCTAGAATAAGACACATCGTTTGGAATTTGATCCTCGTCATGTGACTGAGGTTGAGGACATCATCAATAATTTCCTTAACCAATTCAATTAAATTCATAACTCACCATTGGTCTATTATGTCTCAAAAGGATTTCTATATCCTTCTATTCAAAGTCATAGGCTTAGCACCCATTTGCAGTTCTCTTTTGTTTCCATGGGTTTTCTCTAGTTCACTTGCACCTACTTATCTTGCATTCCTTAGTTTCTCTCTCCTTGCTCTTCCTCTATATCTATTTTTCTCTCCATATTTGTCTCCACTCTTATCTACTATGTTTTTTTAATCTATATTTTCCCCTATATAACCCACATTTGCAATGGACACTCCTGATAATTTGGGAATTCTCCTTAGGGTACATAGTTTTCTAGAAGTCTCTAGAATGAATACCTATCACATACTCCTGAATATTTTCTATACCACTCCCTCAGTTCTTCTCATAACTATTGGAAATTGGGTAGTTAAACTATCAAATCAATTAATTTAGGGTAAGATAGGAAACTTCCCAAAGTCGTCTTACAAATTTCTACATTAGCAATATAGTAAATAAGAGTTAATATTTACATCAAATGAAGCATGTCAAAGTAACCATGCACATCATTCCAACATTATTAGTATTAGTTACATATTACAAAATTCCAGGTTTAAAAAGGGGTGTTAGTCCATGGATTACATGTAATGAAGCCTTTAAAAGGTTATTGGTGAATCCTCACTTGGCCAGCTTTGTTTGGTTTTGTCAAGTGAATAATGTATCTATTAGTTGGTTCTTCACATAAGGGTTTTCTTGGATAAATCATATGTTATTTATGTGTGGACATTTCTATGATTTGTTATAATTATCTATCTATAAAAAAAAAAAATCCTAATTATATTTAACCCCCATCTCTAAATTAACATTGAGATCCTTCTCTATATCGATTGTTTGTTTATTTTTCACATAGTAATTAGCTTCATTAACCAAAAATGGTTTCTCATATGATTGCCATATCTTTTGGTTTGGGATGTGGCCTTCTTTTTTTATGGGTGTGCTCATGTTTGGTGATAGTAATCTTGAATATATCATGTTCCTTAGCAATTTCAACAATAAAAAGTTCACTTATCATACTTCAAAATCTATTTCCATTAGAAATTTCCCTTTGTAGGATCATTTTGTCCATTAGACTTTGGTCCTCCAACAAACCTTTGGTTTAGATTTATCTAAATGCATATTTTGACATATGTAGGAAACCCCAATCTAACCCGCATAATAATTTTCTATATGTTTTTCCATAGAATTCCTAATATATTAAAAATTATTGAATATCAAAACTGGATAAGAAATTTGGAAGGATAACCTAAATTAACATCTTGGTGATAGACATAATGGAGAGGCTGAAATCTATTAAGCATAGAGTAATAAAAATACTACAAAGCATAGGTTAATAAAAAGATTCACACTTCCCAAAAAATTAAAGACCATCCTTAAAACATTTTGATCATCAATCAGGGTTAAAAAATAGAATGATAAAAAGATCTCTGAGAATAGATATAGGGAATTTTTATTTGTTTAGTTCAAGTAGAGCTAGTTATACAGATTTAGTGTATGATGGATCATTGAGTCAAAAAATTAAAACAAGATATTCCTATGATGAGATTAGATTTATGACGTATGAATGAGAGACCTCCATCATTATATTTTATTTAAATTTCACCACTATATATGAACTATGCACACTATGAATCAAAGTAGCCAAAATATAATGTTATTTCTTATCAAGTACTTGAAGATTTTTTTATTTTTTTTTAAGTTGTAAGTAATCTAGTGCCACCACTCCTTTATAAAATCACACAACCAAGGATATTGTTTTGTGTTTGCATATGATGTACCTAAACAATATAAAAAGGCCATCCATTAGTTTACCCTAAAAAAAAGGTTTTCACTATTCTATTAGAAACCCTATAGGAGATCGAGTTTGTGCTTTATATTGAGCATGTAATAAAAAAATTTCCACCTAGAATGTCCATTATCTTGCAATATTAGGAAATTTTGTTTTAACATCAAAATCATTTAGATTAATGAAAACCCACCCATTTTTTCAAATACTCTACATGAAAAGCTCTCATAATACACTTTGCACTCAAAGATTTTTCCAAATACTTGGCATCTAATGCCTACCACCTTGATATTTTTAATTATGAGTAGAAAATAATTAATAATCCCATAAAACTAGCACTGCCACTTAAGTAGATTGAGTGGTGATGATATCTTAAACTCATGGGTACTGGCTTGGATTTACCATAGTTGGTAGTTACTACTAATGGGAACCTTCAGTCAAATCCCTTCGCATTCTCTCTGAAACAAATGGAATAGAATACTCCCCTCCATGTGATGCTCTAGCCCAAACAATCCAACTAATGTGGATTGATAATATCCCCTTCAATATCCATTGTAAAGTAGTTGGCATTCCAAGCCCTCAATTCATTTTCTCCTCAAAATCAAAGAAGAATCATTGATCCATCAATTCATTTTCTCCTCAAAAGCAAGAAAGAATCATTATCCATTAATATGTTCATATATTTTGTCCCAAGTATGCACAGCATATCCATTTTTTTTTCATAAATGACTTAATCTTAGAGCCTCATAATTACCAATACCCCTCAAGAAGACCTCACTAAAAATAACACAATGTGAGTCTATGAAACATGAATACAATTGAGATACATGTTGAAATCATTAGCTAAACCCTAATTCCTATGCAAAAAATATTTCATTAATTTCAGTAAACATAATGCCTATGTAATAAATAAATAATAAATTTCATTAAACATAAACTAATATAATGAAATTATTCTAATAAATAATGATGAGAAAAATATTCTAAGTATCTTAAATCATGACCATATACACTTACAATATACATAAATTTCATTGAATACCACACTTCCAAAATAAAAACATTTATAAATTTAATCATGCAATCTCAATATATTAAAAGCAATCTACACGGTCAATATCTAACATGTGGTAAAGTGGATATTGTACTCAATATTTTACTGCTAACGATCATTACAACTCACCAAACCTTTCATTTAAGATGAAAAAATTGATAAGCTAATTATAAGTATTGTTATGTTATGAGTATATATACATAATATGACGTTTTTTATATTATATAAAATTGATTTTTAAAATTTTAAAATATTTTTTCTCGTTAAAATACTAATCTATTATATACAGAACAAAAATACATTACAGTCACAGAGAAGCATCCTCAGAGGCCTGATCTTGGCACTCTGGTATGTTTGAGATAAAAAATGGCTACCTTCGCAGAGGTGCCCATACTAGTAATGACCATCCATGCCGGGGTTCCTTGTTCTTCCATTAATATTATCCCTATTATTCTAGAAAGCCCACGCAGGGGAATCACAAAATAAACAGCATTATCCGACACTGAGGCTTCAAAAAGCTTGACACTAACAGGCATTAAAAATTGATAATATAAACCGAACGCTGACTCAAAACCTAAGAGTCGCTGAGGCTGGTAAAGCTGCGCGGGGGACCTGCTACTCCTCCGATTCCTCTTCGATGATCGGTGTCCATCAGAATGCTCCAAATTCCTCCTCAGAAGGGAGGGGGTCAGAGCTGATGTCGACCTGCTTGGATGAAGATGCTTCCTGGGGCAGAGGTAGGCTGGGGGCCTGGTCCACTACCTTCCCAGATGAGGCCTGGCCCAAATTCGCATCCTTCCCCGGCGAGGCCTGGACCAACTCTGGCAGTTCGCCCTGGTGCCTTCCCTGATCACGGTTCTCAACATTGACAGATTGTTCCTCCTCCAGAAATAGAACTGAGACATGGGCATTGATACGAGGCCTAACCATCGAACTGTTGAAAGCGAAAATGGCTGAGCCAAATGCCGGCGAAGGAATTGAGTCCAGGTCAGAGCTATAGGAGTCCATGAATTTCCTGGGTTGGATAGGACGAGCTGCAAGAGGGCTATGGCAGGGGCAGCGACAACATCTGGGTTGAGAATCCTCAGCTGGTCTCCGGGATGAGCTTCCTCGAGAGGAGCCACGTCTGCTGAGCAGTCGCTCGCGAGGCGGGACCATTGTTGTCGGATCGCTGAGGCTAAAGAGCAGATTGGGGAGGGAAGGTGAAATTGGCGGAGAGGCAAGCGGGAGGCAAGAGATGAAACAAGGGCGGAATACACACAGAGGCTTTTCAAACCCAGAATTACATACCTTAAACAATGTAGCAGAGGCTGATGTCTTCCGGAGGGCCTGAGACCATACAAGCATCTGAGCGAAGAATGCCGAACATGAAGCATGAAGCATCTTGTGCTGGCCCCCCTCATCGCTTTTTCTAGGCTCTGCAACCAAATCTCGTTCCTTGAGCACCATAACTGTTCTCTGCTATCAGCCCGGTGACTTGAATGCGACAATGAATGCCGACTTGCAATGAGCCTTGCCATATATCCCATGGCGGCGTACTGACAGAGGGGAATGTCCTCACGCCTGAGGCAACACATGCCTGTCATGTGCCTCCTCGTATTCTGCATTCGTGGCACCCGCATCCGGGGAGATTGCCTCTCTTTGGATCAGGCTTTCACATTCCTGGACCTGGAGGATGTTAGGAATGATAGCTGTGTCACCTGAGAGGAAGGTCTGATCATTCTCTACCCCAATGTTGCCCAGGAGGTCAGCCACCTTGTTACCCCCTCTCTTCATGTGATTGAAGGAGATGGCCCTATTGTTGCGCAATTCTTGTGCAATGGCATCCAATCTGGCCTCTAGCCTCCAGCTGGAAGCAACTTTCCTGGCTTGAGAGGATTCATTTGATGTTTTATAATCTTACATTTTATAATTTTAGGAATTATATATAAATGTGGTTAAGGATATTTTAAGGAAAGTTATGCATCATCGAACAATTAGTAATTCAATAAGAAAAATTGAAGCCTACCGTTTTGCTACATAATCATTCTGATGAAGTTAATAAAAGTAATTGTAACGATGTAATTTGAAATATTATGATAGAAAAAAATAACCACAACCATTATGCTTTGACAACTTACATTATTTTAATGATCAATCTTAGATTGGGTTATCATAGAGAATTTATGCATCATCGAACAATTAGTAATACGATAAGAAAAATTGAAGCCTACCGTTTTGCTACATAATAATTCTGATGAAGTTAATAAAAGTAATTGTAATGATGTAATTAGAAATATTATGATTGTAAGAAACAACCACAACCATTATGCTTTGACAACTTACATTATTTTAATGATCAATCTTAGATTGGGTTATCATAGAGATTTGGATATCAGAGAGATTGTAAATCTAATTTTTAGGTTGATCAGTGGAAAGGATATAAATAAAAATTTGATGTCAAGAGGAAGATATACAATAAATATAAGAGATTTACATTTTGGAAAATATTAGACAAGGTAGGATATTATTTTTAAAAACCAGTCTAGACCCATCTTAAGTTTGGATCTGTCAAGCGCCGAGAGGGGTCAAATATCTCGAGGTGCAAATGTCTTTTTTGAGTGAAAAACTTGAGGAAAGGTTTGCACCTCGAGAGATTTGATCCCTCTCGGTGCTTGATAGATCCAGAGTTAATATGGATATACGCTGGTTTCAGTTGTGTGCGGCGAAAGAAAATCTAATGAACATATGATTAATTTGATCAAAAATATGTAAAATCATCTTATATTAATATAATCATTTTAAAGGTGCTAAATATCTCTGAGATTAATCTGCTCATTTTAATTTTAAATTTTCAGTTACCTCAGTTTGCTGAGTGATAAATATTGTGAATAACTTTAATTATGAAAAATGATGAAATACAAATTTTGAATGTAAAGTGACAATGTAATAGTGTTGAATGATAGAAAATGTGAATAATAAGAATATCATAAATTACAAATAGTCTTCATTGTGATTAATCTCAAACTATTTTCTTCTACTATTCTTATTTTCGCACTTGTTACTTTTGTTGTCTTTTCATATCTATTGTATGAAAATAACAGGTTAAACCATAAACCATTTAATTATATAGCTTAATATATTATAGTAAACATCATACCTTGTCTCTCTTTCTCTCCAATATTAATAGGTTGAATTACTATAACACAAAAATCAATGTACATTGTCAATAATTTTTTATTCTTACACTAAAATTAATGCACAATATTAATCCAATCACTTTAAAATTAATGCACCATCATACATCCAACTACATCAAATCAGAAATTAACATCTACACTGAAATCAATGCATCTAATGCAAGAAATCAAATAAGATTAGAAAACAACATTTACACCAAAATCAATGCATCTAATGCAAGCAATCAAATATTATTAGAAATCAGAATTTACACTCAAATAAATGCATCTAGTGCAAGTAAGCAAATAGGTTTATAAACCAACTCCTAGACTAAAATCAATGCATCTAGTGCAAGTAAAAAAATAGGATTTAAACCAATATCTACATTGAAATCAATGCATCTAGTGCAAGCAATCAAATAGGATTAGAAATCACCATCTACACTGAAATCAATGCATTTAGTGCAAGAAATAAAATAAGAGTAGAAATCATCTACACTGAAATCAATGCATCTAGTGCAAGAAATCAAAGATTATTAGAAATCAACATTTACATTGAAATCAATGCATTTAGTGAAAGAAATCAAATAGGGTTAGGAATCATCTACATTGAACTCAATGGATCTAGTGCAAGTAATCAAATATCATTAGAAATCAACATCTGCACTAAAATCAATGCATCTAGTGCAAGCAATGAGATAGGATTAGAAATATCCATATAAACTGAAATCAATGCATCTAGTACAATAAATCATCTTCCCTCTCTCCCCCCTCCATTTATATCTATATATCCCTCTATCTCTCATTCTTTATCTCTCTATCTCATCCCTCCAAATAAACATGCTCTCTCACTCGATATCTATCAATCTCTTTGTCCCTCCCTCCCTCTCTCTCTCTCTCTCTCTCTCTCTCTCTCTCTCTCTCTCCATGTCTCTCTTCTTCACTCTCTTCACTTTCTATCTATATCTCTATCTCCCTTTGTCTCTCTATATCACCCCCAAAAAATACACTCTCTTTCTTCAATATATCTATCTATCCCTCCCTCCTCCTCTCCCTCTCTCTTTGTCTTCCCCTTCTCTCCCTCTCCCCCGCTTTTATCTCTCTTCCCTCTTGTTTTCCTCTCTCCCTCTCTCTCCATATTCCTTATCACTTCCCCTATCTCTCTCCACATTTAGCTCTATAATTATTTCTTATTACCTCCCTCTCTCCACTCTCCCTCTCTCTCTTCACCCTCCAACTCTGTTACTATATCCTTCCCTCTCTCCTCTCTTTTTCTCTCCCCCATTCTCTCCATCTCTCCTTCTTTGTATCTTTATCTCATCCCCAAACATACACACTCTCTCTCCATCTCTCCCTTGTCACTCCCTCTCTCTCTCCACTTCTCACTCTCTATGTATTTATTCTTCCCTCCCTCTCTACTCCTCTCTCTCAAGTCTGCTCTCTCGTATTTCCTCTCTCCATTTCTCTCCAACTTCCCTCTCTCTTCCCCTATCTCTCTCTCTCTCTCACTCACTCTTTCTCTTTTCCCTCCAAACCCCTCTCTTCCCCCATCACTCTCCTCCTCCTCTCTCTCAAGTCTTATATCTCATTCTTCCTCTTTCTCCTTCTCTCTCTCTCTCTCTCTTCCATTAAATCATCTCATTCCCCCACCTCTCTCTCTCTCTCTCTCCAAAAATGTTACTATATCCCTCCCTCTCTCCTTCTCCCCCCCCTTCTCTCTATCTCTGTTTCTTTGTATCTTTATCTCACCCCTAAACATACACTCTCTCTCTACATCTCTCCCTTGCAACTCCCTCTCTCTCCACTTCTCACTCTCTGTGTCTTTCTGCTTCCTTCCCTATATCCTCATCTCTTGCAAGTCCTCTCTCTCATTCTTCCTCTCTCTCCCTTTATCTCCCACCTTCCTTTCTCTTCCCCCATCTCTCTCTCTCCCCCTCTTTCTTCCCTCCAATCCTCTCACTATCTCCCTCCCTCTCTCCTTCTATCTCTCCCCCCTTCATCTTTGTGTCTCCCTCTCCCTCTATTACCCTTCTCTACCTATCACTCTCATCTACCTCTCTCTCTCTTCATTACTTCTCTCCCGTATCCTTAAGCTTATCTCCATTTCTCCCGTGTCACTCCCCTTACCTCTCCACCTCTATCACTCTATGTCTTTGTTCTTCCATCCCATATATATCTAGAGTTAATATATATAATAGTATATTAATATACATTTTAATATAAGACATTTAATATTTTATTAATCCAAGGTTATTAAATTTAATAATATTAATATTATAATATATTAATATGAATATTATATTTAATAATAATAATATTAATATCAGGGTTAATAATGTTTTTTTTATTCGTATTAATAATAATTTCGCCCATAGGATTCAACTAAATAAAACCTCTTTTTTGAGTGTTAGTAAGTATAAAGAGGTTTATGGAGTAAATATAAAAGGAGGTTTTATTTATTTACCATACCTCTAGTTTATTTATATATATATTTATTTATCTTATCTCTTTTATTGACCATGTTATTTGGCCGACAGGCTTGGTATATAATTAGATGTTGATTTCTAATATTATTTGATATATTTTTATTTATTTATCATACCTCTTTATACCTTTTTTATATTTATTTATTTACCATACCTCTTTTATAAATATGGTATTTGGCCCATGGTATTATTAATTATTTGTCCCATGGTATTTGGCCCATAGGCTTCACCTAAATAAAACATATTTTTTGAGTTTTCATAAATATAAAGAGGTTTATGGAATAAATATAAAAAGAGGCTTTATTATATGCCATACCTCTAGTTTATTTATATTTTTATTTATTTACCATACCTCTCAAGTAAATAAAAAAAAAAAAAACGTTTTATTTATTTACTATACCTCTAATTTATTTATATTTTTATTTATTTACCATACATAGTTTTTTATTGTTTCTAAACCTCTTTATATTTTAAAGTTATATTGTGTTTATACATACTAATAATCATATTGATCTTTAAATAGGGCCCACGTTATATTAGAAATGTTAAATGTTAAGCATTAGGTTTACATTTACATTTACATTTACATTGACATTTACGTTTTTATGTGAGATATACCCCCATACTAAGCTGTAGAGCACCTCTCGTTGTAATAATATAAATTAGTTTTTAAAATAAATATTATTAATATTGTTTAATAATAATAATAGTATTTTCATTTGCTTGTTTTGAGTTGAGAGATGACTTGCCAACCTATCTACGTATATCAACCACACTTATTAATGTGGTTGTGGTTAAACATGGTGATAATCAACCACGATAAATCATGGTCATCAATGGTCGAGTGTGACATTGTGATGAAGATTGTTCCAATATGGAAGTCATCTATGGTCAACCATAGTCAACAACCTGCTGGAATTATGATATAGGTGATACAAGTGTTGTCCTTGATGGCAACTCACTTAGATGGCAGATCATAGTGCAGTAGGTGAATAGCAAAGATTTAATGATCAGAGAGAGGTATACACAGGTTCACCTTGACAAAGGAACGTATACACGCAGGTTAACAGACCAAAAGGTGCCTATAACGTACACACGCAGTTTCACAGAAGGAAAGGCACGTACATGTTGGAAAACTAAGTTTTGGTCCATGGTATTTGGTCCATGGTATTTTGATCCATGGTATTGGTCCAAGGTATCTGGTCCAAAGTATTGACCCCAGGTATTTGGTACAAGGTATTGGTCCTAAGTAGTTTTGGACCATGGTATTGAGAAACGCCTAACACTACAAAAGGAGGAGAAGATCATTAGGCCAAATGTGTGCAAGGATTGAATATCTAATAAAGTGAGAGATCCAGTATGCAGGTTATGGGTTCATGATGCTTTGCTTGATCTGAACCAAGGATGCACCTGTGTGGATGATGATGGAAGATGGATCAGGATCTTAAGGCTTGGAATGTATTATCATTATGTGGTTTGATCATGGATAAACTACATCTGAATCATTGATGCATATTGTATTGTATAAATGTTATGATCTGGGTACGAATGATGTATGGAATAGCTACAAAGTTATGAGTGAATATTTGTAGATCTGTACGTGGGTTCGCCTTGGAAAAAGTGTGTATACATGCTGGTTCGGCTCATCATAGTCGCATATATAGTATGAAGTATGATATTTGAAGTTGCAATTAGATCTAGTTGTTGTTGTAGAGTTCTGGGTTTTGCTCTATGTTCTAGTGATTGTGTTTTGATGACAGTATTCTGAATGTTCAGTGGTGATTTATTTTGAGCTTCAATGTTGTTGATGGGTCCAGAATGAAAATTAGATGAAACATGGCCATCATATTAAGGTGTTGTGATCCAGGTGTATATAGTGAAGGTCGGAGCCTTCAATAGGCCGACGCATACATACTGGTAAACATATCAACCAGTACAAATAGCCAGGGGGTTGGAGCTCCCTTCCAGTAGCAGCTAGAAAACAAGAGAGGGTTGTAGCCTTCTATAGGTCGACACCTACGTACTAGTAAATATATCGGCTAGTACAAGAGCCAGTGGGTTGTAGCTCCCTTCCAGTAGTAGCTGGAGAACGAGAGAAGGTTGTAACCTTCTGTAGGTGGGTGCCTACATACTAGTATGAGTCTGCGCCAATACCATATTGTAAACAAGTTTTTCTTATATTAAAGGAAGACGACAGCAGGTGGTTTTTGTCCTGCATTAGGTTTCCACCTTATATCATGGTGTTCATGTGTGTTTCTTATGTGCGATGATCTATTTTGTTTTACTGCACCTGTTTACTATTTATATGGTTAATGAAGTTTTGATGCACTGATTAAAGATCAACATATGATGAATTAACTGAATCAAAAGTTTACTGGATATGCGCTAGTTGCATTAAACATAGTTGTCTGTACACGCGAGTTCCCTTAACTGAAGTAGTGTATATGAATCTAATTATGTAAATGAAAAAGTTATTGATTTGCTAATACTGATTCACCCCCCCCCCCCCCTCTCAGTATTATTTCCAACAATTTGTATCAGAGCATGTCCTTTGGTAGAAGCTTGATCGCTTCAAGGAGATCCGTAGAACAATGGGAAAGAAAGCACGTCAGAAGAAGAAGACAGCTCAAAGGAATAACGACAGCTTGCCATCATGTGGAAGCAAGTATTCAAATTCTGAATCACCTCAGATTGAAGATGAACAAGAAAATGTAGCATCAGATCAACAAGATCTATTTAACAAAAGAGAGAGTGCCCTCCAAGAAGAAGTTTCTAGATTAAAAGCTTAGCTGGAGTGTGCCTTTAAAGTACATCAAATGTTGCAAGATGAACTGATATCATTGAAAAATAAGAAGAATGAAAAACAACCTCAAGCAGATAAAGAACAAGAAAATGAGATTCTCAAATTAAGGCAACAAGTGGAAGAAGGAAGAAAGGATGCATAAATCTTGAAGAAATAACATCTAGAAAAGGAAGAGCAACATCAGGTTGCGGTAAATATCTTAAAAGGTAAATCAGAAGAAAAGGATAAACTGTTACGATTTCAAGACAGTACTAAGATTTTGGATGATATTCTTAGTAGTCAAAGAAAATCTTTTACTCCAAACTATGGAAGTGATAGTCGGTTATTTTCTCAAATGAATAATGTTGAGTGTTATGTATCTCATAATCTTGGACATGTTGCAGCGATATGTAGAAGTGGAATGATGCAAGACTATCACACAGAAGCATCATCATGTTCCAGGTACTTTAAGGGATATTGTTTTGCTTGCAATATGTTTGGTCACAAAGCCATTGACTGCTATAGAAGGAATATGAAACATGTAAGATGTTATGCATGTAACAAGTTTGGACATATAGCAAAGGAATGGAGGAACAAAGTACGGGAACCATACCAAAAGGAGAAAACACCATCACAATCGAAGATATGGAAGAAGAAGGAAGTACAATCAGAAAGATGTGGCATAGCAGAGTATACAGACATGATAGACTCAGAGGGAGCTGAAAGTGTGAAACTTCAGTGTTCTAAATCTCATACGCAGGTTTCATGAAGACAAGGTACATATATACATGAGTTTGAAGCTACATAGTCGCATATATGATGGGTTGAGGAAAAGCAGTGGAACAGACTCAAGGAAAAGGGGCTAATATGGTTTAGTCAATTATTTCTTTTGTTTGATGATGCTTACAATCTGCTGATGATGTGTGGAAATGACTTTGTATTCATAAGATGTTGTATAGAAGTGTTTTTGATCCTAACTTGACGTATATTTGAGTGATGATGATGCCTTGATACTTCTTGTTGATATATGCATGATCAGATCTGACAGTGAACAAATGGAGCAGGTTCAAGGGGAGCATATGCTCCGAATAATGCATTGTTGGCATTATGGTTAGAAGTCTTTGGTGATGATTCTTATGTGGCTAAATGATACATCTTGGTACTTATTGTTGGTTGGTCAAGAGAATGGTATTAAAGGTTATAGGTTGTTGATGTTGCTGACAAAAGTTTATGGTGCAGATCATATATGGTGTACGATAGTTGCTGATGACTATCATGGTCTTGTTTAGATTTCTGGTTTTTGTTATAAAAGTCATGTATACCATTTGATAAAAAGGTCATGAAAAGACCTAATTTGTACCCCACTATGTATGGGAAGGATGATTTAATAATTTATATTTCATTCATGTACAAATAGTTAGTATATCCCCACTTGGTTGGGTGGATGAGTCAAAATGGTGTATCCCCACTTGGTTGGGAGATTGATGTATGTATGAGTCATTGGTGACAGGAAGGTCATACTCACTTAGTTGAGTTGTAGAGTCATGTTATTCTTTTGAAAAATATTTTTGCAGATTCTATATGTGCTCAGGGGAACAAGGATGGTTTAGTAAATCTTGGCATGTACAAAGGGGGAGTTTGATAAGAGAATTCAACATGTGCTTAGGGGGAGCATGGACGGATTGGTACATCTTGTCATGTACAAAAGGGGAGCTCAGACTTTAGCATGTACTCAAGGAGCGTATGGACATCATAATGTATATTAAGGGAGAGAATATCTTGGTCCGCAATTTTCCCTTGATGTCAAAGGGGGAGAGTGACTTGGTGTTGTTGTTTCCATCAAGTCTAAAGGGGGACATTGTTCGCATTATGATACAGGTGATACAAGTGTTTTCATTGATGGAAACTCACTCAGATGATAGATCATAGTGCAGCAGGTCAATAGCAAAGATTTAATGATTAGAGAGAGGTATATGCAGGTTCACCTTGACAAAGGAGCATATACACGTGCGTTAATAGACCAAGTGGTGCGTATAACGTACACACGCAGTTTCATAGAAGGAAAGGCGCGTACATGTTGGAAAACTAAGTTTTCATCCGTGGTATTTGGTCCATGGTATTTTGATCCATGGTATTGGTCCAAGGTATCTGGTCCAAGGTATTGTTCCTAAGTGGTTTTGGACTATGGTATTGAGAAAGGCCTAACATTATAAATGAGGAGAAGATCATTAGGCTAAATGTGTGCAAGGATTGGATATCTGATAAAGTTAGAGATCTAGTATGCAAGTTATGGGTTCATGATACTTTGCTTGATTTGAACCAAGGATGCACCTATGTGGATGATGATGGATGATGGATCGGGTTCTTAAGGCTTGGAATGTATTCTCATTATGTGGTTTAATCATGGATAGACTAGATCTAAATTACTGATGCATATTGTATTGTATAAATGTTATGATCTCAGTATGACTGATGTCTGGAATAGCTACAAAGTTATGAGTGAATATTTTCATATCTGTACGTAGGTTCGCCTTGGTAAAAGCGCATATACACATTGTTTTGGCTCATCAGAGTAGCGTATACAGTATGAAGTATGATATTTGAAGTTGCAGTTGGATCTGGTTGTTGTTGCAGAGTTCTGGGTTCTTCTCTGTGTTCTGGTGACTGTGTTTTGATGACAGTATTCTGAATGTTCAGTGGTGATTGATTTTGAGCTTCAATTTTGTTGATGGGTCTAGTATGAAAATTGGATGAAACATGGCCTTCATATTATGGTGTTGTGATCCAGGTGTATCCAGTCTGAAAATTTATGAAACGTGGTCCCTGGAGGAAGAGTGAAGGTTGGAGCCTTCAGTAGGCTAGTGCCTATGTACTGGTAAACATATCAACCAATACAAGAGCAAGGGGGTTGGAGCTCCCTTCTAGTAGCAGCTAGAAAACAAGAGAGGGTTGTAGCCTTCTGTAGGTCGACGCCTACGTACTAGTAAATATATCGGCTAGTACAAGAGCTAGGGGGTTGTAGCTCCCTTCCAGTAGTAGCTGGAGAACGAGAGAAGGTTGTAGCCTTCTGCAGGTGGGTGCTTGCGTGCTAGTATGAGTTTGTGCCAGTACAAGATTGTAAACATATTTTTCTTATATTAAAGGAAGATGGAAGCAAGTGGTTTTGTCCTGCATTGGGTTTCCACCTTATATCATGGTGTTTATGTGTGTTTCTTATGTGTGATGATCTGTTCTACTTTATTGCACCTGTTTACTATTTATATGGTTAATGAAGTTCTGATGCACTGATTAAAGGTCAACATATGATGAATTAACTGAATCACAAGTTTACTGGATATACGCTAGTTGCATTAAACATAGTTGCATGTACACGCGAGTTCCCTTAACTGAAGTAGCATATATGAATCTGATTATGGAAATGAAAAAGTTATTGATTTGCTAATACTGATTCACCCCCCCCCTAGTATTATTTCCAACACAACCATGGTCAATCATAGTCAACATATTTATAAATGTGGTCAATCTTGGTCAACCATGGTCAATAACCATGATCCAACCTCACATTGTGACAACCACGATCAACCATTGTCCAACATCTCATTGTGACAAATATTGTCTCAATATAAAAATCAACCATGTTTAACCATGGTCAACCATCGTCCAACATCTGATTGTGGTAACAATTTTCTTGATATGAAAATCAATCATGGTCCAACGTGGTCCAACGTCGCACTGTGACAAAGATTAACTTAATATGAAAATCAACCATGGTAAACCATGGTCATTTTCGGGTTTATAATATTTATCTTAGGGTTTATATATCTTGGGTTTCTAATATTAATCCCTTGGGTTTAATATTATTCCCTTGGGTTTATAAGCCCTTGGGTTTTTAGTGTTAATCCCTTTGGTTTATAATATCAATCCCTTGGGTTTATCAATCTAAGAGTTCATACTTATATGACATAATATTATTCATAGGGTTTGTAATATTAATCCTCTTATTTAAAATAAATCCCTTGGGTTTATAATCATTGTCAACCATTGTCAACCATGGTTAGCCATGGTTCAATGTCACATTGTGACAAATATTGTCTCAATATGGAAACCAACCATGGTCAACAATGGTTCAACGTTGTATTTTGACAAATATTGTCTCATTATGATAATAAAACATGGTAAATCATTATCAACCATGTTTATTTCAGGGTTTGTAATATTTATTTTAGGGTTTATATACCTAGGGTTTATAATATTAATCCCTTGGTTTTAGTATTATTTCCTTGGGTTTATAATCCCTTCTGTTTTTAGTGTTAGTCCCTTGGGTTTATTATTCCTTTGCATTTAATATAAATCTCTTGAGTATATAATCATGGTCAACCATGGTCCAACATCACATTGTGACAAATATTTTCTCAATATGAAAATCAACAATTTTCCAATGTCACATTGTGACAATGATTGTATCCACATGAAAACTAATCATGATCAACCATGGTCCAATGTCGCATTCTGACAAAGATTGTCTCAATATGAAAATAAACCATTCTCAACCATGTTTATTTTAGGTTTTATAATATTTATCTTAAGTTTTATATATATTGGCTTTATAATATTAATGCTTTGGGTTTAATATTATTCCTTTCATTTTATAATCACTAGGGTTTTTAGTATTAATCCCTTCGGTTTATTATTCCCTTGTGATTATAATATCAATCCATTTAGTTTAATAATCTAAGGGTTCATATTCCGAGGGTATAATATTATTCATAGGGTTTATAATATTAATTACTGGGTTTAATATAAATTCCTTTGGTTTACAATCATGGTCAACCATGATTCAACATCACATTGTGACAAATATTTTCCCAATATGAAAATCAACCATGGTCCAATGTCACATTGTGAAAAATATCAATCCGTTGGGTTTATTAATCTAAGAGTTCATATTCCTAGGGTATAATATTATTCATAGCCTTTATAATAATAATCATAGGGTTTAATATAAATCCCTTGGGTTTATAATCATGGTCAACCATGGTCCAACATCACACTGTGACATCTTACCGGCCTATGAACTCTTTTGTTATTTCGGGCCACTCGTGAACCATCCTTGCTCCCCATGAAACGGTTAGTTTTAGTGTGCCTCAATATGAAAATCAACCATGGTCCAACGTCACGTTGTGACAAAGACTCTCTCGCAAAGAATCTCAATCCTAGTTAGCAATGGTCAACCATGGTCAAACATTGAATTATGACAAAGATTGTCTCAATATGGAAAGAAACCATGGTTAGCCATGGTAAACCATGTAAACAATTGTCAACCATGGTCCAACATCGCATTTTGACAAAGATTGTCTGAATATGAGAATGAACTATGGTAAACCATGGTCAATCATGTTTATTTTAGGGTTTATAATATTTATCTTAGGTTTTATATATCTTGGGTTTGTAATATTAATCCAATGAGTTTAGTATTATTCCCTTGGGTTTATAATCCCTTGGGTTTATTATTCCCTTAGGTTTATAATATAAATCCCTTGGGTTTATTATTCTAAGAGCTCATATTCCTAGGGTATAATATTATTAATAGGGTTTGTAATATTAATACTTGGGTTTAATATAAATCCCTTGGGATTATAATGATGGTCAACCATGGTCCAACATCACATTGTGAAAAAAAAGATTCTCAATATGAAAATCAACCATGGTCCAATGTCAGATTGTGACAAATATTCTATTGAGACAATCATGGTCAACAATGGCCCAACATCGCATTGTGATCAATATTTTCTCAATAGACAATCAACAATGGTCAACCATGTTTATTTTATGATTTATAATATTTATCTTAGGGTTTATATACCTTGGGTTTATAGTATTAATCCTTTCGGTTTAATATTATTCCCTTGAGTTTATAATATCAATATGTTTGGTTTATTAACTTAAGGGTTCATATTTCTAGGGTATAATATTATTCATGGAGTTTATAAAATTAATCCTACAGTTTAATATAAATACCTTGGGTTGATAATCATGGTCAACCATGGTTCAATGCCACATTGTGACAAAGATTTTCTCAATATGGAACCCAACCATTGTCAACCATTGTCTAATGTTGCATTGTGATAAAGATTGTCTCAATATGAAAATCAACCATGGTAAATGTAGGTTTTAACCCCATATAGAAATTACCTACATATGAATTCTAAAACACAAGAAATAAACAATGCAAGAGCATAACACATAAAACACATATACACAGAGATTTTCCCCTTGGATCCCAAAATCGGGACTACCAACTTGATTTTTCATTATATTCCTTTCAATGTTACAATACATATTTATACATGCGGAAGCATCTAATACCATGGACTGAAAGCCATCGCATCCAATACCATGGACCGAAAACCATCGCGTCCAAAAAACATGTGTGAAATTCATGCACAAAACCATAGGTGGGTTCGCCCAACCTAACATAGGTTCCAAAACCAAAATTTTCTGGGGCAGTGCCCTGGGCCCCATAAAGTGGGCTTACGGGTGCCCCTCTAACCCCCGGTTAACTACGTGGGCTAGTTGTGGAAATAATATAACACAACCCAACATTCTCCCACTTGTTGTTTTCTTTCCACAGGGGGCCATAAGAGAGCTTAGTCATTTATCCAGCCCTGCAATGTCCATTGTTTCTTTACATGAAGATAACTTCTCAGAGCTCACAGATTTTTCAATGCATCTACAGTATTCTTCAAAGTGTCCACATTTACCAGCAACACATTTTTGTCTTCTATCATATCCCTCACAAAGTGATACTGAACATCAATGTGCTTTGTCTTTGAATGATATGCAGGGTTCTTTGCTAAGAAAATTGCACTTTGGCTGTCATAGTCTATCCTGATAGCTTCCTGTACTAGCCCCATACTTGAACACAATCTCTGTAACCAAACTACTTCCTTTCTTGCATAAGTGGTTGCCATTTATTTTGCCTCTGTAGTTGATAGTGCCACTATATATTGTTTCTTACTCATTCAACTGACTGCACCTCCAAATAGGTTAAACACATACCCAATATAGAAATTTTGAATAATAAACACATATTCAACAAAGATTATCCCAATTATACACTATTGCGGAATACATGCATAATACATAACCTCCTCTATGTTGATCAACAATTTAGCAGCATCAAAAACAATGAAACATCAATAGCATGCACACATTAACACAGTATGTGACCTGGGGAAAGCTTACAGCTGAAAACCCCACACTATCTGTATATTAATGATTGATAACATGTAACATTACATAGTACAATACTCCTCACAAGTATCCAGCACTATCTCCATCTGTTACACACAAAACTAGCTCAGATCCGAACAAGTCATAGGTTCAAATCTCCTCCGTTGATTTGCCTGCCTCCACTACACAATACCTGCTGAGAATCACTCACACTGGAAATCACGTGAGCTCAGGCTATTCTACTGGGCAATTATCATGGGCATACTCAATACATTGCTTGTGCAAGACCTCATCCACAATTATAGTCACAACTGATAGCAATCTCAACCTCTAACACCTGTCTCCACTAAACTGTACATGCACTGACATGCAACTGAGTTAACTGATGTATTCTTTAGTTGCATTATGAGTTAGTAACTAATTCACATAACTCATCACTAGTCTATTTGCAGTTAGACTAATTACAACTAGTTTAACCAAGTCAAACTGAACACAACTCCATCAACTCCACATCCAACTCCACAGAACTCACATGCATGAGTTCTAACTGATGTCCTGCATGCAATAGCTCAACTAACTCATAAGAAAAACATATTTCCTTCTGACAGCTACATGTGCCACATTTGTAGCTCAAACTAAAGTTCTCCAAGAGGATAAGATAAAGTTTATAGTCTAAATATTATTATGAGACAATAATATTTGACTTTTCTATTTTTAACCTAGCAGTCTAAAAATAGACTTTGATCACTCCTGTTGTGAACCAAAAATAAAAGTCCATCTATTTTTCCCAACATGACCAATCATCCATAAACAGCATCCTGCAACTCATAGACCATGATCCATATGTATAAAAATAGACATAGTTTAAAAATAGACTTTGCGCCATAATTTGCCTGCAGGCCCACTTAGTGAAGGTGACTCCTTTCCACTAAGCTCCATTATCTTGTTGCATTCTCAACACTCCCTCTCAACAAGATATGGATCATCAGCAACCCCTATCCTACCTCGGTGGTATTCGAATTTGCTCCTAGTGAGCGCCTTCGTCAAGATATCAGCATCTTGATCCTCCATTGGAATGTATGAAAGTAACATGATTATCGACTGCACACAATCTCTGATATGATGGTACCTGATGTCAATGTGCTTAGATCTATCAAGAAATACAGGATTAGCCGAGAGTTTAAAGCAACTCTAGTTATCACAGTAAATCACAGTAGGATCCAAGTGAGAGCCGAACAAACTCACCAGGATCTTCCTCATCCATATAGCCTCACATGCAGCCAAACTTGTTGCCATATACTCGGCCTCTGCTAAACTGAGTGCCACGGATCTCTGCTTCCTGTTGTACCAAAAACCACTGTCGACCTGATACTGAAGACCCCTCCTAATGTGCTCTTTCTGTCCGTTGGGCTCCCTACCCAATCTGCATCCGTGAAGCCACATAGCTTCACCTCATCCTCCTATCTGTACCACAAACCATATCCCGATGTGCCTCTCAAATAACGCAATACATGCTTGCCCGCCTTCCAGAAGAGCTTGGTAGGCTTAACCATAGCTTGTGAAAGCTGGTTAACATCATAGAATATATCAGGTCGTGTATTGACCAGATACATAAGTGACCCCACCAACTGTCGATAAACAGTGGCATCCACTTCTTCTGCCGAAGTGGTATCCTCCTTCGTCCAACCTCCAGGAAGAGGAGTATCAACAGGCTTGCAGCCATGCATGTTGAACTTCTCCAATATGTCCCGAGCATACTTACCCTGAGAAACAAATAGTCCATCACTGCAATGCCAAATTTCCAATCCCAGTAAATAATCAAGGAGGCCCAAGTCCTTCATCTCAAACTCCTTAGCAAGATCATCCTTGCATGAAAGTATCAATAGCTCATCACCCGTTAGAATCAAATCATCTACATAAAGTACAATGATAAGCAACTTACCCTCCACCACAATCTGGTATAGGTTAGGATCTGCCTCACTCTTGGAGAATCCAAGTCCGGTGAAATAATTGTCTATCCGTGTGTACCAAGCACGTGGTGCTTGTTTCAACCGATAAAACGCTCTCTTGAGCCTGCACACATGCGACTCGCTGCTGAAGATCTCAAAACCTTCAGGCTGCTCAATGTACACCTCCTCCTCAATGACTCCATTGAGGAACACAGTCTTCACATCCATCTGATGAATGTGCCATCCCATCTATGCTAAGAGAGCAAGAATTGTTTGTATGGAAGAATACCTTGTGACAGGTGCAAACGTCTCCTCATAATCGATCCCCTATATCTGTGAAAAGCCTCGGGAAAAAAATCTTGCCTTGTACTTCTCCACACTCCCGTCAGCTGCCTGCTTAACTTTGTAGATCCATCTCGAACCCACCATTGATTTCCCTTCCGGTCTAGGAACAATCTCCCATGCACTGTTTCTGACAATTGAATCATACTCTTCCACCATGGCGTCTACCCATGTGGGATCCTCCACAGCTTCCTCGAAAGAGGATGGCTCAGTCACAACACATTTTCTCATAAGAGCCATGTATCCAGTGTACCAATCAGGTGACTGTCTCTGCCTGCGTTGGGCTGTAGGTGATCCTACAACTTTCTCTGCATCTTCAGCCAGTCGCCCAGCTTCTGTCAAGCGCTTTGGCCCTCTGATGGTTGGCGCTGCATGAGTGGTCTCTTCCACTCCATGAACCTCGTCCTATGGCTGATCCCCATCCTGAACTTAGGAACTAATAGCTCCTCATCTGCATGCAAGTGTAGCTCCCTCTCAAGTGAACACTTCATGGCTTTCTCCTCCTGAAATTTTATATCCTGTCGCATAACAGTCTTACCACTGTCTGGAAAATAGACACGATAGTTGTGGGGCGTATTAGTGTACCCCACAAATATCCCAACCTCTACCGTCGGCTCCAACTTCTTCCTGGCATCCTTCTTCACATGCATGTAAATGTTAGCACCAAAAATCCTCAAATGAGAAAGATCAGGCTTCTTACCAGAATAATCCTCATCAGGTGTACTCATGCCAAGTATCATGTGAGGACAACGGTTCTGCACATAAACTATTGTATTACATGCTTCCGCCCACAAGTGAAGGGGTAGGCCCTGATCATGCAACATCGCTCGTGCAACACCCACGATCGCTTTGTTCTTCTGCTCAGCAACCCCCTTCTGCTGTGGGTTATGGGGAGCTATGAGCTCTCTTCGAATCCCTTCTACCTTACAAAAATTCTTGAACTCGCCAGAGATGTATTCACCACCATTATTGCTCCTAATAGCCTTCACCTTCTTCCCCGACTCCTTCTTGACCAGTGCTTTGAACTCATATAACTTTGAGTATGTCTCGCTCTTCTTCTGCATGAAGAAGATCCAACACTTACGAGAGAAATCATCAACAAAAATCACATAATACCTGTATTTTGCTATCGAAGCTACTAAGAAAGGTCCACACAAGTCTATGTGAATTCTCTCAAGGATCGTCGTGGCGTGACTATCCTTCTCGTGAAAGGTGGCTTTCACAAACTTTCCCAAAGTACACCCCTTGCACTGATCTGACTGCGCAAGAGTGCCTTTAGGAAGCCCTGTAGTGATCTGCTGCAGTATCTTCAAGGCTCCATGGTGAAGGTGAGCCAATCTCCTTTGCCACAACTCACCATCATCCTGGCTCACCAATCCTTCTGCCTTGCTTGCCATTGTTGCGCATCCATCTACATGCAACTGATAAAATTTCCTCACTCGAACCCCTATCTTCCGGGTTTCTCCAGTTGTCTTGCTCCGCAGGAAAGCCTTTCCCTCACTGAAAACAAGATCATATCCCTTGTCTTCTAACATCACCACAGAGATAAGATGCTTCTTCAATCCTGGAACATGCATCACTTCCTTCAATACGAAGGGTTTACCAAACTCCCTCTCAAAGGAAATGGTACCGATACCGGTCGCACTGTATCTACCATCATTGCCCATCTAGATGTGCACTCTAAGATCTTTGTCCTCCATATCAGAAAACAAATCTTGATCTCCTGTCATGTGAAAAGATGCACCACTATCCAAGAACCACACCGATCCCATCACACTTGAAACCAAGCATGCGATCAATGAAAAATCAAGCTCAAACTGTGAGGCTAGAGCCTCTCCTGATGCAAATCCAGCAGCTTGCTTGTTCTTCTTCTTCTGCGGACAATTAGTGGCATAGTGTCCATACTGGTGACAGTGAAAACACTTCACCTTGGACATGTCTTGCTTCTTGCCTTTCGCACCAAACTGAGAAGCTTTCTTGCTCTTCCCCTTCTTTTCTTTGGCAGCAAAAGCGCAATTTTATTCATCCCTTTGATGAAGATCTGTCCCTGGTATTCCGTCTGATCTCCTCCTGCACAAGATCTGACCAAACTCTCTCCCATCCTGGCAATTTCACCCGACCATTGACAGAGTCCTGATAGGAATTCCAACTCTTTGGAAGACCAAGGAGAGCGAAGCTCACCAAGTTCTCATCATCGACAGTCACCCCCACACTTCCCAGCTCATCTCGGCACTGAGTGAACTTCGTGAGATACTTGGGTATACTGTCTCCCTTCTCACATTTGATGTTTCTGAGTTTGTCCTTGAGCGCTAGCTTCCTCTGATCGCTCTTCCTTTGGAATAGATCTGTCAGCACTTTCCACATCAAGTATGGAGAAGCCTTTCCATGCAGGCTGGACACAATGTGATCCTTCATGCCCTCTAACAAAATCCTTCGACACTTTTCTGTCTTCTTTTGCCAAGCATCAACCTGCGCAGCATCAGTAGCCTTTGGGACATCAGCCTCTATGAAATCCTTCAGCCCATTACCATCCAACACTACCTCCATCCTATCCTTCCATGCAATATAGTTCAAGCTACCGTCAAGAGCATACTCCAATCGCAATCCATTGAAAGACATTGCCTCGTTGATACCAAGAAAACACTGCTGCAAATTCGAATTCCACCAGCTCCAAACTCAACCGCCTCAGATCTAGAATTCGTGAGAACAAAGTATTTCTCGTACAGAGATTGACTGTATGGGCATTTACTGGATATCTCACCCTCCAAAGGAAGGATGAATCCAGAGGCTACCTGGCCCGATTACAGACTCTGCCTGAAGAAATAGATTGTAAAGACTTCCTGAATAGTAGATCTGATGATCAACAGCTCCGATACCATGTAGAAATTTTGAATAATAAACACATATTCAATAGAGATTATCCCGATTATACACTATTGTGGAATACATGCATAATACATAACCTCCTCTACATTGTTCAACAATTTAGCAGCATCAAAAACAATGAAACATCAATAGCATGCACACATTAACACAGTATGTAACCCGAGGAAATCTTATAGCAGAAAACCCCACACTATCTGTATATTAATGATTGAGAACATGTAACATTACATAGTACAATACTCCTCACAAGTATCCAGCACTATCTCCACCTGTTACAAACAAAACTAGCTTAGATCCGAACAAGTCACAGGTTCAAATCTCCTCCGCTGCTTTGCCTGCCTCCACTGCACAATACCTGGTGAGAATCACTCACATTGGAAATCACATGAGCTCAGGCTATTCTACTGGGCATGTACTGGGCAATTATCATGGGCATGCTCAATGCATTGCTTATGCAAGACCTCATGCACAACTATAGTCACAACTGATAGCAATCTCAACCTCTAACACTTGTCTCCACTAAAGTGTACATGCACTGACATGCAATTGAGTTAACTAATGTATTCTTTAGTTGCATTATGAGTTAATAATTAATTCACATAACTCATCACTAGTCTATTTGCAGTTAGACTAATTACAACTAGTTTAACCAAGTCAAACTGAACACAACTCCATCAACTCCACATCCAACTCCAGAGAACTCACATGCATGAGTTCTAACTGATGTCCTGCATGCAATAGCTCAACTAACTCATAAGAAAAGCATATTTCCTTCTGACAGCTACATGTGCCACATTTGTAGCTCAAACGGAAGTGCTCCAAGAGGATAAGATAAAGTTTATAGTCTAAATATTATTATGAGACAATAATATTTGACTTTTCTACTTTTAACCTAGCAGTCTAAAGATAGACTTTGATCACTCCTACTGTGATCCAAAAATACAAGCCCATCTATTTTTCCCAACATGACCAATCATCCATAAATAGCATCCTGTAACTCATAGACCATGATCCATATGTCTAAAAATAGACATAGTCAAAAAATAGACTTTGCGCCATAATTTTCCTACGGGCCCACTTACTGAAGGCGACTCCTTTCCACTAAGCTCCATCATCTTGTTGCATTCTCAAAACCCACTTGTAGATCTTCTTTGATCCAGATCTCTAGTACAGTCTACATCAACAAAGCCACGAATATCCAACACTCTGTCCAATCCTGGTCTTCCTTGGTAGCACAAACCATAATCACTAGTGCCACGCAAATACCTAAAAACCCGCTTCACTGCTGTCCAATGCTCCTTCCCTCGTTTTGACATAAACATGATCAATACTCCCACTGCATGTGCAATGTCTGGTCTAGTACAGACCATTGCATACATCAGGCTACTGACTGCACTTGCATATGGAACATGAGACATGTCCTCTTCCTCTTCTTGTGTCTTGGGACACTGTTGAGCAGATAACCTCACACCTATAGGAATAGGAACCTTCACCGGTTTACTATCCTGCATATTAAACCTCCGTAGTATTGTCTCGACATACTTCCTCTGGTTTAACCAGAGCTTCCTATTTTCCCAATCTCTTTTAATTTTCATGCCCAAAATATAGTTTGTAGCACCAAGATCTTTCATGTCGAATTTGGAGGACAATTTCTTTGTCATTTCCAACCAGCAACATATAATCCACATACAAGACCAGATAAATAACACGGTCAAAAATTACTTTAAAATACACACAGTGATCTGCTTTGCTTCTGGTGAAGCCAAGTCCCTGTATAAATGTATCAAATTTCTGATACCACATCCTTGGTGAATAGTTTAACCCATACAGAGACTTCTTTAACTTGCATACTAGTTCTTTCTCACCCTTCACCGCAAAGCCTTCAGGTTGCTACATGTAGATCTCCTATTCCAAATCCCCGTGAAGAAATGATGTCTTCACATCCATCTGTTCTACCTCAAAATCAAAAGCAGCAGCAACAGATAAAAGGAATTTAATAGAAGTTACCTTGGCAACAGGAGAAAAAATATCACCAAAATCAATTCTTGGCACCTAGGAATAACCTTTTGCTACCAACTGAGCTTTGTATTTCTCCACTTTTCCTTCTGCATTTGTCTTCTTTTTGAACACCCATTTGCTGCCAATGGGTTTCCTCCTAGCCGACAACTCCACTAGATCCCAAGCCTCATTTTTGTGCAAATATGCCATTTCATCAACCATGGCCTCTTTCTAGAGTTTTCCATCATCTGAATCTAATGCTTCCTTCACAGTTTTGGGATCATCATCAGTAACAGACAAAGAAAAATTTGAATAGAAAGTAGATGGACTATACCTCTCTGGCTTCCTTCTTTCTCGAACTGATCTTCTCAGAGCCGGAGTTTGTGGCTCTTCATCTTCTGATCCCTTCTCTACTATAGAGTCTGATTCTTCCTCCTTTATCTCAAACTCTATCTTCTCAAGTTCCTTTGGTTGGACTTCATGTTTAATAACATCTTTCACCTCTCTGAACACCACATCTCAATTGTACACAACCTTCCTTGTTACTGGGTTCCAAAGTTTATAACCCTTTAAACCATCCTTATACCCAATAAAGATGCACTTTTCATATTTGCTATCCAACTTGGTTTGTTTCTCCATTGTAACATGTACATATGCATCACATCCAAATACCCTTAGATGTGAAAGAGAGGGTTTCTTACCAGACCATACCTCATGTTGAGTCTTATCCTCCAACGCTGATGAAGGTGACCTGTTGACCAGGTAACATGTAGTATCCACCGCCTATGCCCAGAATTCCTGTCCTAAATCGGCACCACTGGGCATGCTTCTTGCCCTTTCCATCAACATCTTGTTCATTCTTTCTGCAACTCCATTTTGCTGAGGTGTATATGGAGTAGTCTTCTGCCGTGCTATACCACACTTCTTACAGAATTCTTCAAATTCTTTGCTGCAAAACTTTCCACCATTATCTGTCCTCAACACCTTTATCTTCTTCTCTGTCTGATTTTCCACGAGAGCCTTAAATTCTTTAAACCTGTCAAAGACTTCATATTTATTCTTAAGGAAATATATCCACGCATTCCTTGAGAAGTCATCTATAAATGATACATAGTACATAGACTTACCCAATGATGGAACCTTCACAGGTCTAAACACATCACTGTGCACAATCTCTAATATCTCTTTCGCCCTCTTACCACGAGAGGGAAACTCACCTGATTTTGCTTACCATATACAAAATTTTCACAGAAATCAAAATCCAGAGAGCTATTACTCATACCCTCTACCGTACCTTTACCATGAAGTATTCGAAGGCCTTTCTCTCCAATATGTCCAAGCCTTTGATGCCACAGCATGGTCTTCTCTCCAGAGACCACTACATTTTCTGCTCCACTTTCAAGAACCACAAAACTGTTGCACCCATCAACAATCGTGCTACCTTGCAGCATGTACAGAGTTCCAATCCGAGCTCCCCGCATCAATACCAATGCTCCCTGAACCATCTTGCAGGTATCCTCCTCGAACACTATTTTTACACCTGCATCATCCAACTTGCTTACAGAAATTAGATTTTTGGCCAATGCAAGAATATGTAGAACACCCGAAAGTGTTCTAACTCTTCCACCTTGCAACTTTAGCTTTACCTTTCCGTGACCAATCATTTTAGCCTTCCTGTCATCCCCCAAGAAGACATCACCACCATCATATTTCTCATACTCACAGAACCACTCTCTATGGGGAGTGAAGTGAAAGGATGCACCTGAGTCAATCAACCAAGCCTCATGATCTACATGTGTACTTGAAGAAGCCAAGTACACATCCCCACTTTCATCTGATGTGGCTTTCACCTCTACAGAAGGAGCCTCATCAGATCCCTTTCCTTTATCATGAGCTTTAGATTTACAGTCCCTTTTGAAGTGGCCTTCCTTTCCACATTTCCAGCACACCACTTCTACAGGTTTTCCTGGAGATTTAGATCTCCCTCTAGATTTAGATCTCCCACTCGATGACTTATCTTTATTTTTGTTCTGGGACTTGTTACAGACATTTTTGTGCCTGGCATCACTGAGCATGAAATTTCAATAATCAAGGGATCCAAAGTCCCTAAACATGTTGTTCCTACCCCTGGAGGAACAAGGCCAAGTAACCATAGCAATTCACAAAAGTTCTCCACCTGAAAACACTCAGAAACAAGGCAATTCTGGATCATGTCAACTGCTCCACTGAGCATATGCGCTGAATGTCAACTGCTCCACTGTCTACCTACGTTGAATGTCAACTACAAAGAAGGCTACCTGCGTTGAGCAAGTTTGGACAAGTGGCAGAGTCATTCCTCAAGGTGTCAATGCCCAGGAAGCTTCCAAAATGACACTTGGATCAGGGAATTCGACTGGTGATGAGTAAGAGGTTCCAAATCTCCAAGTGGAAGCAAGAACCTCCAAGTGGACTCAAGAACTGAAGTGGGAGAGGACACTAGTCAGTCTCAGACCAGTCTCAAGCTAACTCATCCTCTCTCCAATATCCCTATATATAGATCTCTCTCCATGAGGTCAGGGGAGGCTGGGATTTGGTATTTGCAAAGAATTGCTGTTGGTTTGTGGCTAGAAACATTGGGTGTGTTATGCTTTGAAAGGAGTTGAAGAAGGAATTCCATTCTACTCGGAAGGAGATGTTGGGTTAGAGCCCTATGGGTTGTATCTCTTCCTGAACCCTGTTACTTTCAATAAAGCTATCTTGATTCTTTCCTATATGCTGGTGTATTTTGTGTGATTGCATTAGTATATTTGATTTACTTCTAATCCTGAATCATTTATGAATATGTATATTTGCCTTTGTATTGTGTTCTTCTCTTGTTGCAAGTAGCTGTTCTCTTGTGATCTCGTGGGATTCAAGTAGCTGTTCTCTTGATCGAGCGAGGAGGAAAGTAGCTGTGGACACACAAAGAGAAGAGGATCTAGTTCAAGGGACAACCGGAAGATAACGGTAAGTCTGCCGATCTTCTCTCTTTCATATTTCATAAAGGAAGAAATCATGATAGCTATATTCGTTTGTTGCTAAGGCGCTGTCACACCTTAGGTGGATAGGATCGTCCTAAATAGGCATTTTTCCCCACAACAAATTGGCGACTCCACTGGGGAAGAACTTTTTTATTCATTTCATTTGTGTTTCTGTCACTTGTTTACTTCATAGACTTGACAGCTACTATTGAACTGCATCTTTCCCGGATGCAAAGTAAAAGTTGCTGCTTTGATCCAGTATGTTGGACTTGTCTATGATTTAAACTAGATCCACAAATGATATGATTTATCCTTGTGATAGTCTTTAGTACACTATCAAAGCATCCCTCTGTTTATACCTTGCTTGTGTTTCTGATTTGGCCTGAAACAGTTGATTTTTGAGCATTTTGTGACCAAGAAACCAAGGGAAACGAGAGTTTCTCTCTTCAGCGCAGGCACTGTGAAGGTAGTCTGCATTTCAACGCAAGTCCCGAAGGGGCTACCTGCGCTGAATGTCAAACTAACAGTGTTGGACCTGCGCTGAACTAGTGTGGCCTTGTGCAGCTGGGGTTCTTTGTCCTTTTTGCCCTGTTTTGATCTCTGTTTTTGCAGCCTTTAACCAAGTATAGGTGCTGGTCTGATAACCCTTTTCTTTGCCTGAATTCCGCCCCATTTTTGTACAAAAATATTGTGAATGTTTTTATGTGTTTGTGGCATCATTTACAGTCTTCCTTTGCATGAGTAAAGTAGTCTTTCTATAGCCTTTGATTCAGATCTGATTGAGAGTGATCTTAGAAGAGAGTTCATTGGCTGTTTGTTCAGATTGATTATAGTTTTACTTTTGATTATTGGTTTGAATTTGTTCTTTTCAAAGTATCAAAACGAGTCTTTATTTTGAAAATCACAAAGTGATTGTAATCTCTTCTACCCTTGTTGATTTCGAAGAAAGTGAACTTGTTTATTTTGATCATTGTAAAAGCAAATTCAAAGTTGTGCAAAAAGCTTTCTTTGTAGGCATTTATACTAAGAAAGTGAAACAAACACCTGCATTGTGCATTTTGCATTTGATAAGTTTTCATGTTGGATTTAGGGAAAGTGCATTAGAGTGTGCTGATTGCTCTTTGAGAAAAGATAGTCGCTCTCTTTTCCCTTAGTAGCTAGGATTTTCAAATTTGAAAGATTGTAAAGCTTGCTTATCATCTTAGACTGCATTTAGGAATTTGTATCATACATCTCGTGGTGAACCTTGAAAGGCAAACTTTAAAAAGATCAACCTAAAATAAACTGAATGAACCTAACAACGCTTTGTAACATAACGCACAACATAGAGGTTTAGGATAGAGACGTGTTCCGGCGTCATTAAACATAGTGACTGTCGATCTCGAAGAAGGTGGGTGATTCCTCCTGAGAGTCGGTGGCACTAATACGGATTGTGCTCCCACGTACCATCGCGTATATATTGGGAGACCCCTATAGGCATATATCTTTTATCCTTAAGAAGCCGTGTCGGCCACCCTACTGATCACAATGCAGTGAACACAGCATTCACGAAGATCGACCACCCGTACCGTAAAACGTATTCTTTGGTTTTGTGAAAGGTTTGGCACACCCTCTGCCTAGATCTCCAGAGCAGTTCCTTTTGGCCTTTTCCAGACTCTATAACAGAAAAGGTCCATCCGAGCATTTGTCACTTCGGGCTCGTTAAAACATCGAAGGAGACTAGAGTCATCTTTAGCTTTTTCTCGACTCTTTAAAACTGAAAAAGCAAGTTGTGTCTAAAGCGTCGTTAACAATTTATTTTAAACGGAACAATCACCCTTTAATCCTGCGTTGATCTTTAGGTTGAAAAGATGGAGCACACCAACCAAGGAGTTCCCTTGGGTGGAAATCCTAGTCCCTTCTCCTCTTGGGGAGATGTTGGTGTGCCCCACATGGCCACATTGTCGCTTCCAGGACTGACAATTGGCCTACCAGTTTGGCTCTTTTCGACCAATGTCGTTCAAAATACCACCACTCCTGAACAGTCGAGTCAACAGTTAGATCAAACAAGAGTTGCCTCCCAGCCTTCCACTTCATCTTCCTCCCCTCCTTCCTCTTCACTTGATGGAACTGGTCGATCAAAAAATCAAGTTCCTACGGAGAAGAAGGAGAATAAGAAGAAAGAAAAGAAGAAGAAGGAGCCTAAGGCGACTGGGGGCAAACAGATGTCATCTAACAAAAATCCACACACCGCACTTGTAAGGCCTAAATCGCCATGCATCATATGCAGGGGAGACCACTTCCATAGAGATTGTCCCTGTATCCCATGGATACTAAGAGACTGGTCCCCCCGTTTGCACAATTCGGGAGCATCGACCTCTGATAGCCATGTCGACTGCTCATCGTCAACTAGTGGGAGTGAAGCTCCAGGAAAGAATGGGAAAGTTAAATTTCCCTGCAGACTGTGTGAAGGCGATCACGTCATCCACCGTTGTCCCTTCTTAGACGAGGCAAAAAGAGTTCTCGAAGATCGTCCGATTTTACGAGCGAATCTTCCTCCTGGATATCAAAAACTCCTGCCAAGTCCCTCACTAGTTGAGAATCCGGCTGAGCCACTTAGATGGTCAGCCGAAGCACCTGTCATTGAAGAAGAACCGTCTGGATCCATGCCTGACGAAAGTCAAAAGGTTGATACGACAGTTGACCCGGTTTTTCCTTCAGAGGCTCCCTCTTCGAATGACACCATCACAGAGGAGAATACAGACGACACCGTCCACGTTCTCTTCATCAGCACTGACTCTGATGATCAAGGGGGCAATGCCACCATTCCTTTGTCGCAGGAAGGAAGTTCATCAGAGCGCTATCCGGCCGTATATTCGGTCCCACCACCAAGCAACCTGGTTGTGTCCTTTGATTGGAACCAACTAGGCAGACCCCGGTTGCCAGCCAGTGTGCCATTCAGAATTATTTGTCAAATATACAGAATGGTAATGGCTGGCACTATCATTGATGAGGGGGCATCTGTGAGTATCCTTTCCTCTATTGCTTGGAAAGCGCTTGGTTCCCTGGTGCTTTTACCTGAGATGAGAAATCTATCAGGTTTTGATAAAGGAACCAGTCGACCTTTAGGGATCCTCCCCAATGTGCCTATAACATTGAAAGGGAAGACCGTTCAAATGAACGTGATGGTCGTTCAAGGACCCTTGGATTATAACCTACTCCTTGGACGAGACTATATATATTGCATGGGAGTTGTAGTCTCCTCACTCTTTAGAGTAATGTGTTTTCCGCATGAAGGAAGAATGGTCAAGCTCGTGGACCAACTTTCGTTTCCCGGATCACACATCGCAAATAGTCATGTGCCATCCCTAAATGGTCTATTCATGCAAGAAGTGTGTCAACCCACGGTCCATCCTCCTGATGAGCGCGAGTAATCCGGGAGGATATGACTGGAACCCAGGGGGCATGCATCCTGGCCTGATTCGGCAGGGAAACTTTGGGTATAGGGTAGGTTTCCGCGGGAGAATATGACTAGTTCGTACCCCGTCCGTGGTTGGAAGAGGGGTTGTTCTAGAATAAGATTCTCTTGTCAAAGTTATGTGAGAGGGCGGGGGTCGTCACTCACCTTTGTTTATTTCGGTAGACATTGCCGAAGAAGTGTTTTGTTGAAAGAATAACAGAACAATCTTTGGGTAGCCTGAAAGAGGTAGGCCTCTCCCGGTAAAACGGATGTTTTATCTGCAAATTGAGGGGTAACCTTGAAATCATACTTTATACCTGGGGGCATGCAAACCTTTCGGAGTGCAAGCAAGGGGCAACTATTTATTTTTTAAATTTTTAGGACCTCTAACCCTTTAAACTCGTAGGATTAGTCGTTTCCAAACTTGCATAAAGAAAGGAGAGTGAGCATAGCTTTGGTAAGGCGCAAGCTCTATAAAAAATGGGATCTTTCATGAGACACTCTTATCTTATGATTGGGTAATCGAGCAGTTTTAGCATAAAGTTCATGCTCGTTAAAGAATAAACGCAAGATCCGAGCAGTTTTAACGCGGTCTTCATGCTCGTTAAAAAATAAATATAAGAAGTGAGCAATGTTTCCTCCAGAGTTTAAGCTCATTTTTATCTAAAAAATGAACCTATTCCGGTAAATAACCACTGTGATCGTAAATTTATCAGCCATAAAAACCTTGGTCGTGTTTGCACCTGCCACCTCCACTTTCATTTGGCCGATCGTTCACCTCCATATGATTGTTTACCCATTTTGAGGAACAGCTGCGAAGAGTGATTTCACCTAGCCATCCTTGTGACACTGCCGTGATTGGAAAATTCCAACCTGTACCTGGAATCAGTTGCTATCCCTGTTTATCACTCGTTCCTCAAAAGACGAGTCTTCTTTAAGCTCTTTTCAACTAACTCGTAAAATATGAAAAGATTGCCGAGTTTTGGCCTTCCAGCTCGTTAAAGGACCGGAAGAGCTATCCCTCCTCTAGATTTTAATCTTTTTGGACGTGAGGGATTATTGCACAAAAAGGTCGACCGCTTGTTTTATTCGGCTCGTTAAAGTTATCGAAAACTCATCCCTTCTGTATTGTTTTATACTTTTTCGGACTTAAGGGATTAGATGACGAAAAAGGAATTTTTTATTTAACTTTATATACCTTTTCAGACTCTCTAAAAATGAAAAGGACCGAGTTATCTTTGTCGTTAGACTCGTTAAAATTATTAAATAGCGACAAACTTGTCTTTAGACGAGAACGAGTTTCACTATCGCTAAGCTCGTTAAAACATAGCGATGGGCTTGCCCGAAGGGCAGGTTATAGAACAAGCATATGTTATCCTCCTCAAGCTTGACAAAAATAAAGAGGTACTGGTCAGCAATGACTAGGGAAAAATTGGGAAAAATCAAGAAAACTTTGATGGTAGCAGGTCGCTCTTGAACATGACACTTTTCCTCCGTATCACATTCAGGTTGGGTTGTTTCATTCACCGGTCACATCACCATGGTCTTGCCATACCATCCATATTTGGGGTAATGCTACTGATCCATTGCATCAGTGTCGCCATATGTTCAAGAGAAGTCGTTCAGAAAGAGTCAACCGGGTCCCATCCACTGCCATACATTATCCTTCATCCATTCATGACCGCCACCCCGAATCATATGTCACAGATTGTTTTCACCTCCATTAAAATCATTAGCTCCGTTCCGTGTCACTGATGTGGGATTCATTAAGGCCCTCCTTTGACGGATCGCTCCTTGTCGACATCAGCTCATTATCCAAGGAGTTGATCTAGGAACACCCCCTTCAGTACTTTGAAGCTTGCATGCCTCAATGGCAAGTTTCTCACTTCCGGCGACAGGTATACATCAATGACCTTCGACCAGAAGATTTTGCATGGTGTTCGACGCCAAGTCCTTTATTCACACCATGTGAATTGTACTGTAGTACCTTGAGGGTCATTATCATTATCGGTGATTCCTCTCGCGCTTGTTAAAGGTTTACATCATTGACCGGTAATCAAGCGATGTCTTTCCATGTTCGACTTCAGCGCAATTCTCACATGGATCGACTTGTACTTAGAGTGAAGATCGAATGAGTTTGAAGACCCCGGATCTTGTTTCATCCATCCGGGCTGCGATATATATTCAGGAAAAATAAAGACATTTGATATGTACATCATTACAGCAGATGATCATCCTATTCAAAGGAGGATAATTTCACCAAAATTATCAGTCTACCATCAGACGATCGTCTGTTCTTTGTACAAAAAATGAATTTATAAAGCTGAGCATGGGAATGCCCGCCTCAGCTAGATCATGAAAGCAGTATGAATCATAATGTATTGTATTATATTTTATTACAAGTCTCCTCCCAGCAGATGGATGAACTTCGGACGCTCCTGGATAAACCATTTCACCCGATAAATGGCCTCATACTTTAGGGGGAAACTGTTATAGACATTTTTGTGCCTGGCATCACTGAGCATGAAATGTCAATAATCAAGGGATCCAAAGTCCCTAAACATGTTGTTCCTACCCCTGGAGGAACTAGGCCAAGTAACCACAGCAATTCACAAAATTTCTCCACCTGAAAACACTCAGAAACAAGGCAATTCTGGATCATGTCAACTGCTCCACTGAGCATCTGCGCTGAATGTCAATTGCTCCACTGTCTACCTGCGTTGAATGTCAACTGCAAAGAAGGCTACCTGCGCTGAGCGAGTTTGGACAAGTGGCAGAGTCATTCCTCAAGGTGTCAATGCCCAGGAAGCTTCCAAAATGACACTTGGATCAGGGAATTCGACTGGTGATGAGTAATAGGTTCCAAATCTCCAAGTGGAAGCAAGAACCTCCAAGTGGACTCAAGAACTGAAGTGGGAGAGGACACTAGTCAGTCTCAGACCAGTCTCAAGCTGACTCATCCTCTCTCCAATATCCCTATATATAGATCTCTCTCCATGAGGTCAGGGGAGGCTGGGATTTGATATTTGCAAAGAATTGTTGTTGGTTTGTGGCTAGAAACATTGGGTGTGTTATGCTTTGAAAGGAGCTGAAGAAGGAATTCCATTCTGCTGGGAAGGAGATGCTGGGTTGGAGCCCTATGGGTTGTATCTCTTCCTGAACCCTGTTACTTTCAATAAAGCTATCTTGATTATTTCCTATATGCTGGTGTATTTTGTGTAATTGCATTAGTATATTTGATTTACTTCTAATCCTGAATCATTTATGAATATGTATATTTGCCTTTGTATTGTGTTCTTCTCTTGTTGCAAGTAGCTGTTCTCTTGTCACAGGTAGCTGTTCTCTTGTGATCTCGTGGGATTCAAGTAGTTGTTCTCTTGATCGAGCGAGGAGGCAAGTAGCTGTGGACACACAAAGAGAAGAGGATCTAGTTCGAGGGACAACCAGAAGATAACGGTAAGTCTGCCGATCTCCTCTCTTTCATATTTCATAAAGGAGGAAATCATGATAGCTGTATTCGTTTGTTGCTAAGGCGCCATCACACCTTAGGTGGATAGGATCGTCCTAAATAGGCATTTTTCCCCACAACAGGACTGTCCTCTTACACACAAGGCATCACCATTCCAGCTCTCCATATTTTTCCATCTCATCTCCTCTGTTAGCAAGGCTGAGACTATTTCATCAAACTATAAGGCAGTTGCATTGCTACCTATTACAATAATCAGACTATCCCACAAATTTGGTAGAGAATACAACAAACTGATGCACTTATCTTCATCTGAAATTTTAATATCAACAGATGCTAACTGACTTACCACAGTATTAAATGCATTCAGATGCTCTGTCACCGAGTCTCCATCTTTCATCCTCAGGTTATACAACTTTTTCTGTAGGAACAGTTTATTCACCAAAGACTTAGATTGGTACAAAGTCCCTAACTTATCCCACAAAGCCTTCGCCGTAGCTTCCCCCAATACATTCAACAATATTGAATCTGAGACACACAATCGTATTGTTCTCTTTGCCTTCTGATCCAACTTCTTCCATTCTTCATCAGACACTCCCATTGGTTTAGTACCCAGATCTATCGCGATCCACTAATCTTTATCCACCAACAGATCCTCCATCTTGAGTTTCCACAACTCAAAACTATGACCATTAAATTTCTAATCTCTATCTTTCCACTGCTCGCCATCTTCTTTCACCACCAGAATCGATCTCGGAGATCTCCCACTGAACAGGGTCTACCACAGGCCCGAGCGAAGCCCCTCAGCAACAAAGGTGTCCCCTTGAAGCCAAAATAGCTCTCATACCAAATGTAGGTTTTAACCCCGTTCAGAAATTACTTGCATATGAATTATAAAACACAGAAAATAAACAATGTGAGAGCATAACACATAAAACACATATACACAGAGATTTTCCCCTTGGATCCCAAAACCGGGACTAGCAGCTTGATTTTTCATTATATTCCTTACAATGTTATAATACATATTTATACATGCTGAAGCATCCAATACCATGGTGCGAAAACCATCGCGTCCAAAAAACATGCGTGAAAATCATGCACAAAACCATAGGTGGGTCCACCCAACCTAACATAAGTTCCAAAACCAAAATTTTCCTAGGCGCTGCCCCAGACCCCATAAAGTGGGGTTACGGGTGCCCCTCAAACCCCCTGTGACCTTCCCCCCCTCTAACCCCTGGTTAACTACGTGGGCTAGTCGTGGAAAGAATATAACACAACCCAACAATAAGCAATGGTCAAATATGCTTATTTTAGGTTTTATAATATTTATCGTAGGGTTTATATACCTTGGGTTTATAATATTAATCCCTTGGGTTTAACATTATTCCCTTGTGTTTATAACCCCTTAGGTTTTTAGTATTAATCCCATGGGTTTATTATTCCCTTAGGTTTACAATATCAATTCCTTGGGTTTATTAATTTAGGGGTTCATATTCCTGAGGTATAATATTATTCATAGGCTTTATGATATTAATTATTAGGTTTAATATAATCCCCCTGGGTTTATAATCATGGTAAACCATGGTTCAACATCACATTGTGAAACTTTTCTCAATATGAAAATTAACTATGTTCCCATGTCACATTATCACAAAGATTGTCTTGATATGAAAATCAACCATTATAAACCATGGTTAACCATTTTTATTTTAGGGTTATAATATTTATCTTAGGGTTTATGTACCTTGGGTTTATAATATTAATATCTTGGGTTTAATATTATTCTCTTGGGTCTATAATACCATGGGGTTTTAGATTAGTCCCTTGGGTTTATTATTCTCTTGTGTTTATAATATCAATCCATTGTTTTTATTACACTAAGGGTTCATATTCCAACACTATATTATTATTCATAGGGTTTATAATATTAAACCTAGGGTTTAATATAAATCCCTTGGGTTTATAATCATGGCCAACCATGGTCCAACATCACATTGCAAGAAAGATTGCTCAATATGAAAATCAATCATGGTAGACTATTGCCAATAATTGTCAACCATGGTGAGTCATGGCCAACCATTGTTCAATGTCACATTGTGACAATGATTTTTTCAATATGAAAATCAACGATGGTCAAACATGGTCAAATGTTGCATTGTGACAAAGATTGTCTCAATATGAAAATCAATCATGGTCAACCACGGTCCAATGTCGCATTGTATTATATCAATATGAAAATCAACCATGGTCAACCATAGTAAACGATGTTTATTTTACCATTTATAATATTTATCATAGGGTTTATATACTTGTTTTATAATATTTATCTTAGGGTTTATCATAGAATTTTCTCAATATGAAAATCAATCATGGTAAACCTTAGACAATCATGATCAACCAAGGTCAAGCACATTGCTAAGGGTTAAGGGTTAATAATTATTAATTAATTATTATTAATTAATAATAATATTATTATTAATTAATATTAATATTATTATTAATTATTATGATTATTAATTTTTAATTGATGCTCATGATGATGATGATGGTTAACGTCCAATGAGACCAAACTTTGGTCTATCAGACCTATCAGACCTAAAGAAACAAATTATTTAGTTTGATTTAAGATTTTATTCATATGCTCAAAAAGCTTGGAGAGAAGCCTCCCGAGCTCACTACAATTTTGACATCGTAAAAGGCTAGGAAGGTCAGTATTGTGACAAAGATTATGAAACTGAGATCTAATGTGGTTGTACGTGGGGCATTCTAAGAGGAGGTGGTTTTCATCCTCGATGTTCCTATTATTATTTATTAATAATAATAAATAATAACAATTATTTATTATTATTAATTATTATCAGTAGTTAGTTATTATTATCATTAAGTAATTAATATAATTTATTATTCTTTATATATTTTTAATAAATATTAATAATTAATTAATTATAATCATAATTATAATATTTTTATTATAATAATTATTTTTTTAATATTGTTATTATCTTTATTATCATATATTTATTGATGTTATGATTAATATTTGATCTCTATCATTAATGTTTATTAATTTTCTTCAAATACATTTTTAAATACAGTTATGCATGTAATTAATATACTTTTATGACATATATCAACCATATTTATTAATATAATTGTGCTAATAAATATCATTATGTTATAATTTAATTTTTTTAATATATTTCCATTTTACACATGATACTTTTATACTATATAAAAATATATTTTTTTAATTTTTAATTTTTAAATATCATAATATTTTAAATTTTGTAATTTTATGGGGATTCATTTTATTAATTATTTTTGAAAAATTATATGAGAAAAATAATTATTAAAATACACATTTTTATTTACAGATTGTATTATATTCGTGGTTAGTGTTATTACTGGTCATGATTAAATATACTTGGTTTCTTTGTAAAGCTTGTTTCATAACAGTTAGTTAAATTTAACTGAATTTTAGAGATTATTTCTAAAATTTTTGTAAACCTGAAATATTTTCTTAGTTTATAGATTATAATATTAAAGTAGTTTAGTTATCTTGACACTTGTATTTATATATGTATTATTATATTAATTCATAAAAAAATCTCATGCTGTTTTGCGATTTTGTATTAATAACATTGTATTATTAATTTTATCACCTGATCAACAATAAAATATAGAAGACTCCCTTCAAACCATTATTCATCATTTTTATAAATTATGTATTTTTTTGGTTAAATGAATTCACTCTTATGAATTATATAAATTTGTTCTAATATATTTAAGAATAACTTTTTATAATAATTATAATTTACCATTCATTTAAGTTTTAAATTATATGATTTTAATAAAATATAATATAATTTAAATAAAATATATTTTTTAAATACGTCTTGCTTCGATTCCTCTCCTATTTTTTTTTAATATTTTTTCATATATAGACTTGTATGTAAACGACATTTATTGACTGTTAAATCACATAACAAGTAAAGCTTTAACACGTCTGCATCTAGGTTCCTCGTGATGCACGCAGGTGGCAGGTCATTTTACATTCAACAAATGCTCATCTCTCGTAGACTCATCGACTGCTTCTTCTTTGTCGGCGAGGCCGCATCATAGATTCACCCGCTTAGAATATCTCGGATGGTGGCACATCATTTTCCACACAACAAATGCTTATCTCTGATGGGCTCAGCTGGTGCTGATTATATTGATTCAATATCATATGTTTGTTAAGTTAAGTTTGGTGCTAATTGTGAAGAAGCAACACTCATTTGCGTACGTCAGGTGAGTCAAAAAGATTCCGGTAGATTGCATTATTTAATGTTCTGTACATTGAAGTTTTCTGTTTTGAATTGAAATACTCAATCAACGTCAACATGTATAACATCATACAGCTAGACGCTTTTGAGTGGCCTCTAAACGATGAGAAGGATTTTTAAGAACATACCGCGACATTAATGAGAGCAGGTTGACACTCAATTAGATGTTATTACTTATCAATCGAATTCATGAGCTTAGAACCTATAGGTACGAAATAATCAAATGAGAGGGGGATTACGTTTAAATCTCCTCGTGGAGGAGATTCCTCTGACTTCATGCTAACGGCACCATGTCGACTATTCCATCGCCTGTAAACTGTGAGGATCAATTTGAAAAAAATAACTAAACCCGGTCAATAAGAACATCTCTTCATTAATTGAGTAAATGTTTTACATTGACATGGATCTATTTCATAGCAGCTTTCTAGACAGCTGCCCTGTAGAAAAAAACCCAACAGACATAGAAATAACAAACATAAGAAGCCAGCACAGGGGCATAGCCACAAAAAACAAGTTTTCTCCAGTACGCTGGGAGGCAGATAGAGAGGAACATGAAACAAAACAGACAAAAAGCAGCCAGGGAGGCCAGCGATCAGATCTCAAAATTGCACTGACCACATATCTTACCTTTTATTAGATGTTCAAAAGACATATGCCCAGGAAGGAGGGACAAACCTAGCTTTGAGAGAGAATCAACATCGATATTTTGTTGTTGGTAAACATGCTGAAAAGAGACATCTGAGATGGAAGCCTTTAAGTCCCAAATCTATTGCATTCAATTACATAGAGTAAAGACCTCCAACACCCCCTTAATCCAGTGAATCATAGATAGCAAATTCCCAATCATCATGATCTTCTCTATGCCAAGCCATGATACACATTGAAGATCTCCCCATAATGTAATCCAGTGAATCATAGATAGCAAATTCCCAATCATCATGATCTTCTCTATGCCAAGCCATGATACACATTGAAGATCTCCCCATAATGCAATCATTTCAGCCTTGTAGTTATCCCCAAAGCCTCCAAACAAACATAAATGACATTGAAAGGAGGGGTCCATTAGTAGAAAAACACCACATCCACATTGTCTAGCTGAAGAGTCATAGTAGCAAATTGGGAAAATGTGAGTTAAATCAACAAGATTAATAGACCAAGAATTGGCCTTGGGAGTTTAAGCGCCAATTTCTTGAAAATATGCAATGATCCTTAGGGCAACAACCTTCACATCGAGAATGTTTCCTTCAAATATAAGATCATTTATGGCACTCCAAATCCCCCATGGGATATATAATGGGACCACCTTGAAGGCTTTAACACGATTTGCCCAAAAAATAAGATAAGTAGTGATGGAGGAATAATCTATAACAATTAACCACTGATAGTAATGATACCCCCCAAATAGAACCAACAAAGGGACAATTTATAAATAGATGTATGCACTCCTCAAAATCTGGCCTGCAAATATTGCATCAGAGAGGTCCCACAAATCCCTCCTTCATCAGCTTATCCCATGTTAATATGTGATTATGGACTGTTAGCCAAGCAAAACATTTAATCTTCAATGGGGCATCCCACCCCCACATTTGTGCAGTCTAGTCGGAAAATGGTAAAGGTTGAATGTTTGTGGATATATAAGCATATAATTCTGCCACGCAATACAATCTTAATAAGATAGTGTACCCGGACGCCATGGAGGCAATAGTCCGCTTCTAGAAAGACACTATTAAGCAGTTTTGGGACACCATAACACAGTACCAAGCTTGGCATCAATATGTGAACAAGAAGAAACAATTGAAGGTTGTTGAGCTAGAATTCTCCCATACTCTAACATCATAGCATTGTGTCTTATTAGGCTGTCAAGTTGTCTCTATCCTATTTTGTCTTATATGGGTACAAGTGTAAAATGAAATATTGTTTGTAATTATTTTAAGTGAAATTCCAAGTGTCAATATTGGAATATGAAAAGTCATCATGTAATGTAATTTGTTAATTTGTGAAGAAGTTGAAGAGTCATGAGGGTAGTCAAAAGGTCACAAAGGGGAGTTGAAGAGTCACTAACTCTTGTTATAAATAAAACCTCATAGATCATGTAACAATATTTTGAGAGCCAAGTGGTTGGCTAGGCTTAGGATTAGAAGGACTTTGGGACTATTGTGAAGAGCCTTGGCTTCTCTGTAGCGTAGACCAAGTATACATCTTTGGAGGAGAAAGTTTCCTTGACTCTAATGTTCCACTATTGGGGCTAGTGGTTGTCAATGGTGTATATATGAATGGAAATTTCACTTATAATAACGAAATCAAAGCCACCACACTTTCATGCTTATTTTGTGAATATAGTAGGACTATTATTGTTGTATTTTTAATTTATGTTACTTAACTTATGCTTATTCTTATGAACTATTTCATTTGAATTTGTATGAATATTTTTGAATGTGTGTTGTTGTATTAACTCATCACTTTAACTTGTGGACTATTCCACATCTTAGCTCATGATGTCATTATGCTTGTGTGTTCCTTTCAAGTTGTGTACTATCACAGGCTTCCAAGTGGCAGACTTCCTTCTCCCTTTGTGTGTTGGAACCTTAATGCATCGCACTTGAATCTCCACATGGTCACACACTTCCTGTCCCCAAAATTTATCATACTTCCCTCTATGTGTTTTCATAGTCAAGGGATAACACTACCATCCACTCTTGGTGTTGTAGTGTTTTCTCAGAAGAAGTGTACCAAAATACACCCTCTTAGCAGTAGATTTTTCCCTACAAAGGATCACAGCCAAAATTGGTGTTTTTAGTGGACAAACTTAAATAAACAAAAAAATGTAAGTAGTGGGAACAATACATACATGAACGTGAACTAAACAAAGCGGTACATAAAGAAACAATGCTCAAATGGAGCAAAGACATCACTAATATATGGAAAATTCTCCCTTTAATGATTGCTGGTGGTAGAGGTTGAATACAATTAGAATCTCAGACACTTGAAGAGAATTCTTTGAGCTATGGAGCTAAAAAATCCTCAGCAAGGGGGTTTCTTTCCTCAATCTCTTTGCAAGTTTCTCCTCTCTCTCAAAGAAGTTTGAAGACTCTCCAATGGTGGATTCTTCTTCTCTCACTAACATGTTGGGTTTCTTAGAAGCGATTTGGCCAACTTGTTAGTGCTCTTCACTTCCTTGGCTTCAAAAATGCAATGGTGATTTTCTCAAACACTAATCTGGCCAACGTAATAATGTCTCATGCTTTGGTTCTCATATGGCCTGTTTATATAGAGTTTTTTGAATCCTTCTTCCCTCTCTTGGTACATGTATAATAAAGACACATGAGTAGGACAAGAGGATTTCATTAAAGTCTGCATATCTCTAAGGTGACTCGAAGTTTCCAGTACTGGACCAATCTCATGTCAAAGAGTCAGCCCCAAATGTGTAAATTGGTCCTGGATCACTAAGTCATCCTCGTCTGCTACCACACGACTTTTTGGGTTTATTCTGCGTTCGCATGTTTATCAAAGAAATATACATGCGGCCTTAATTGATTTTCCTTTATAAGCTTTGGACCTTAGGAGAACTTTGATTTTTTAAACTTCATAATGTATTCAGCTAGAAAAATGTCCACTTATGCATTCTACTGCACACTTTTAATGACTTCTTGATTGTACTAGCAGGTGTACAATTTTTCGGTGTTAATAGTTGCCCCCCAGTGTATGAGGTTAGGAGCAAATGTATAGCTGAAATACATCACATTTTCATTTCTTTTGGAGAGTCTCATCAACTTTTCAAGAGAGAGGATAGCTTGTTGCGGAGATAAGCAGAGAAAAATTACATGACATAGTATTAATGATACTAATGCTATGGTGAAAACCTACAAACAATGGTGTGTCTATACAAGGTGGGCATGTCCCATGCTCGTTATGATGGATAATTGGAATTGATTACAATCAGGAAAAGACTAATTTTTGTATATTCAATGTGGTGGTTGTTGACGTGCTGATATATGACGATAATAATTATTGACACCCTCAAGGGTGCTTTCTTCTCAAATAGGAAAAGTATGGTTCCCCTATGCATAACCTAGGTGAAGCACTGTTGATGGGTGTTGCAATATGGATAGGTCTTTGGTTGTGGGTACCTCCCCCGTATCATAATGTAAGCACTGTTGAATGAGGTTCTTAGTGATGTGGGGGTATTTGACTAAATGAATGAACTAAAACAGTAACTAAGTACGACAACACCTTGACATGAATGCTTGAGTCAATGTCAAATGTCAAGGGAACCGATGACATCATTGGGAAATAATGGTTCCCAATGTGACACTTGAGGATCTCCCTATTGAGGTGGGAGTATCCAAGGTACTACCTCTTTCCTGGAATACATTTCTTGAAGTCGATAGGGAAGGGGTGTCAACTACTTGACATGGTGAGTCGGGAAATCAATGTGAGATATGAAAAGATTGTAATAACTTGGGTTAGATAGGCATGATAGCAAGAGTTATCGATATCAGAGGATATAGATAGATATCCTAAGGTCAGAGATTAATATGCAAATGGCAGCGGTCAAAACATGCTTTCTGATGATCCTCAAGTCGGTAGGATTTCCAGGATGGGTGTAAGTGATTCTTGATGGATGCATGAAATGCGGGGTGATTTGTTGGTGAATTTGTAAAAATTAAATGTGAATGGGAGATTTTTATTTTTATTTTTTGAAAAAATCTTTGTACACTTACCAAATAATAGGGGGTGGTTTGGATGTCCAGCCATGGAGATGGGTGCTCCATGATGACATTAACATGTGTAAAGGTGTGGTGTGTCTGCTAAGGGTGGGGGGACCACTGGTTGGTCTCCATGTCAGGTGGGTGAGGCAGATGGCGTGATACAAATGGGCTATGTGATATGGATGAATGATAGGCCAAATGTATGACACAGAGGTGCATCTATTTAGTGTTGTGAGAGGGACCACGAACTAGGGTGTATGCATAGTGAATGTAGCATAAGGCTAAAATTCCAGATATGAACATGAGATGGTTCTCGGCCTCAAGTGAGTGGTCATGGCTTCTTTTAGTGAAGAGGGGTGTATCGACCAACATGAATGTTTACCATGTACACAGGTGAGATGGTGATAAAAATGGTCGATATTGATATGGCCTAAATTTACCTCAAGATGAGAAAGGAAGGATCTAGGGTAACATCAAACCACGCTTAACCTCGTAGCTAACCCTACCAAGTCGGGAGAGGGCTCTCTCTATGTCAATCTCAGCAAAATATGATCAATGAGGCTTGAGATGACTGATGTGAAGACTAATTTAGGCTAGGTATGTGTTCAGAAGAGTTTGAATGAATTTGATGATTTTTTGTTGGCTCAAATGCGAAAGGCAGATTTGGGTCCGGGGAATGAGGCACAATTTTGCAGAGATCTCTATGGGGAGATGTAAGAAAATGGTTTGGTACTTCAAATTGAGTGAGAAGGAGAGATTTTATACTAGTGAGGAGCTGAAGAGGGCAAGAAAGTCTCAGGGATCCTCTTCAAATAGCTGAAAACATAAATAACTAAACTAAACCCTAGGTAGAGCACTGCAAATCAATGAATTCTACGTTTATCCTTGTTTCATTTAGTTAGATGAAAAAAGAGAGATAATGGCATACATGAAACACATGTAAACTTGCAATTACAGAAGGAAGCACAATACCAAATCAAGATGCCACAAGAATTCCATAAAGTGTTGCAAACCCTCGTCAATTCCTTTGCCAAACTGCTGAAAATGAATGTACAATAATGCTCAAAGCATTCACAAGAGTCCAACCTTTGCTAATGACTGAAAAATTACAAGATATAGGCAACCAAAAACCCATCCTAGCCTCTAGGGGTCTATCTCATAAGTTTAGGAGTTGTTCCAACAAATTCTAAACTAAGAACTAAAAAGTAGGCAGTGGAACAACTTGCCTCTAAGCACTAAGGAACTAAATCATTCAGTTGCAAACTACCTTGTCATGGATGAATCTACCTCTATGAGTGAAAATTTAGCATAATTACATCAAAATCCATCAAGTCACATTAAATTACATTATGAGTTTGAAAATTAGAAGGGGAAAAGTCAAACTATCAAGAAACTAGCAAAATTCCTCCAATGCATCGCACTGATTTCCCTATGCATAGTGCCTTTTTGCAGCTGATTTTGGAGGCCTTCCCGTGCACCAAATTTACTCCAAATAGGCTTGTCGGAAAGGTCTACCTATCTACGTTCTTGAACAAGTGGAATGTTGTAATTTTCCTCTATTTGTCCCTCCCAAACTAAGTTCTCCCAACACTGCTTCCTGTGTGTCAAAAAAGGGGTAGAAAGGTCAATTTTAAGGTGTTTTTGACCCTTTTGGAAGCTCAAAACCTGTCAAAATTTCTTGGCCATTTGTCGGCATTAATTTTTTTCCATGAAAAATCCAAAAATACTGATTCTTCCTCAAAAGGAGGTCCCTAGAAAAAGCGCACACCAGGTGGCGTGGCGATTCAACCAGAAAAACCTGTTTTTTAGGCCAAAAATTTCAAAATTGCAAAAAGTGTCCCAAGTTTCTTGAAATTTGGGCTGAGCATCCTTCATTAAGTGTTGTGCTAGGCCATGGAAGCCTCAGCCAAGATCTAGAGTCTATCTTGCTCTTTTCACTTCCTCGATGCTTTCTTCAACTTGGCCTTCAAAATCCTGATTCTTGCTTTGCACACCTTGTTTCTCGCCAAGTAATGGTAGGCTATGTGCCTCAACATCTTTTTCTCTCTATTGGCCTTCTCTAACATCTTTTCCAAGTGGATATTTTCCCTCTCAAGCCAAGATTCATGATCAGCATCAATTTCTTGTTCAGGTGGTGTCAGCTTGATTTTCCTCCTCTTGGCAGCTTCCCGATTTTCTCGTATGTTTTGTAGCTCCATCATGGTTTTCTAATCCTCTAGTTGTTTTTTTATTTGCTCCAAATATTTGATTATCCATTTGGCTCTTTCCAGGTTGAGAGACAAATCATGAATGTCCTCTTGCTGCTCCTGAGTGATCTCTTTAAGCTTTGAGCTTTGTGAGCCCAAATCAGTGTCATCATCCTGAATAAGAATGAAATATATCTCTTGTCCTCCTGAAGGCCCCTCATCATATAATAGTTGCTTACCCTGTCCTGTATGTGCTTTACTGATGGAGGAAACGAGACCTCTTGCACCCGGGTGGAGATAATACTCGTTTTGTTGCTGCAAGCAACCTTCTAGCACCCTTTTGGTATGTGACAAACACTAGCACGCTAGTGGTTTGTGTCTCATGAATCTCTTGCTGATGTGAAGATTCTCTTTCCTCCTGAGGCACTGATGAAAATGTTTGAGGTCCCTCTCTATAGGTTTTAATGATGTAGTAGCTGATGAGGAATGAAGGGATGAGGTGGGGACAAGAAGAGTATGAAAAGATTTTAAAAGATAAGAAGAGTGAGGTGTATGGGGATGATGAGTGCTTGAGGGAGTGGATGATTTGAGGTTTTAGGGAATGAGGGGAATGAGGGGAGTGAATAGGGTTTTAGAATGTAGGATAAGGGTTTGATAGGGAAGTAGGAGTAGTGAAAGAGTAGGATGTGGGAGTTAGGGTTTGGGAGTAGGGTATAGGGCTAGGGTTTTTAGGGTTTTGGGGATAAAGGAGTAGGATGAGTGTGAATGGGAGAGGGGTAAGGTAAATGAGACTTGGGAAGTGTAGTGGAGGGGAATGTAAAAATGATGCAGGGGAATAACAACAAGAATGACAACTTTTGAAAACCCTAGACAATTTTTGTAGTGCAACTGAGCAGCAAACTAGGGTTTAATTTTGCACCCATAAAATCACCATATAAGATGATAAAATATATTGAAATGTCACTTAGGAATGTGTACTTACTTTTAGAGGGGTTGTTTGCAAATTTGGAGGCTTGGAAAGGTAATGAAATGAGTTTTTGAGCTTAGTTGACACGTGCGCCGCACTAGTGCACTGTGCCTTTGCGCATACCAGTTTTGAGGGCCTTTCCAGTGTCTAAGTTGGGAGCACGATAGCTCGTTGGAAATATTATTAAGTCTAATTTCCAACTCAAATTTCATTTTTCAATTTGGAGTTCATTTTCCCTATCAAAATTCAAATCTCCCAAGACTGGTCAAAATGTGCAAAATGAGGCTGCCTAAAGGTAGAGTGCTGTTACAGTCAACTTTTGAAGGTCCTCCTCAACCCCAAAATGAGCTCAGGATTGCTCATTGGAAATCTATTTGTGTCTAGTTATCATTTTACTAATAAAGAAAGTCGTTAGACCAACCAAGCTAGGAGAAATCTTGATTTCCCCAAGGTCACTGCAAAGGTGCATCAATTCTCTTGAGGTCACTGTATTTTTGACATTTCTCTAAAACCATGACACCTGTGTAAAAAGTGAAGGAATTTTTTCTTCATTGGAATATTGTGGACAAAAATCTTTCTCAGTTTTCCCAAATTCATATTTTCTTGCTCAGAAACATCATTGGAGTAAAACCTATCCCACTATGTGGAACATGAGATTTTTCGAAATGAAGTGAAATGAAGGGGATAAGGAGCTTATAAATTCTTGAGAAAAATTTGGGAACTAGGGAGGGATGTTAGGAAGTAGAAAAAAGTGGAATTTCAAAGATTGAGTGAGGGGAAGGGGTCCAAAAGGGAAAAACACAGGCCTAGCCTAGAAAATTGTCAAGTTGTAGCAAGAAACTAGGGTTTCTGTGAAAATGAGGAATTTGAGGGATATCAGTGATGGGAAGTGTTTAATAAGGTACATTAAGGATAGGGGAAGGTGTATGAACATCAGGATACAAATTTTGCTGATGATTTGACCATCCAAGAGAAATTACCTTCAAAAGCCTAGGAGATGGAAGTGAACCTTACCTAGGCACAACTGAAGCATGGACAAGGTGTAAAATGACCTAGTGGAACTTGACATGATGATGAAAACCCTCTGAATGATGGTACACTTAGTTGAATGGTGACATGGACCGACATTTGGACAAATTTGAAAGGAGTGAAAACAAACCCTATACCTAATACCTAGTGACCAAATTTTACTTGAAGACCCACTGAAATTACAAAATTTGACCTTGACACCTTAAAATAACTTTGTAAGAGCATCTTTGATCACTGGAGGAAGGCTACAAACACTGACACTAACATTGGCTCCAATGGGGATGGTAGCTCCTTGGAGGTGCCAAGAATGGCAGATCTCTGGTAGAGCAGACCAGTGCCTTATCCATTGGGCAATGGAGTCAAAAACTCAAGATGAATTGCATGATTGAAAACTGATGACTTGATGACACAAATTGACTCTCACTCAACTAAAAACTGACTCGATACTTAAACAAAACTGAAAACCTAGAAATGATGCTCAAAGTAGAGCTTATTCATCAAAACCTACTCTAACAGTTTCATTCATCACTTGATCAAGTGAAATGAAACAATCAATGCAACAAAGTAAGTATTCCAGTTGCTGCTTGAATTCTCTACAAGTGCTTGCTTATGAACAACAAGAGAGAACTACTGAAAGGCAACTCCCATGAAAACTTGTGAACAGATCCGTTAAATGAATTCTCTATCCGCCTCCAAAAACACTGCATAAGAATCTTGAAGTTCATGCACACTGGGACTTAGCTCATCCAATGGATTACTTCTCTTCTCTTCATACCATGAATGAAAACTTTGATCTGAGCTTTGTGATGATACTCCTGCTGAAAATGATAAAGAAACCGGCTGCTGGATCAAGTTTGTATCAATACTTTTGTCAAGCTCACAAATAGGAGAAGGACTTTGACTGCAGACATCATCCAACACATCAGCTATTGGATCGTGAAAAACTTGAAAATATTGCTACAACCCATTTTCTATTGTTTCCGATGAGATTACATGATTTCTTACTGGTTGCTCATCCTTTACTGAAAATGTACTATGAAAAATTTCCTTCAAAAAATTGAAATGATTCAAAATAGAAAGGTACGGAATCATCTTGCATCATTTGATCATACGTGCCAGCTTCCAATTCTTCATCTGCAACTTGACAATCAATGGCATTCGGGGGTTCAAATTTTTTTTTGCTTTCCTTGTCATTGTCATAGCTGATATGCATCGGTTGATCACTGTACTCAAGTTGTTGAAAATGAACTTCCTCCTTCCACAAACTGGTTGTTGATTTGTCTGCAAGATTAGCTTCTGTTTGGAGAACATAATCATCATCATACTGATCAAACTAAGGCAAATTTCCAGTATAAAACACATCATCAAGCATACATGTCATATCAACAGATATCTCTTCTCCAAGATGATCTATAAAATAATCATTATAAGATCTATGACAACTGGGATAAGAAAGAAAATGTTTTGGAGCAGCAACTTGTTCTTCTTCAATCAGCGAGCCATGGGCTTGAACATTATACTCATTCCTTGTGATGACCCTTTGCATCATCTCTTCCACTGAACTTACCAAAATGTCAAGCTTTACCTCTAGAGATGTCGATTCCTCCAAATCTATGTTTTTCATCTCTTCTTCCTTAAACTTTTCCCTTCGGATTATCAAATGAGCCTCTACATCTACTGCACTATTTTGCAACTCTTCAAGTGTTGCAAGGTTCCTTTCCCTCAATTGAAATTCCATTTTTGGATCAAAGGCACCCGGGTAGTGCAAGAGAGCGGATCCAGGAGGAGGTCTTATATTAACAGGCATCAAATAATAAAATTGGTTAAATCTGGCAGAAAATTGTTGTACTGTCTCCCCTGACAATCTTTTCAACTGGCTATACTATTCTATAATCAAGAAAGGGTTCTGTCTCACAACCCACCTGTCGAGGAAAACTTTGACGAAATGCTAGAAATCTGAGATGCTCGCATCAAGCAGGGTTTTGAACCAACTCTTGACTTTGCCTTGCAAAGAAAGATCAAAAAGCCTAATTCTGACGTCCTCTTCATGAACTTTAAAAAGATCAAGAAAAGACTCAAAATTCAATACATGTCTCTCAGTAGTGATGTTGTCGCGTTCACCGTCAAATCTTGGTAGATATAGGTCATGGTTTTTAGGAAAAGCATGGGATATAGGAGGTAAAATCAGAGGCTTGTATCGATCTAGAATTTTATAAGGTAGTGGGGTATGTACAGAAGCTGTAGAATCAGTCTTGGTCTCTTGAGGCTCATTAGTTTGAAGACGGTCATTACAAGATTCCGAAAAAGGGTGTTGATCAAGCTCAAAGGCATGAAATTCCTTAGTATTCACAAACCTCAAAGGGAAGGAACCAAATGCATGCTGAGGATCTTTTTTCAAATACAATATACTTTGCAAAGCCTTCTTGACATTCTTAGGAAAAGAGAAGAATAATTTAGAACAAAGAACAAAATGTCTTGGATGAAATTCCAACTTGACTACCTGATCTGACCATATTGTCCTTTCATGTTTTTGTTGTTCGGGTTCATCCTCCAGTGGAGTCTTTGGATTTGATCTTCAAAATGATTATGAATCACCAAGTGAATTATTTCAACCTTTCCGGTTTCTGATCGTTTTCCACCATCAGCAATCAGATCTGAACTTGATACATGTTACTGGGGAAATTTTCAAGTCATATGTTCAGCTTATAAGACTAGACCAGAGATTGATTGAAGCAGCTTTTATCTACTTATGCACTCGCAAAGCAATGAGTTGTTCGAAGGCTTACTGGCATAAATTCAGGCTCCGTTTGTAGTTTATAAAGCAAGAACACTAACAAAAAAATAAGCTCTTCTTCCCCAGTATGGTCGCCACTATGTTAGGGCCTAAATCTACCTCAGGCTGAGAAAGGTAGGATCTAGGGTAACATCAAACCACGCTTAACCTGGTAGCTAGCCCTACCAGGTCAGGAGAGGGCTCTCTCTGTGTCAATCTCAACAAAATATGATCAATGAGGCTTGAGATGAATAATGTGAAGACTGATTTAGGCTAGATAGGTGTTTAGAAGGGTTTGATTGAATTTGATGATATTTTGTTGGCTCAAATGCGAAAGGTAGATTTGGGTCCGGGGAATGAGGCTCGGTTTTGCAGAGATCTCTATGGGGCGAGGTAGGAAAATTGTTTGGTACTTAAAATTGAGTGAGATGGAGATATTTTAGACTGGTGAGGAGCTGAAGAGGGTAAGAAAGTCTCAGGGATCCTCTTCAAACAACTGAAAACATAAATAACTAAACAAAACCCTAGGTAGAGCACTGCAAATCAATGAATTCTACCTTTATCCTTGTTTCTTTTAGTTAACATGAATAGAGAGAGATAATGGCATACATAAAACACATGTAAACTTACAATTACAAAAGGAAGCACAATACCAAATCAAGATGCCACAAGAATCCCATAAAGTGCTACAAACCCTGGTCAATTCCTTTGCCAAACTACTGAAAATGAATGTATAATAATGCTCAAAGCATTCACAAGAGTCCAACCTTTGCTAATGATTGAAAAATTAAAAGATATAGGCAACCAACAACTCATCCTAGCCTCTAGGGGTTGAGCTCATAAGTTTAGGAGTTGTTGCAACAAATTCTAAACTGAGAACTAAAAAGTAGGTAGTGGAACAACTTTCCTCTAAAAACTAGGGAACTGATTCATTCAGTTGCAAACTACCTTTTCATGGATGAATCTACCTCTATGAGTGAAAATTTAGCATAATTACATCAAAATCCATCAAGTCACATTAAATTACATCATGATTTTGACAATTAGAAGGGGAAAATTCAAATTGTCAAGAAACTAGGCGAAAAACATAGTTTTTTGGCCAAAAAGAGCAAAATTCCTCCAATGCGCCGCACTGATTTCCCTATGCGTAGCGCCTTTTTGGAGCTCATTTTGGAGGCCTTCCTTTGCACCAAATTTTCTCCAAGTGGACGTGTTGGAAAGGTATACCTATCCAATTTCCAGAACAAGTGGAATTTTTTAATTTTGCCTCCATTTTACCCTCCAAAACTAAGTTCTCCCAACATTGCTTCCTGTGTATCCAAAAAGGGGCAGAAAAGTCAACTTTGAGGTGTTTTTGACCCTTTTGGAAGCTCAGAACCTATCAAAATTTCTTGGCCATTTGTGGGAATTCATATTTTTCCATGAAAAATCCAAAAATGCTGAGTTTTCCTCAAAAGGAGGTCCCTAGCAAAAGCACGCGCCAGGTGGCACGGCGCATCAGGCAGAAAAACCTGTTTCTTAGGCCAAAAATTTCAAAATTGCAAAAAGTGTCCCAAATTTCTTGAAATTTGGACTAAGTTTCCTTCATTAAGTGCTTTTTTAGGCCAAGGAAGCCTCAACCAAGATTTGGAGTCTATCTTGCTCTTTTCGCTTCCTCCATGCTTTCTTCAACATGGCCCTCAAAGTCGTGATTCTTGCTTTGCACACCTTGTTTCTCGCCAAGTAATGATAGGCCATGTTCCTCAACATATTTTTCTCTCTGTTGGCCTTCTCTAGCATCTTTTCCAAGTGGATTTTTTCCCTCTCAAGCCAAGATTCATGATCAGCATCAATTTCTTATTCAAGTGGTGTCAGCTTGATTTTCCTCCTCTTGACAGCTTGTCGGTTTTCTCGTATGTTTTGTAGCTCCATAATGGTTTTCTGATCCTCTAGCTATTTGTTTCTTTGCTCCAGATATTTGATTATCCATTTGGCTCTTTCCAGGTTGAGAGACAAATCATGAATGTCCTCTTGTCGCTTCAAAATGATCTCTTTAAGCTTTGAGCTTTGCGAGCCCAAATCGGTGTCATCATCCTGAATAAGAATGAAATCTGTCTCTTGTCCTCTTGAAGGACCCTCATCATGTAATAGCTAGTTACCCTTGTCATGCACCTGCTCTGCTAATGGAGGAAACGAGACCCCTTCCACCCCGGGTGGAGATAATACTCATTTTGTTGCTACAAACAACCTTCTAGCGCACTTTTGGTATGTGACAAACACTGGCACACTAGTGGTTTGTCTCTCATGAATCTCCTGCTAATATGAAGATCCTCTTTCCTCCTGAGGCACTGATGAAAATATCTGAGGTCCCTCTCCATAGGTTTTAATGATGTAGTAGTTGATGAGGAATGAAGGGGTGAGGTGGGGACAAGAAGAGTATGAAAAGATTTTAAAAGATAAGATGAGTGAGGTGTATGGGGATGATGAGTGCTTGAGGGAGTGGATGTTTTGAGGTTTTAGGGAATGAGGGGAATGAGGGGAGTGAATATGGTTTTAGAATGTAGGATAAGGGTTTGATAGGGAAGTAAGAGTAGTGAAAGAGGAGAATGTGGGAGTTAGGGTTTGGGAGTAGGGTATAGGGCTAGGGTTTTTAGGCTTTTGGGGATAAAGGAGTAGGATGAGTGTGAATGGGAGAGGGGTAAGGGAAATGAGACTTGCGAAATGTAGTGGAGGGGAATGTAAAAATGATGAATGGAAATAACAGCAAGAATGACAACTTTTGAAAACCCTAGACAGTTTTTGTAGTGCAATTGAGCAACAAAATAGGGTTTTATTTGCACCCATCAAAACACCATCTAAGATGATAAAATATCTTGCAATTTCACTTAGGAATGTTTACTTACTTTTAGAGGGGTTGTTTGAAAATTTGGAGGCTTGGAAAGGTAATGAAATGAGTTTTTGAGCTTAGTTGATAGGTGCACCATGCTAGTGCACCGCACCTTTTTGTAGACCCGTTTTGTGGGCCTTACCAGTGTCCAAATTGGGTGCACGATAGCTCAGTGGAAGGGATATCGAGTCTGCTTTCCAACCCAACTTTAATTTTTTAATTTGGAGTTCATTTGCCTTGTCAAAAGTCAAATATCCCAAGACAGGTTAAAATGTGCAAAAAGAGGCTGCCTAAAGGTAGAGTGTTGTTGCAGTCAACTTTTGAAGGTCATCCTCAACCCCAAATTGAGCTTAGGATAGCTCATTGAAAAGATCTTTGTGTCTAGTTAGCATTTGATGCATCAAGAAAGTCATTAGGGTAACCAAGCTAGGAGAAATCTTGATTTTCCCAAGGTCACTTCAGAGGTGCCTCAATTCTCCTAAGGCAACTGTATTTCTGACATTTCTCTAAAACCATGACACCTGTGTAAAACGTGAAGGAGCTTCTTCTTCATTGGCCTATTTTGGAGAAGCACCTCTCTCAATTTTCCCAAATTCGTCTTTTCTTGCTCAGAAACATCATTGGAATAAAACCTATCCCGATGTGTGAAATAAGGGATTTGTCAAAATGAAGTGAAATGAAGGGGATAAGGAGCTTCTAAATTCTTGAGAAAATTTTGGGAAGTAGGGATGGACATTAGGAAGTAGGGGAAATTGGAATTTCAAACATTGAGTGAGGTGAAGGGGTCCAAACGGGCATATGTTATGAAATTAGCTCAAGAAAAGATAGAAAAGTTAGATCAATGCCTTAGAATTCAGCCTCTTCGAGGGGGAAACCTCCTTTATATTACATAAATGAACAATTCCTTGATGATACAAATGAAAATACCTCCTTTCTATATATATATGAGTCTAAGAGGTCATAACATAATCGGAGGCGACATAAAAATAATAATGTAAGGGCACAATAATAACAATAGTGGGCTTCTATGTGGCAAATAGTAACAATATGGGCACTACATGGGTACATCAATATAATAAGTGGGTTGAACTAATAATAATAAGGGGTTACACTAGTAGTATAGGGGCCTAACATGATCCTCTCCTTCAAAAAGCGTTGTCCTCAACGCTTGAGTAGTTCTTGATGCTTCTGTATAAAATTCTTGTCCTCCCATGTGGAATCTTCAGCAGATAAGTTCTTCCACTTGATGAGATACTCTGAAATTGATCGATTTCACAGCTGTCATGTTCTTGTTTCTGTGACTGCTCCAGGTTCCAATATGATTTTTCCTTCCTCTTCAATTTTTGGCAATATTGTTTGAATTGGGATCTTTTGAAATTTTTGAATAAGTGGCCATACTTCTTTGTCCTTCTTCCATTCATCCCTTTCTTTGTTTATCCAATCTAGTTGGATAATAGAAATAGCACAAAACAATGCTTCCACATCCTCATCCTTGAAGAGTCTTCCCATTCGGTAAGGTCACCATTTTTTAAGTGCATGTAGTATTGCCAACATTGCCTTCTCATAAATAGCTTACTTGAGATGTAGCAGTAAAAATACCCAATCACCTACATCAAAACTTTTTTCACTACGACATTGATCTACCTATTCTTTCGTTTGATTTTGTGCCGAAGTGGCGTTATCCTTTAAAAGTTGGAGAACTTGTTGTTGATGCTCGATGTGATCTTTCTATGCTTGAACCTTTTTCTTCTTGATATGTCCTTCTATCTCTAGAGTTTGAGGAGTGGTAATTTCTTCCAATC